>JAKIJQ010000046.1:600000-932500 GCA_023373905.1 Rhizoglyphus robini
GTAGATCTGAAGTGAATCTACGATATTTAGTGTATTACTTGAGGATAAATTAGGGATATCGAAGTTTTTAGATGCATGTGTCACTTGTTTGATTCGAGGATCGTTTATGTTAGAATTATTTTTCCTAGTCCCGAGAATCATAATCTTAAAAGACATTAGCTATATTGTCAAAGGAACAATCAGACATTGCCATTTTAGTGTACTCAATATTCCAATCTTTTACAATCATATTCTCTGTCGCCCTCTATGTGTTGACTGAGGGATTGCAGGTTGTGTGTTTGTTTTTTGAATCCTATTGGTCGAGGATATGATAATTTTGATTAATGGTAAAATGAACGGAATAGCAAGAAAAATGAAAATTATATGGACGAGGTGAAGCGTGATTTGTTCAAAAAATCAAAGAAATTCATTCCCCAACTTTCATGTCAACTTGAGAAAAAGTTTCCGGCAATATATTTCCTCAATGTTTACGTTGGAGCTTTGTTGTTTTTGGTTTTTTGTATCCCATTTGTCGTGGATCTGTAGATATCGAACCCATGAAGGTAATTCATCATGCTCTACCACCTTTTGCATCCGTTTTCTAATGCTCTACAATCTTTTTGTATTCCCCACTCACTGTGAGTTGACTGAGGGAGAGAGCACATTGTGTGTTTTTGTTTTTTGTATCCTATTGGTCGAGGATTTGATCATTTTGGCTAATTAAAGTGTCTAATCTGTAGATATCGAACCCATGAAGGTAACCCATCATGCTCTACCACCTTTTGCACCCGTTTTCTAATGCTCTACAATCTTTTTGTATTCCCCCACTCACTGTGAGTTGACTGAGGGAGAGAGCACATTGTGTGTTTTCGTTTTTTGTATCCCATTGGTCGAGGATTTGATCATTTTGGCTAATTAAAGTGTCTAATCTGTAGATATCGAACCCATGAAGGTAACCCATCATGCTCTACCACCTTTTGCACCCGTTTTCTAATGCTCTACAATCTTTTTGTATTCCCCCACTCACTGTGAGTTGACTGATGGAGAGAGCACATTGTGTGTTTTCGTTTTTTGTATCCCATTGGTCGAGGATTTGATCATTTTGGCTAATAAAAGTGTCTAATCAGTAGATATCGAACCCATGAAGGTAACCCATCATGCTCTACCACCTTTTGCACCCGTTTTCTAATGCTCTACAATCTTTTTGTATTCCCCACTCACTGTGAGTTGACTGAGGGAGAGAGCACATTGTGTGTTTGTTTTTTGTATCCTATTGGTCGAGGATTTGATCATTTTGGCTAATTAAAGTGTCTAATCTGTAGATATCGAACCCATGAAGGTAACCCATCATGCTCTACCACCTTTTGCACCCGTTTTCTAATGCTCTACAATCTTTTTGTATACCCCACTCACTGTGAGTTGACTGATGGAGAGAGCACATTGTGTGTTTTCGTTTTTTGTTTCCCATTGGTCGAGGATTTGATCATTTTGGCTAATAAAAGTGTCTAATCAGTAGATAGCGATCCCATGAAGGTAATTCATCATGCTCTACCACCTTTTGCACCCGTTTTCTAATGCTCTACAATCTTTTTTGTATACCCCACTCACTGTGAGTTGACTGAGGGAGAGAGCAAATTGTGTGTTTTGGTTTTTTGTTTCCCATTGGTCGAGAATTTGATCATTTTGGCTAATTAAAGTGTCTAATCTGTAGATATCGAACCCATGAAGGTAACCCATCATGCTCTACCACCTTTTGCACCCGTTTTCTAATGCTCTACAATCTTTTTGTATTCCCCCCTCACTGTGAGTTGACTGAGGGAGAGAGCACATTGTGTGTTTGTTTTTTGAATCTTATTGGTCGAGGATTTGATCATTTTGGCTAATTAAAGTGTCTAATCTGTAGATATCGAACCCATGAAGGTAACCCATCATGCTCTACCACCTTTTGCACCCGTTTTCTAATGCTCTACAATCTTTTTGTATTCCCCACTCACTGTGAGTTGACTGAGGGAGAGAGCACATTGTGTGTTTGTTTTTTGAATCTTATTGGTCGAGGATTTGATCATTTTGGCTAATTAAAGTGTCTAATCTGTAGATATCGAACCCATGAAGGTAATCCATCATGCTCTACCACCTTTTGCACCCGTTTTCTAATGCTCTACAATCTTTTTGTATTCCCCACTCACTGTGAGTTGACTGAGGGAGAGAGCACATTGTGTGTTTTGGTTTTTTGTATCCCATTGGTCGAGGATTTGATCATTTTGGCTAATTAAAGTGTCTAATCTGTAGATATCGAACCCATGAAGGTAACCCATCATGCTCTACCACCTTTTGCACCCGTTTTCTAATGCTCTACAATCTTTTTGTATACCCCACTCACTGTGAGTTGACTGAGGGAGAGAGCAAATTGTGTGTTTTGGTTTTTTGTTTCCCATTGGTCGAGGATTTGATCATTTTGGCTAATTAAAGTGTCTAATCTGTAGATATCGAACCCATGAAGGTAATTCATCATGCTCTACCACCTTTTGCACCCGTTTTCTAATGCTCTACAATCTTTTTGTATACCCCACTCACTGTGAGTTGACTGAGGGAGAGAGCAAATTGTGTGTTTTGGTTTTTTGTTTCCCATTGGTCGAGGATTTGATCATTTTGGCTAATTAAAGTGTCTAATCTGTAGATATCGAACCCATGAAGGTAACCCATCATGCTCTACCACCTTTTGCACCCGTTTTCTAATGCTCTACAATCTTTTTGTATTCCCCACTCACTGTGAGTTGACTGAGGGAGAGAGCACATTGTGTGTTTTGGTTTTTTGTATCCTATTGGTCGAGGATTTGATCATTTTGGCTAATTAAAGTGTCTAATCTGTAGATATCGAACCCATGAAGGTAATTCATCATGCTCTACCACCTTTTGCACCCGTTTTCTAATGCTCTACAATCTTTTTGTATACCCCACTCACTGTGAGTTGACTGAGGGAGAGAGCAAATTGTGTGTTTTGGTTTTTTGTTTCCCATTGGTCGAGGATTTGATCATTTTGGCTAATTAAAGTGTCTAATCTGTAGATATCGAACCCATGAAGGTAACTCATCATGCTCTACCACCTTTTGCACCCGTTTTCTAATGCTCTACAATCTTTTTGTATTCCCCACTCACTGTGAGTTGACTGAGGGAGAGAACACATTGTGTGTTTTGGTTTTTTGTATCCTATTGGTCGAGGATTTGATCATTTTGGCTAATTAAAGTGTCTAATCTGTAGATATCGAACCCATGAAGGTAATTCATCATGCTCTACCACCTTTTGCACCCGTTTTCTAATGCTCTACAATCTTTTTTGTATTCCCCACTCACTGTGAGTTGACTGAGGGAGAGAGCAAATTGTGTGTTTTGGTTTTTTGTTTCCCATTGGTCGAGGATTTGATCATTTTGGCTAATTAAAGTGTCTAATCTGTAGATATCGAACCCATGAAGGTAACCCATCATGCTCTACCACCTTTTGCACCCGTTTTCTAATGCTCTACAATCTTTTTGTATTCCCCACTCACTGTGTGTTGACTGAGGGAGAGAGCACATTGTGTGTTTTGGTTTTTTGTATCCTATTGGTCGAGGATTTGATCATTTTGGCTAATTAAAGTGTCTAATCTGTAGATATCGAACCCATGAAGGTAACCCATCATGCTCTACCACCTTTTGCACCCGTTTTCTAATGCTCTACAATCTTTTTGTATTCCCCACTCACTGTGAGTTGACTGAGGGAGAGAGCACATTGTGTGTTTGTTTTTTTGAATCTTATTAAATTCGTGGCTGTGGAGACACATGTCCAACTGCTAGAAATTTATGTCAGGATTATTTTTCCTAGTCCCGAGAATCATAATCTTAAAAGACATTAGCTATATTGTCAAAAGAACAATCAGACATTGCCATTTTAGTTTTATTAGGTGACAAAGTTTTTAACTGTCAAATGCTAGTTTTTTGATTCGATGTTCACATTTGTAGTGCAAATGTTGTCCTAAATTGTTAATTTGCGTATGAAATAAAAGATCCACTCTCTAAATTGTGTGTTGGCTGCGTGATAATAAGATCCACGTTGTCCAAAGTGTTCCACACCCAGGGCACTCTGTATGATTAGGTGACAAAGTTTTTAACTGTCAAATGCTAGTTTTTGGATTCGATGTTCACATTTGTAGTGCAAATGTTGTCCTAAATTGTTAATTTGCGTATGAAATAAAAGATCCACTCTCTAAATTGGGTGTTGGCTGCGTGATAATAAGATCCACGTTGTCTCAAATGTTCAATTACGAGTTTTCTCAATGTTTACGTTAGAGATTTGTTATTTTTGGTTTGGTATTCGAGTATTACTCTATCCCACACCCTTTAATGTGTTTTTAATTTGTAGATCTGAAGTGAATCTACGATATTTAGTGTATTACTTGAGGTTAAATTAGGGATAACAATGTTTTTCAATGGTCTCCAATGTTCAATTACGAGTTTCCTCCATGTTTACATTGGAGATTTGTTGTTTTTGGTTTGGTATTCGAGTATTACTCTATCCCACACCCTGTAATGTGTTTTAATTTGTAGATCTGAAGTGAATCTACGATATTTAGTGTATTAATTGAGGTTAAATTAGGGATAACAATGTTTTTCAATGGTCTCCAATGTTCAATTACGAGTTTCCTCAATGTTTACGTTGGAGATTTTTGGTTTTTGGTTTGTTATTTGAGTATTACTCTATCCCACACCCTGTAATGTGTTTTTAATTTGTAGATCTGAAGTGAATCTACGATATTTAGTGTATTACTTGAGAATGAATAAGGTATAGCGATGTTTTTCGATGGTTGCAAATGTTCACGTACGAGTTTCCTCAATGTTTACGTTGGAGTTTTTGGTTTTTTGACATTGTTCTAGAGTTGTAATGCATCCCACGTTCTATTATATATTTAATTTCAATGATCTGACGTACAGCTATGAAATTGTGAAGTTAAAAGTGGATATATTCAGGGGTACTAAGATTTGCGACTATCCAAACTGTTTGAGCACGAGTTTCCTCAATGTTTACGTTGGAGATTTTTGGTTTTTGGTTTGGTATTTGAGTATTACTCTACCCACCACCCTCTTAGGTGTTTTAATTAGTTGATATGAAGTGAATCTACGAGAATTAGTGTCTTACTTGAGGATGAATAAGGTATAGCGATGTTTTTCGATGGTCGCAAATGTTCACATTCGAGTTTCCTCAATGTTTACGTTGGAGATTTTTGGTTTTTGGTTTGGTATTTGAGTATTACTCTACCCACCACCCTCTTATGTGTTTTAATTAGTTGATATGAAGTGAATCTACGAGAATTAGTGTATTACTTGAGGATGAATAAGGTATAGCGATGTTTTTCGATGGTTGCAAATGTTCACGTACGAGTTTCCTCAATGTTTACGTTGGAGATTTGCAGTTTTTGACATTGTTCTAGAGTTGTAATGCATCCCACGTTCTATTATATATTTAATTTCAAACATCTGACGTACAGCTATGAAATTGTGAAGTTAAAAGTGGATATATTCAGGGGTACTAAGATTTGCGACTATCCAAACTGTTTGAACACGAGTTTCCTCAATGTTTACGTTGGTGTTTTGCAGTTTTTGACATTGTTCTAGAGTTGTAATGCATCCCACGTTCTATTATATATTTAATTTCAATGATCTGACGTACAGCTATGAAATTGTGAAGTTAAAAGTGGATATATTCAGGGGTACTATGATTTGCGACTATCCAAACTGTTTGAGCACGAGTTTCCTCAATGTTTACGTTGGAGATTTTTGGTTTTTGGTTTGGTATTTGAGTATTACTCTACCCACCACCCTCTTAGGTGTTTTAATTAGTTGATATGAAGTGAATCTACGAGAATTAGTGTCTTACTTGAGGATGAATAAGGTATAGCGATGTTTTTCGATGGTTGCAAATGTTCACGTACGAGTTTCCTCAATGTTTACGTTGGAGATTTTTGGTTTTTGGTTTGGTATTTGAGTATTACTCTACCCACCACCCTGTTAGATGTTTTAATTAGTTGATAAGAAGTGAATCTACGAGAATTAGTGTCTTACTTGAGGATGAATAAGGTATAGCGATGTTTTTCGATGGTCGCAAATGTTCACATTCGAGTTTCCTCAATGTTTACGTTGGAGATTTTTGGTTTTTGGTTTGGTATTTGAGTATTACTCTACCCACCACCCTGTTAGATGTTTTAATTAGTTGATATGAAGTGAATCTACGAGAATTAGTGTCTTACTTGAGGATGAATAAGGTATAGCGATGTTTTTTCGATGGTTGCAAATGTTCACGTACGAGTTTCCTCAATGTTTACGTTGGTGTTTTGCAGTTTTTGACATTGTTCTAGAGTTGTAATGCATCCCACGTTCTATTATATATTTAATTTCAAACATCTGACGTACAGCTATGAAATTGTGAAGTTAAAAGTGGATATATTCAGGGGTACTAAGATTTGCGACTATCCAAACTGTTTGAACACGAGTTTCCTCAATGTTTACGTTGGTGTTTTGCAGTTTTTGACATTGTTCTAGAGTTGTAATGCATCCCACGTTCTATTATATATTTAATTTCAATGATCTGACGTACAGCTATGAAATTGTGAAGTTAAAAGTGGATATATTCAGGGGTACTATGATTTGCGACTATCCAAACTGTTTGAGCACGAGTTTCCTCAATGTTTACGTTGGAGATTTTTGGTTTTTGGTTTGTTATTTGAGTATTACTCTACCCACCACCCTCTTATGTGTTTTAATTAGTTGATATGAAGTGAATCTACGAGAATTAGTGTCTTACTTGAGGATGAATAAGGTATAGCGATGTTTTTCGATGGTCGCAAATGTTCACATTCGAGTTTCCTCAATGTTTACGTTGGAGATTTTTGGTTTTTGGTTTGGTATTTGAGTATTACTCTACCCACCACCCTCTTAGACGTTTTAATTAGTTGATAAGAAGTGAATCTACGAGAATTAGTGTCTTACTTGAGGATGAATAAGGTATAGCGATGTTTTTCGATGGTCGCAAATGTTCACATTCGAGTTTCCTCAATGTTTACGTTGGAGATTTTTGGTTTTTGGTTTGGTATTTGAGTATTACTCTACCCACCACCCTGTTAGATGTTTTAATTAGTTGATATGAAGTGAATCTACGAGAATTAGTGTCTTACTTGAGGATGAATAAGGTATAGCGATGTTTTTCGATGGTCGCAAATGTTCACATTCGAGTTTCCTCAATGTTTACGTTGGTGTTTTGCAGTTTTTGACATTGTTCTAGAGTTGTAATGCATCCCACGTTCTATTATATATTTAATTTCAAACATCTGACGTACAGCTATGAAATTGTGAAGTTAAAAGTGGATATATTCAGGGGTACTAAGATTTGCGACTATCCAAACTGTTTGAGCACGAGTTTCCTCAATGTTTACGTTGGTGTTTTGCAGTTTTTGACATTGTTCTAGAGTTGTAATGCATCCCACGTTCTATTATATATTTAATTTCAATGATCTGACGTACAGCTATGAAATTGTGAAGTTAAAAGTGGATATATTCAGGGGTACTATGATTTGCGACTATCCAAACTGTTTGAGCACGAGTTTCCTCAATGTTTACGTTGGTGTTTTGCAGTTTTTGACATTGTTTTAGAGTTGTAATGCACCCCACGTTCTATTATAAATTTAATTTCAATGATCTGACGTACAGCTATGTAATTGTGAAGTTAAAAGTGGATATATTCAGGGGTACTATGATTTGCGACTATCCAAACTGTTTGAGCACGAGTTTCCTCAATGTTTACGTTGGAGATTTTTGGTTTTTGGTTTGTTATTTGAGTATTACTCTACCCACCACCCTCTTAGGTGTTTTAATTAGTTGATATGAAGTGAATCTACGAGGATTAGTGTCTTAATTGAGGATAAATAAGGTATAGCGATGTTTTTCGATGGTCGCAAATGTTCACATTCGAGTTTCCTCAATGTTTACGTTGGAGATTTTTGGTTTTTGGTTTGTTATTTGAGTATTACTTTACCCACCACCCTGTTAGATGTTTTAATTAGTTGATATGAAGTGAATCTACGAGAATTAGTGTATTACTTGAGGATGAATAAGGTATAGCGATGTTTTTCGATGGTCGCAAATGTTCACATTCGAGTTTCCTCAATGTTTACGTTGGAGATTTTTGGTTTTTGGTTTGGTATTTGAGTATTACTCTACCCACCACCCTGTTAGATGTTTTAATTAGTTGATATGAAGTGAATCTACGAGAATTAGTGTCTTACTTGAGAATGAATAAGGTATAGCGATGTTTTTCGATGGTTGCAAATGTTCACGTACGAGTTTCCTCAATGTTTACGTTGGTGTTTTGCAGTTTTTGACATTGTTCTAGAGTTGTAATGCATCCCACGTTCTATTATATATTTAATTTCAAACATCTGACGTACAGCTATGAAATTGTGAAGTTAAAAGTGGATATATTCAGGGGTACTAAGATTTGCGACTATCCAAACTGTTTGAACACGAGTTTCCTCAATGTTTACGTTGGTGTTTTGCAGTTTTTGACATTGTTCTAGAGTTGTAATGCATCCCACGTTCTATTATATATTTAATTTCAATAATCTGACGTACAGCTATAAAATTGTGAAGTTAAAAGTGGATATATTCAGGGGTACTATGATTTGCGACTATCCAAACTGTTTGAACACGAGTTTCCTCAATGTTTACGTTGGTGTTTTGCAGTTTTTGACATTGTTCTAGAGTTGTAATGCATCCCACGTTCTATTATATATTTAATTTCAATAATCTGACGTACAGCTATAAAATTGTGAAGTTAAAAGTGGATATATTCAGGGGTACTATGATTTGCGACTATCCAAACTGTTTGAGCACGAGTTTCCTCAATGTTTACGTTGGAGATTTTTGGTTTTTGGTTTGGTATTTGAGTATTACTCTACCCACCACCCTCTTATGTGTTTTAATTAGTTGATCTGAGGTGAATCTACGAGAATTAGTGTATTACTTGAGGATGAATAAGGTATAGCGATTTTTTTTCGATGATCGCAAATGTTTTTGTTTAACCCCACTCACTGTGAGTTGACTGAAAGAGAGAGAGAGCATATTGTGTGTTTGTTTTTTGAATCCTATTGGTCGAGGATTTGATCATTTTGGCTAATTAAAGTGTCTAATCTGTAGATATCGAACCCATGAAGGTTAATAATCATGCTCTACCACCGTTTGCACCCGTTTTCTAATGCTCTACAATCTTTTTGTTTCCCCCACTCACTGTGAGTTGACTGAGGTAGAGCATATTGTGTGTTTGTTTTTTGAATCTTATTAAATTCGTGGCTGTGAAGACACATGCCCAACTGCTAGAAATTTATGTCAGGATTATTTTTCCTTGTCCCCAGAATCATAATCTTAAAAGACATTAGCTATATTGTCAAAAGAACAATCAGACATTGCTATTTTAGTGTACTCAATATTCCAATCTTTATATTTGTATTTTATTAAATTCGTGGCTGTGGAGACACATGCCCAACTGCTAGAAATTTATGTCAGGATTATTTTTCCTAGTCCCAAGAATAATAATCTTAAAAGACATTAGCTATATTGTCAAAGGAACAATCAGACATTGCCATTTTAGTTTTATTAGGTGACAAAGTTTTTAACTGTCAAATGCAAGTTTTTTATTCGATGTTCACATTTGTAGTGCAAATGTTGTCCTAAATTGTTAATTTGCGTATGAAATAAAAGATCCACTCTCTAAATTGGGTGTTGGCTGCGTGATAATAAGATCCACGTTGTCCATCAGTATCGAGTGTATTGTGTGTGTGAGTGTGTGCCTGTATCCAATGAGCATTTGGTATATGAAGGTTGTGCAACACAACCTTCAATGTCAGGTTGACTGTGGTAGAGCACATTGTGAGTTTGTTTTTTGAAACCTATTGTTCGAGGATTTGATCATTTTGGCTAATAGAAGTGTCTAATCAGTAGATAACGATCCCATGAAGGTAATTCATCATGCTCTACCACCTTTTGCACCCGTTTTCTAATGCTCTACAATCTTTTTGTATTCCCCACTCACTGTGTGCTGACTGTGGGGGGAGAGAGAGAGCTGAGCGTATGTTTGGTCAATTTGTTTTTTAACCCCATTGGTCGAGGATTTGATCATTTTGGCTAATAGAAGTGTCTAATCAGTAGATAACGATAACCTTAATCGGTGGTGTACTAGGTCTTCAGAATTAAGGATCAATTAGTACAGTTCAAGCAGTTTCACGTATCTGTATGTCGGTACCTTAATCGGTGGTGTACTAGGTCTTCAGAATTAAGGATCAATTAATACAGTTCAAGCAGTTTCACGTATCTGTATGTCGGTATCTTAATCGGTGGTGTACTAGGTCTTCAGAATTAAGGATCAATTAATACAGTTCAAGCAGTTTCACGTATCTGTATGTCGGTACCTTAATCGGTGGTGTTCTAGGTCTTCAGAATTAAGGATCAATTAATACAGTTCAAGCAGTTTCACGTATCTGTATGTCGGTACCTTAATTGGTGGTGTACTAGGTCTTCAGAATTAAGGATCAATTAATACAGTTCAAGCAGTTTCACGTATCTGTATGTCGGTATCTTAATCGGTGGTGTACTAGGTCTTCAGAATTAAGGATCAATTAATACAGTTCAAGCAGTTTCACGTATCTGTATGTGGGTATCTTAATCGGTGGTGTACTAGGTCTTCAGAATTAAGGATCAATTAATACAGTTCAAGCAGTTTCACGTATCTGTATGTCGGTATCTTAATCGGTGGTGTACTAGGTCTTCAGAATTAAGGATCAATTAATACAGTTCAAGCAGTTTCACGTATCTGTATGTCGGTACCTTAATCGGTGGTGTTCTAGGTCTTCAGAATTAAGGATCAATTAATACAGTTCAAGCAGTTTCACGTATCTGTATGTCGGTATCTTAATCGGTGGTGTACTAGGTCTTCAGAATTAAGGATCAATTAATACAGTTCAAGCAGTTTCACGTATCTGTATGTCGGTACCTTAATCGGTGGTGTACTAGGTCTTCAGAATTAAGGATCAATTAATACAGTTCAAGCAGTTTCACGTATCTGTATGTCGGTATCTTAATCGGTGGTGTACTAGGTCTTCAGAATTAAGGATCAATTAATACAGTTCAAGCAGTTTCACGTATCTGTATGTGGGTATCTTAATCGGTGGTGTACTAGGTCTTCAGAATTAAGGATCAATTAATACAGTTCAAGCAGTTTCACGTATCTGTATGTCGGTATCTTAATCGGTGGTGTACTAGGTCTTCAGAATTAAGGATCAATTAATACAGTTCAAGCAGTTTCACGTATCTGTATGTCGGTACCTTAATCGGTGGTGTTCTAGGTCTTCAGAATTAAGGATTAATTAATACAGTTCAAGCAGTTTCACGTATCTGTATGTCGGTATCTTAATCGGTGGTGTACTAGGTCTTCAGAATTAAGGATCAATTAATACAGTTCAAGCAGTTTCACGTATCTGTATGTCGGTATCTTAATCGGTGGTGTACTAGGTCTTCAGAATTAAGGATCAATTAATACAGTTCAAGCAGTTTCACGTATCTGTATGTCGGTATCTTAATCGGTGGTGTACTAGGTCTTCAGAATTAAGGATCAATTAATACAGTTCAAGCAGTTTCACGTATCTGTATGTCGGTATCTTAATCGGTGGTGTACTAGGTCTTCAGAATTAAGGATCAATTAATACAGTTCAAGCAGTTTCACGTATCGGTATGTCGGTATCTTAATCGGTGGTGTACTAGGTCTTCAGAATTAAGGATCAATTAATACAGTTCAAGCAGTTTCACGTATCTGTATGTCGGTATCTTAATCGGTGGTGTACTAGGTCTTGCTGCTGTGTTTGTTTTTTGAATCTTATTAAATTCGTGGCTGTGAAGACACATGCCCAACTGCTAGAAATTTATGTCAGGATTATTTTTCTTAGTCCCAAGAATCATAATCTTAAAAGACATTAGCTATATTGTCAAAGGAACAATCAGACATTGCCATTTTAGTATATATATTTCCTCAATGTTTACGTTAAAGATTTTTGGTTTTTGGTTTGGTATTCCAGTATTACTCTACCCACCATCCTGTTAGGTGTTTTAATAAGTTGATCTGAGGTGAATCTACGAGAATTAGTGTCTTACTTGAGGATGAATAAGGTATAGCGATGTTTTTCGATGGTCGCAAATGTTCACGTACGAGTTTTCTCAATGTTTACGTTGGAGATTTTTGGTTTTTTGGTTTGGTATTCGAGTATTACTCTACCCACCACCCTGTAATGTGTTTTAATTAGTAGATATGAAGTGAATATACCAGATTTAGTTAAATACTTGAGGTTAAATTAAGGATATCGATTTTTTTCGATGATCGCAAATGTTTTTGTTTAACCTCACTCACTGTGAGTTGACTGAAAGAGAGAGAGAGAGCACATTGTGTGTTTGTTTTTTTGAATCCTATTGGTCGAGGATTTGATCATTTTGGCTAATTAAAGTGTCTAATCAGAAGATACCGATCCCATGAAGGTAATACATCATGCTCTACCACCTTTTGCACCCGTTATCTAATGCTCTACAATCTTTTTGTTTTTCCCCACTCACTGTGAGTTGACTGAGGTAGAGCACCTTGTGTGTTTGTTTTTTTGAATCTTATTAAATTCGTGGCTGTGAAGACACATGCCCAACTGCTAGAAATTTATGTCAGGATTATTTTTCCTAGTCCCCAGAATCATAATCTTAAAAGACATTAGCTATATTGTCAAAAGAACAATCAGACATTGCCATTTTAGTGTACTCAATATTCCAATCTTTATATTTGTATTTTATTAAATTCGTGGCTGTGAAGACACATGCCCAACTGCTAGAAATTTATGTCAGGATTATTTTTCCTAGTCCCAAGAATCATAATCTTAAAAGACATTAGCTATATTGTCAAAGGAACAATCAGACATTGCCATTTTAGTTTTATTAGGTGACAAAGTTTTTAACTGTCAAATGCTAGTTTTTTTGATTCGATGTTCACATTTGTAGTGCAAATGTTGTTCTAAATTGTTAATTTGCGTATGAAATAAAAGATCCACTCTCTAAATTGGGTGTTGGCTGCGTGATAATAAGATCCACGTTGTCTCAAATGTTCGAGTACGAGTTTCCTCAATGTTTACGTTTGAGATTTGTTGTTTTTGGTTTGGTATTCGAGTATTACTCTATCCCACACCCTGTAATGTGTTTTAATTTGTAGATCTGAAGTGAATCTACGATATTTAGTGTATTACTTGAGGTTAAATTAGGGATATTGATTTTTTTTAATGGTCTCAAATGTTCAATTACGAGTTTCCTCAATGTTTACGTTTGAGATTTGTTGTTTTTGGTTTGGTATTCGAGTATTACTCTATCCCACACCCTGTAATGTGTTTTAATTTGTAGATCTGAAGTGAATCTACGATATTTAGTGTATTACTTGAGGTTAAATTAGGGATATTGATTTTTTTTAGATGGTCTCAAATGTTCGAGTACGAGTTTCCTCAATGTTTACGTTTGAGATTTGTTGTTTTTGGTTTGGTATTCGAGTATTACTCTATCCCACACCCTGTAATGTGTTTTAATTTGTAGATCTGAAGTGAATCTACGATATTTAGTGTATTACTTGAGGTTAAATTAGGGATATTGATTTTTTTAGATGCATGTGTCACTTGTTTGATTTGAGGATCGTTTATGTTAGAATTATTTTTCCTAGTCCCGAGAATCATAATCTTAAAAGACATTAGCTATATTGTCAAAGGAACAATCAGACATTGCCATTTTAGTGTACTCAATATTCCAATCTTTTACAATCATATTCTCTGTCGCCCTCTATGTGTTGACTGAGGGATTGCAGGTTGTGTGTTTGTTTTTTGAATCCTATTGGTCGAGGATATGATAATTTTGATTAATGGTAAAATGAACGGAATAGCAAGAAAAATGAAAATTATATGGACGAGGTGAAGCGTGATTTGTTCAAAAAATCAAAGAAATTCATTCCCCAACTTTCATGTCAACTTGAGAAAAAGTTTCCGGCAATATATTTCCTCAATGTTTACGTTGGAGATTTGTTGTTTTTGGTTTTTTGTATCCCATTTGTCGTGGATCTGTAGATATCGAACCCATGAAGGTAATTCTTCATGCTCTACCACCTTTTGCACCCGTTTTCTAATGCTCTACAATCTTTTTGTATTCCCCACTCACTGTGAGTTGACTGAGGGAGAGAGCACATTGTGTGTTTTGGTTTTTTGTATCCCATTGGTCGAGGATTTGATCATTTTGGCTAATTAAAGTGTCTAATCTGTAGATATCGAACCCATGAAGGTAACCCATCATGCTCTACCACCTTTTGCACCCGTTTTCTAATGCTCTACAATCTTTTTGTATTCCCCACTCACTGTGAGTTGACTGAGGGAGAGAGCACATTGTGTGTTTTCGTTTTTTTGTATCCCATTGGTCGAGGATTTGATCATTTTGGCTAATTAAAGTGTCTAATCTGTAGATATCGAACCCATGAAGGTAACCCATCATGCTCTACCACCTTTTGCACCCGTTTTCTAATGCTCTACAATCTTTTTGTATTCCCCACTCACTGTGAGTTGACTGAGGGAGAGAGCACATTGTGTGTTTTCGTTTTTTGTATCCCATTGGTCGAGGATTTGATCATTTTGGCTAATTAAAGTGTCTAATCTGTAGATATCGAACCCATGAAGGTAACCCATCATGCTCTACCACCTTTTGCACCCGTTTTCTAATGCTCTACAATCTTTTTGTATTCCCCACTCACTGTGAGTTGACTGAGGGAGAGAGCAAATTGTGTGTTTTGGTTTTTTGTTTCCCATTGGTCGAGGATTTGATCATTTTGGCTAATTAAAGTGTCTAATCTGTAGATATCGAACCCATGAAGGTAACCCATCATGCTCTACCACCTTTTTGCACCCGTTTTCTAATGCTCTACAATCTTTTTGTATTCCCCACTCACTGTGAGTTGACTGAGGGAGAGAGCACATTGTGTGTTTTGGTTTTTTGTATCCTATTGGTCGAGGATTTGATCATTTTGGCTAATTAAAGTGTCTAATCTGTAGATATCGAACCCATGAAGGTAAATAATCATGCTCTACCACCTTTTGCACCCGTTTTCTAATGCTCTACAATCTTTTTGTATACCCCACTCACTGTGAGTTGACTGAGGGAGAGAGCAAATTGTGTGTTTTGGTTTTTTGTTTCCCATTGGTCGAGGATTTGATCATTTTGGCTAATTAAAGTGTCTAATCTGTAGATATCGAACCCATGAAGGTAACCCATCATGCTCTACCACCTTTTGCACCCGTTTTCTAATGCTCTACAATCTTTTTGTATTCCCCACTCACTGTGAGTTGACTGAGGGAGAGAACACATTGTGTGTTTTGGGTTTTTTGTATCCTATTGGTCGAGGATTTGATCATTTTGGCTAATTAAAGTGTCTAATCTGTAGATATCGAACCCATGAAGGTAATTCATCATGCTCTACCACCTTTTGCACCCGTTTTCTAATGCTCTACAATCTTTTTGTATTCCCCACTCACTGTGAGTTGACTGAGGGAGAGAGCACATTGTGTGTTTGTTTTTTGAATCTTATTAAATTCGTGGCTGTGGAGACACATGTCCAACTGCTAGAAATTTATGTCAGGATTATTTTTCCTAGTCCCGAGAATCATAATCTTAAAAGACATTAGCTATATTGTCAAAAGAACAATCAGACATTGCCATTTTAGTTTTATTAGGTGACAAAGTTTTTAACTGTCAAATGCTAGTTTTTTGATTCGATGTTCACATTTGTAGTGCAAATGTTGTCCTAAATTGTTAATTTGCGTATGAAATAAAAGATACACTCTCTAAATTGTGTGTTGGCTGCGTGATAATAAGATCCACGTTGTCCAAAGTGTTCCACACCCAGGGCACTCTGTATGATTAGGTGACAAAGTTTTTAACTGTCAAATGCTAGTTTTTGGATTCGATGTTCACATTTGTAGTGCAAATGTTGTCCTAAATTGTTAATTTGCGTATGAAATAAAAGATCCACTCTCTAAATTGGGTGTTGGCTGCGTGATAATAAGATCCACGTTGTCTCAAATGTTCAATTACGAGTTTTCTCAATGTTTACGTTAGAGATTTGTTATTTTTTGGTTTGGTATTCGAGTATTACTCTATCCCACACCCTGTAATGTGTTTTTAATTTGTAGATCTGAAGTGAATCTACGATATTTAGTGTATTAATTGAGGTTAAATTAGGGATAACAATGTTTTTCAATGGTCTCCAATGTTCAATTACGAGTTTCCTCCATGTTTACATTGGAGATTTGTTGTTTTTGGTTTGGTATTTGAGTATTACTCTACCCACCACCCTGTTAGATGTTTTAATTTGTAGATCTGAAGTGAATCTACGATATTTAGTGTATTAATTGAGGTTAAATTAGGGATAACAATGTTTTTCAATGGTCTCCAATGTTCAATTACGAGTTTTCTCAATGTTTACGTTGGAGATTTGTTGTTTTTTGGTTTGGTGTTCGAGTATTACTCTACCCCACACCCTGTAATGTGTTTTAATTTGTAGATCTGAAGTGAATCTACGATATTTAGTGTATTACTTGAGGTTAAATTAGGGATAACAATGTTTTTCAATGGTCTCCAATGTTCAATTACGAGTTTCCTCCATGTTTACATTGGAGATTTGTTGTTTTTGGTTTGGTATTCAAATATTACTCTATCCCACACCCTGTAATGTGTTTTTAATTTGTAGATCTGAAGTGAATCTACGATATTTAGTGTATTAATTGAGGTTAAATTAGGGATAACAATGTTTTTTCAATGGTCTCCAATGTTCAATTACGAGTTTTCTCAATGTTTACGTTGGAGATTTGTTGTTTTTTGGTTTGGTGTTCGAGTATTACTCTACCCCACACCCTGTAATGTGTTTTAATTTGTAGATCTGAAGTGAATCTACGATATTTAGTGTATTATTTGAGAATGAATAAGGTATAGCGATGTTTTTCGATGGTTGCAAATGTTCACGTACGAGTTTCCTCAATGTTTACGTTGGAGATTTTTGGTTTTTGGTTTGTTATTTGAGTATTACTTTACCCACCACCCTGTTAGATGTTTTAATTAGTTGATATGAAGTGAATCTACGAGAATTAGTGTCTTACTTGAGGATGAATAAGGTATAGCGATGTTTTTCGATGGTCGCAAATGTTCACGTACGAGTTTCCCCCAATGTTTACGTTGGAGATTTTTGGTTTTTTGTTTCCCATTGGTCGAGGATTTGATCATTTTGGCTAGTAAAAGTGTCTAATCAGTAGATAGCGATCCCATGAAGGTATTTCATCATGCTCTACCACCTTTTGCACCCGTTTTCTAATGCTCTACAATCCTTTTGTATTCCCACTCTCTCACTGTGAGTTGACTGAGAGAGGGCACTGTATGTGGTTGGTCAATATGTTTTTTGTATCCCATTGGTCGAGGATTTGATCATTTTGGCTAGTAAAAGTGTCTAATCAGTAGATAGCGATTCCATGAAGGTATTTCATCATGCTCTACCACCTTTTTGCACCCCTTTTCTAATGCTCTACAATCCTTTTGTATTCCCACTCTCTCACTGTGAGTTGACTGAGAGAGGGCACTGTATGTGGTTGGTCAATATGTTTTTGTATCCCATTGGTCGAGGATTTGATCATTTTGGCTAGTAAAAGTGTCTAATCAGTAGATAGCGATCCCATGAAGGTATTTCATCATGCTCTACCACCTTTTGCACCCCTTTTCTAATGCTCTACAATCCTTTTGTGTTCCCACTCTCTCACTGTGAGTTGACTGAGGGAGAGCAGAGTGTGTGTTTTGTCAATACTGTATAGTGTCAAGTATGATTAGGTGACATTTTGATTCGATGTTCACATTTGTAGTGCAAATGTTGTCATAAATTATTAATTTGCGTATGAAATAAAAGATCCACTCTCTAAATTGGGTGTTGGCTGCGTGATAATAAGATCCACGCTGTCCAAAGTGTTCCACACCCAGGGCACCGTGTATGATTAGGTGACAAACCCTAAAATGGCAATGTCGGATTGTTCCTTTGACAATATAGCTAATGTCTTTTAAGATTATGATTCTTAGGACTAGGAAAAATAATCCTGACATAAATTTCTAGCAGTTGGGCATGTGTCTTCACAGCCACGAATTTAATAAAATTCAAATACCAAGATTGGAATATCGAGTACACTAAAATGGCAATGTCTGATTGTTTCTTTGACAATATAGCTAATGTCTTTTAAGATTATGATTCTTGGGACTAGGAAAAATAATCCTGACATAAATTTCTAGCAGTTGGGCATGTGTCTTCACAGCCACGAATTTAATTAGATTCAAATACAAAGATTGGATGGCTTATGGTAGGGTTCTGTCATGCTTTTGTATTGCACATGTGAGCTCTAAATGTTCACAAAGGTGTGCATTTTATGAAATTAATTCCATATCGGTGCTGCGTTGCAATAAACTAATGATATGGACAATCTAAGCGATGGAAATTGGCTGAATCTGGCCAATTTCCATGGCCGAGATAAGCTTGTTCATCAAACAGACGATACTTTTGGTATCGGCAATGGAAATTGGCTAATGGAAATCATCATCACCACATCAGTTTGTGTGTGAGTGTGTGTCGAAAGAAATTCATTCCCCAACTTCTTTGTCAACTTGAGAAAAAGTTTCCGGCAATATATTTCCTCAATGTTTACGTTGGAGATTTTTGGTTTTTGGTTTGGTATTTGAGTATTACTCTACCCACCACCCTCTTAGGTGTTTTTAATTAGTTGATATGAAGTGAATCTACGAGAATTAGTGTCTTACTTGAGGATGAATAAGGTATAGCGATGTTTTTCGATGGTTGCAAATGTTCACGTACGAGTTTCCTCAATGTTTACGTTGGAGATTTTTGGTTTTTGATTTGGTATTTGAGTATTACTCTACCCACCACCCTGTTAGATGTTTTAATTAGTTGATATGAAGTGAATCTACGAGAATTAGTGTCTTACTTGAGGATGAATAAGGTATAGCGATGTTTTTCGATGATCGCAAATGTTCACATTCGAGTTTCCTCAATGTTTACGTTGGAGATTTTTGGTTTTTGGTTTGGTATTTGAGTATTACTCTACCCACCACCCTCTTAGGTGTTTTAATTAGTTGATATGAAGTGAATCTACGAGAATTAGTGTCTTACTTGAGGATGAATAAGGTATAGCGATGTTTTTCGATGGTTGCAAATGTTCACGTACGAGTTTCCTCAATGTTTACGTTGGAGTTTTGTTGTTTTTTGACATTGTTCTAGAGTTGTAATGCATCCCACGTTCTATTATATATTTAATTTCAAACATCTGACGTACAGCTATGAAATTGTGAAGTTAAAAAGTGGATATATTCAGGGGTACTAAGATTTGCGACTATCCAAACTGTTTGAACACGAGTTTCCTCAATGTTTACGTTGGTGTTTTGCAGTTTTTGACATTGTTCTAGAGTTGTAATGCATCCCACGTTCTATTATATATTTAATTTCAATGATCTGACGTACAGCTATGAAATTGTGAAGTTAAAAGTGGATATATTAAGGGGTACTATGATTTGCGACTATCCAAACTGTTTGAGCACGAGTTTCCTCAATGTTTACGTTGGTGTTTTGCAGTTTTTGACATTGTTTTAGAGTTGTAATGCACCCCACGTTCTATTATAAATTTAATTTCAATGATCTGACGTACAGCTATGAAATTGTGAAGTTAAAAGTGGATATATTCAGGGGTACTATGATTTGCGACTATCCAAACTGTTTGAGCACGAGTTTCCTCAATGTTTACGTTGGTGTTTTGCAGTTTTTTGACATTGTTTTAGAGTTGTAATGCATCCCACGTTCTATTATATATTTAATTTCAATGATCTGACGTACAGCTATGAAATTGTGAAGTTAAAAGTGGATATATTCAGGGGTACTATGATTTGCGACTATCCAAACTGTTTGAACACGAGTTTCCTCAATGTTTACGTTGGTGTTTTGCAGTTTTTGACATTGTTCTAGAGTTGTAATGCATCCCACGTTCTATTATATATTTAATTTCAATGATCTGACGTACAGCTATGAAATTGTGAAGTTAAAAGTGGATATATTCAGGGGTACTATGATTTGCGACTATCCAAACTGTTTGAGCACGAGTTTCCTCAATGTTTACGTTGGAGATTTTTGGTTTTTGGTTTGGTATTTGAGTATTACTCTACCCACCACCCTCTTAGGTGTTTTAATTAGTTGATATGAAGTGAATCTACGAGAATTAGTGTCTTACTTGAAGATGAATAAGGTATAGCAATTTTTTTCGATGATCGCAAATGTTTTTGTTTAACCCCACTCACTGTGAGTTGACTGAAAGAGAGAGAGAGCATATTGTGTGTTTGTTTTTTGAATCCTATTGGTCGAGGATTTGATCATTTTGGCTAATTAAAGTGTCTAATCTGTAGATATCGAACCCATGAAGGTTAATAATCATGCTCTACCACCGTTTGCACCCGTTTTCTAATGCTCTACAATCTTTTTGTTTTCCCCCACTCACTGTGAGTTGACTGAGGTAGAGCATATTGTGTGTTTGTTTTTTGAATCTTATTAAATTCGTGGCTGTGAAGACACATGCCCAACTGCTAGAAATTTATGTCAGGATTATTTTTCCTAGTCCCCAGAATCATAATCTTAAAAGACATTAGCTATATTGTCAAAAGAACAATCAGACATTGCTATTTTAGTGTACTCAATATTCCAATCTTTATATTTGTATTTTATTAAATTCGTGGCTGTGAAGACACATGCCCAACTGCTAGAAATTTATGTCAGGATTATTTTTCCTAGTCCCAAGAATCATAATCTTAAAAGACATTAGCTATATTGTCAAAGGAACAATCAGACATTGCCATTTTAGTTTTATTAGGTGACAAAGTTTTTAACTGTCAAATGCTAGTTTTTGATTCGATGTTCACATTTGTAGTGCAAATGTTGTTCTAAATTGTTAATTTGCGTATGAAATAAAAGATCCACTCTCTAAATTGGGTGTTGGCTGCGTGATAATAAGATCCACGTTGTCCATCAGTATCGAGTGTATTGTGTGTGTGAGTGTGTGCCTGTATCCAATGAGCATTTGGTATATGAAGGTTGTGCAACACAACCTTCAATGTCAGGTTGACTGTGGTAGAGCACATTGTGAGTTTGTTTTTTGAAACCTATTGCTCGAGGATTTGATCATTTTGGCTAATAGAAGTGTCTAATCAGTAGATAACGATCCCATGAAGGTAATTCATCATGCTCTACCACCTTTTGCACCCGTTTTCTAATGCTCTACAATCTTTTTGTATTCCCCACTCACTGTGTGCTGACTGTGGGGGAGAGAGAGAGAGCTGAGCGTATGTTTGGTCAATTTGTTTTTTAACCCCATTGGTCGAGGATTTGATCATTTTGGCTAATAGAAGTGTCTAATCAGTAGATAACGATAACCTTAATCGGTGGTGTACTAGGTCTTCAGAATTAAGGATCAATTAATACAGTTCAAGCAGTTTCACGTATCTGTATGTCGGTACCTTAATCGGTGGTGTTCTAGGTCTTCAGAATTAAGGATCAATTAATACAGTTCAAGCAGTTTCACGTATCTGTATGTCGGTACCTTAATTGGTGGTGTACTAGGTCTTCAGAATTAAGGATCAATTAATACAGTTCAAGCAGTTTCACGTATCTGTATGTCGGTATCTTAATCGGTGGTGTACTAGGTCTTCAGAATTAAGGATCAATTAATACAGTTCAAGCAGTTTCACGTATCTGTATGTGGGTATCTTAATCGGTGGTGTACTAGGTCTTCAGAATTAAGGATCAATTAATACAGTTCAAGCAGTTTCACGTATCTGTATGTCGGTATCTTAATCGGTGGTGTACTAGGTCTTCAGAATTAAGGATCAATTAATACAGTTCAAGCAGTTTCACGTATCTGTATGTCGGTATCTTAATCGGTGGTGTACTAGGTCTTCAGAATTAAGGATCAATTAATACAGTTCAAGCAGTTTCACGTATCTGTATGTCGGTACCTTAATCGGTGGTGTTCTAGGTTTTCAGAATTAAGGATTAATTAATACAGTTCAAGCAGTTTCACGTATCTGTATGTCGGTATCTTAATCGGTGGTGTACTAGGTCTTCAGAATTAAGGATCAATTAATACAGTTCAAGCAGTTTCACGTATCTGTATGTCGGTATCTTAATCGGTGGTGTACTAGGTCTTCAGAATTAAGGATCAATTAATACAGTTCAAGCAGTTTCACGTATCTGTATGTCGGTATCTTAATCGGTGGTGTACTAGGTCTTCAGAATTAAGGATCAATTAATACAGTTCAAGCAGTTTCACGTATCTGTATGTCGGTACCTTAATCGGTGGTGTTCTAGGTCTTCAGAATTAAGGATTAATTAATACAGTTCAAGCAGTTTCACGTATCTGTATGTCGGTATCTTAATCGGTGGTGTACTAGGTCTTCAGAATTAAGGATCAATTAATACAGTTCAAGCAGTTTCACGTTTCACAATGTCGGTATCTTAATCGGTGGTGTACTAGGTCTTGCTGCTGTGTTTGTTTTTTGAATCTTATTAAATTCGTGGCTGTGAAGACACATGCCCAACTGCTAGAAATTTATGTCAGGATTATTTTTCTTAGTCCCAAGAATCATAATCTTAAAAGACATTAGCTATATTGTCAAAGGAACAATCAGACATTGCCATTTTAGTATATATATTTCCTCAATGTTTACGTTAAAGATTTTTGGTTTTTTGGTTTGGTATTCCAGTATTACTCTACCCACCATCCTGTTAGGTGTTTTAATAAGTTGATCTGAGGTGAATCTACGAGAATTAGTGTCTTACTTGAGGATGAATAAGGTATAGCGATGTTTTTCGATGGTCGCAAATGTTCACGTACGAGTTTTCTCAATGTTTACGTTGGAGATTTTTGGTTTTTGGTTTGGTATTCGAGTATTACTCTACCCACCACCCTGTAATGTGTTTTAATTAGTAGATATGAAGTGAATATACCAGATTTAGTTAAATACTTGAGGTTAAATTAAGGATATCGATTTTTTTCGATGATCGCAAATGTTTTTGTTTAACCTCACTCACTGTGAGTTGACTGAAAGAGAGAGAGAGAGCACATTGTGTGTTTGTTTTTTGAATCCTATTGGTCGAGGATTTGATCATTTTGGCTAATTAAAGTGTCTAATCAGAAGATACCGATCCCATGAAGGTAATACATCATGCTCTACCACCTTTTGCACCCGTTATCTAATGCTCTACAATCTTTTTGTTTTTCCCCACTCACTGTGAGTTGACTGAGGTAGAGCACCTTGTGTGTTTGTTTTTTGAATCTTATTAAATTCGTGGCTGTGAAGACACATGCCCAACTGCTAGAAATTTATGTCAGGATTATTTTTCCTAGTCCCCAGAATCATAATCTTAAAAGACATTAGCTATATTGTCAAAAGAACAATCAGACATTGCCATTTTAGTGTACTCAATATTCCAATCTTTATATTTGTATTTTATTAAATTCGTGGCTGTGAAGACACATGCCCAACTGCTAGAAATTTATGTCAGGATTATTTTTCCTAGTCCCAAGAATCATAATCTTAAAAGACATTAGCTATATTGTCAAAGGAACAATCAGACATTGCCATTTTAGTTTTATTAGGTGACAAAGTTTTTAACTGTCAAATGCTAGTTTTTTTATTCGATGTTCACATTTGTAGTGCAAATTGTTGCCCTAAATTGTTAATTTACGTATGAAATAAAAGATCCACTCTCTAAATTGGGTGTTGGCGGCGTGATAATAAGATCCACGTTGTCTCAAATGTTCAAGTACGAGTTTTCTCAATGTTTACGTTTGAGATTTGTTGTTTTTGGTTTGGTATTCGAGTATTACTCTATCCCACACCCTGTAATGTGTTTTAATTTGTAGATCTGAAGTGAATCTACGATATTTAGTGTATTACTTGAGGTTAAATTAGGGATATCGATGTTTTTGGATGGT
Organism: Rhizoglyphus robini; assembly: GCA_023373905.1. NCBI lineage: Eukaryota > Metazoa > Arthropoda > Arachnida > Sarcoptiformes > Acaridae > Rhizoglyphus > Rhizoglyphus robini. The sequence goes on from JAKIJQ010000046.1 coordinate 624,180, forward strand.
CGAAAATGTTCAAGTACGAGTTTCTTCAATGTTTACGTTTGAGATTTGTTGTTTTTGGTTTGGTATTCGAGTATTACTCTATCCCACACCCTGTAATGTGTTTTAATTTGTAGATCTGAAGTGAATCTACGATATTTAGTGTATTACTTGAGGTTAAATTAGGGATATCGATGTTTTTAGATGGTCTCAAATGTTCAAGTACGAGTTTCCTCAATGTTTACGTTTGAGATTTGTTGTTTTTGGTTTGGTATTCGAGTATTACTCTATCCCACACCCTGTAATGTGTTTTAATTTGTAGATCTGAAGTGAATCTACGATATTTAGTGTATTACTTGAGGTTAAATTAGGGATATTGATTTTTTTAGATGCATGTGTCACTTGTTTGATTCGAGGATCGTTTATGTTAGAATTATTTTTCCTAGTCCCGAGAATCATAATCTTAAAAGACATTAGCTATATTGTCAAAGGAACAATCAGACATTGCCATTTTAGTGTACTCAATATTTCAATCTTTTACAATCATATTCTCTGTCGCCCTCTATGTGTTGACTGAGGGATTGCAGGTTGTGTGTTTGTTTTTTTGAATCCTATTGGTCGAGGATATGATAATTTTGATTAATGGTAAAATGAACGGAATAGCAAGAAAAATGAAAATTATATGGACGAGGTGAAGCGTGATTTGTTCAAAAAATCAAAGAAATTCATTCCCCAACTTTCATGTCAACTTGAGAAAAAGTTTCCGGCAATATATTTCCTCAATGTTTACGTTGGAGCTTTGTTGTTTTTGTTTTTTTGTATCCCATTTGTCGTGGATCTGTAGATATCGAACCCATGAAGGTAATTCTTCATGCTCTACCACCTTTTGCACCCGTTTTCTAATGCTCTACAATCTTTTTGTATTCCCCACTCACTGTGAGTTGACTGAGGGAGAGAGCACATTGTGTGTTTTCGTTTTTTGTATCCTATTGGTCGAGGATTTGATCATTTTGGCTAATTAAAGTGTCTAATCTGTAGATATCGAACCCATGAAGGTAACCCATCATGCTCTACCACCTTTTGCACCCGTTTTCTAATGCTCTACAATCTTTTTGTATTCCCCACTCACTGTGAGTTGACTGAGGGAGAGAGCACATTGTGTGTTTTGGTTTTTTGTATCCCATTGGTCGAGGATTTGATCATTTTGGCTAATTAAAGTGTCTAATCTGTAGATATCGAACCCATGAAGGTAACCCATCATGCTCTACCACCTTTTGCACCCGTTTTCTAATGCTCTACAATCTTTTTGTATTCCCCACTCACTGTGAGTTGACTGAGGGAGAGAGCACATTGTGTGTTTTCGTTTTTTGTATCCCATTGGTCGAGGATTTGATCATTTTGGCTAATTAAAGTGTCTAATCTGTAGATATCGAACCCATTAAGGTAACCCATCATGCTCTACCACCTTTTGCACCCGTTTTCTAATGCTCTACAATCTTTTTGTATTCCCCACTCACTGTGAGTTGACTGAGGGAGAGAGCACATTGTGTGTTTTCGTTTTTTGTATCCTATTGGTCGAGGATTTGATCATTTTGGCTAATTAAAGTGTCTAATCTGTAGATATCGAACCCATGAAGGTAACCCATCATGCTCTACCACCTTTTGCACCCGTTTTCTAATGCTCTACAATCTTTTTTGTATACCCCACTCACTGTGAGTTGACTGAGGGAGAGAGCAAATTGTGTGTTTTGGTTTTTTGTTTCCCATTGGTCGAGGATTTGATCATTTTGGCTAATTAAAGTGTCTAATCTGTAGATATCGAACCCATGAAGGTAACCCATCATGCTCTACCACCTTTTGCACCCGTTTTCTAATGCTCTACAATCTTTTTGTATTCCCCACTCACTGTGAGTTGACTGAGGGAGAGAGCACATTGTGTGTTTTCGTTTTTTGTATCCTATTGGTCGAGGATTTGATCATTTTGGCTAATTAAAGTGTCTAATCTGTAGATATCGAACCCATGAAGGTAATTCATCATGCTCTACCACCTTTTGCACCCGTTTTCTAATGCTCTACAATCTTTTTGTATACCCCACTCACTGTGAGTTGACTGAGGGAGAGAGCAAATTGTGTGTTTTGGTTTTTTGTTTCCCATTGGTCGAGGATTTGATCATTTTGGCTAATTAAAGTGTCTAATCTGTAGATATCGAACCCATGAAGGTAACCCATCATGCTCTACCACCTTTTGCACCCGTTTTCTAATGCTCTACAATCTTTTTGTATTCCCCACTCACTGTGAGTTGACTGAGGGAGAGAGCACATTGTGTGTTTTGGTTTTTTGTATCCTATTGGTCGAGGATTTGATCATTTTGGCTAATTAAAGTGTCTAATCTGTAGATATCGAACCCATTAAGGTAACCCATCATGCTCTACCACCTTTTGCACCCGTTTTCTAATGCTCTACAATCTTTTTGTATTCCCCACTCACTGTGAGTTGACTTAGGGAGAGAGCACATTGTGTGTTTGTTTTTTGAATCTTATTAAATTCGTGGCTGTGGAGACACATGTCCAACTGCTAGAAATTTATGTCAGGATTATTTTTCCTAGTCCCGAGAATCATAATCTTAAAAGACATTAGCTATATTGTCAAAAGAACAATCAGACATTGCCATTTTAGTTTTATTAGGTGACAAAGTTTTTAACTGTCAAATGCTAGTTTTTGGATTCGATGTTCACATTTGTAGTGCAAATGTTGTCCTAAATTGTTAATTTGCGTATGAAATAAAAGATCCACTCTCTAAATTGGGTGTTGGCTGCGTGATAATAAGATCCACGTTGTCTCAAATGTTCAATTACGAGTTTTCTCAATGTTTACGTTAGAGATTTGTTATTTTTGGTTTGGTATTCGAGTATTACTCTATCCCACACCCTTTAATGTGTTTTTAATTTGTAGATCTGAAGTGAATCTACGATATTTAGTGTATTACTTGAGGTTAAATTAGGGATAACAATGTTTTTCAATGGTCTCCAATGTTCAATTACGAGTTTCCTCCATGTTTACATTGGAGATTTGTTGTTTTTGGTTTGGTATTCGAGTATTACTCTATCCCACACCCTGTAATGTGTTTTAATTTGTAGATCTGAAGTGAATCTACGATATTTAGTGTATTAATTGAGGTTAAATTAGGGATAACAATGTTTTTCAATGGTCTCCAATGTTCAATTACGAGTTTTCTCAATGTTTACGTTGGAGATTTGTTGTTTTTGGTTTGGTGTTCGAGTATTACTCTACCCCACACCCTGTAATGTGTTTTAATTTGTAGATCTGAAGTGAATCTACGATATTTAGTGTATTACTTGAGAATGAATAAGGTATAGCGATGTTTTTCGATGGTTGCAAATGTTCACGTACGAGTTTCCTCAATGTTTACGTTGGAGATTTTTGGTTTTTGGTTTGTTATTTGAGTATTACTTTACCCACCACCCTGTTAGATGTTTTAATTAGTTGATATGAAGTGAATCTACGAGAATTAGTGTCTTACTTGAGGATGAATAAGGTATAGCGATGTTTTTCGATGGTCGCAAATGTTCACATTCGAGTTTCCTCAATGTTTACGTTGGAGATTTTTGGTTTTTGGTTTGGTATTTGAGTATTACTCTACCCACCACCCTGTTAGATGTTTTAATTAGTTGATAAGAAGTGAATCTACGAGAATTAGTGTATTACTTGAGGATGAATAAGGTATAGCGATTTTTTTCGATGATCGCAAATGTTCACGTACGAGTTTCCTCAATGTTTACGTTGGAGATTTTTGGTTTTTTGTATCCCATTGGTCGAGGATTTGATCATTTTGGCTAGTAAAAGTGTCTAATCAGTAGATAGCGATCCCATGAAGGTATTTCATCATGCTCTACCACCTTTTGCACCCGTTTTCTAATGCTCTACAATCCTTTTGTATTCCCACTCTCTCACTGTGAGTTGACTGAGAGAGGGCACTGTATGTGGTTGGTCAATATGTTTTTGTATCCCATTGGTCGAGGATTTGATCATTTTGGCTAGTAAAAGTGTCTAATCAGTAGATAGCGATTCCATGAAGGTATTTCATCATGCTCTACCACCTTTTGCACCCCTTTTCTAATGCTCTACAATCCTTTTGTATTCCCACTCTCTCACTGTGAGTTGACTGAGAGAGGGCACTGTATGTGGTTGGTCAATATGCTTTTGTATCCCATTGGTCGAGGATTTGATCATTTTGGCTAGTAAAAGTGTCTAATCAGTAGATAGCGATCCCATGAAGGTATTTCATCATGCTCTACCACCTTTTGCACCCCTTTTCTAATGCTCTACAATCTTTTTGTATTCCCACTCTCTCACTGTGAGTTGACTGAGGGAGAGCAGAGTGTGTGTTTTGTCAATACTGTATAGTGTCAAGTATGATTAGGTGACATTTTGATTCGATGTTCACATTTGTAGTGCAAATGTTGTCATAAATTATTAATTTGCGTATGAAATAAAAGATCCACTCTCTAAATTGGGTGTTGGCTGCGTGATAATAAGATCCACGCTGTCCAAAGTGTTCCACACCCAGGGCACCGTGTATGATTAGGTGACAAACCCTAAAATGGCAATGTCTGATTGTTCCTTTGACAATATAGCTAATGTCTTTTAAGATTATGATTCTTAGGACTAGGAAAAATAATCCTGACATAAATTTCTAGCAGTTGGGCATGTGTCTTCACAGCCACGAATTTAATAAAATTCAAATACCAAGATTGGAATACCGAGTACACTAAAATGGCAATGTCTGATTGTTTCTTTGACAATATAGCTAATGTCTTTTAAGATTATGATTCTTGGGACTAGGAAAAATAATCCTGACATAAATTTCTAGCAGTTGTGCATGTGTCTTCACAGCCACGAATTTAATTAGATTCAAATACAAAGATTGGATGGCTTATGGTAGGGTTCTGTCATGCTTTTGTATTGCACATGTGAGCTCTAAATGTTCACAAAGGTGTGCATTTTATGAAATTAATTCCATATCGGTGCTGCGTTGCAATAAACTAATGATATGGACAATCTAAGCGATGGAAATTGGCTGAATCTGGCCAATTTCCATGGCCGAGATAAGCTTGTTCATCAAACAGACGATACTTTTGGTATCGGCAATGGAAATTGGCTAATTGGAAATCATCATCACCACATCAGTTTGTGTGTGAGTGTGTGTCGAAAGAAATTCATTCCCCAACTTCTTTGTCAACTTGAGAAAAAGTTTTCGGCTATATGTTTCCTCAATGTTTACGTTGGAGATTTTTGGTTTTTGGTTTGGTATTTGAGTATTACTCTACCCACCACCCTCTTAGGTGTTTTAATTAGTTGATATGAAGTGAATCTACAAGAATTAGTGTTTTACTTGAGGATGAATAAGGTATAGCGATGTTTTTCGATGGTCGCAAATGTTCACATTCGAGTTTCCTCAATGTTTACGTTGGAGATTTTTGGTTTTTGATTTGGTATTTGAGTATTACTCTACCCACCACCTTGTTAGATGTTTTAATTAGTTGATAAGAAGTGAATCTACGAGAATTAGTGTCTTACTTGAGGATGAATAAGGTATAGCGATGTTTTTCGATGGTCGCAAATGTTCACATTCGAGTTTCCTCAATGTTTACGTTGGAGATTTTTGGTTTTTTGGTTTGTTATTTGAGTATTACACTACCCACCACCCTCTTATGTGTTTTAATTAGTTGATATGAAGTGAATCTACGAGAATTAGTGTATTACTTGAGGATGAATAAGGTATAGCGATGTTTTTCGATGATCGCAAATGTTCACATTCGAGTTTCCTCAATGTTTACGTTGGAGATTTTTGGTTTTTGGTTTGGTATTTGAGTATTACTCTACCCACCACCCTCTTAGGTGTTTTAATTAGTTGATATGAAGTGAATCTACGAGAATTAGTGTATTACTTGAGGATGAATAAGGTATAGCGATTTTTTTCGATGATCGCAAATGTTCACGTACGAGTTTCCTCAATGTTTACGTTGGAGATTTTTGGTTTTTGGTTTGGTATTTGAGTATTACTCTACCCACCACCCTCTTAGGTGTTTTAATTAGTTGATATGAAGTGAATCTACGAGAATTAGTGTATTACTTGAGGATGAATAAGGTATAGCGATTTTTTTCGATGATCGCAAATGTTCACGTACGAGTTTCCTCAATGTTTACGTTGGAGATTTTTGGTTTTTTGTATCCCATTGGTCGAGGATTTGATCATTTTGGCTAGTAAAAGTGTCTAATCAGTAGATAGCGATCCCATGAAGGTATTTCATCATGCTCTACCACCTTTTGCACCCGTTTTCTAATGCTCTACAATCCTTTTGTATTCCCACTCTCTCACTGTGAGTTGACTGAGAGAGGGCACTGTATGTGGTTGGTCAATATGTTTTTGTATCCCATTGGTCGAGGATTTGATCATTTTGGCTAGTAAGAGTGTCTAATCAGTAGATAGCGATTCCATGAAGGTATTTCATCATGCTCTACCACCTTTTGCACCCCTTTTCTAATGCTCTACAATCCTTTTTAGCGAGACGAAGTTCGAAAGAACGAAGTCGAAGACTAATAGTTTCACTCTGTCTGTCCGTCCGTTGCTTTCTTGCCAGAAGAAACTACACCACCCCCAGCAACCAAACTTGGCACACACACTCCACACCATGTGAAACGGTTACATTCCAAAAATCAGCATCCTAGGTTATCTGGTTGTGGAGATATTATCCAAAAACATCTTTTTTCTGAACACGTTGGTATGCCGTATGCAAAATATGACAACACAGCTGTAGTAACTGAGAGGCAGGGGGTCGCAGTGCCCAAATTGTATGTCATTTACACACATTACATAGGAGTAACGTCATATGTGAATTATTTCAAAAGTGGGCATTTGTTTTATTTTGATTAGCTTTGAAGTTGAGTTGTTTACAAGCACAATTGCAAGACTCTAGGCTGCCTTCTCTTCAATTATTTGACCACAAATGCACACATTTTTGGAGACTAACGACCTCTAACCAATACAAAGACGGTCTTTATTACATTTTCTGGTTTAACTCGATGTATCACCTGCAACAAGTCTCTATCCTCTTCATTTTGAAATGAGAAAGAAAACTTACCTCATGTCTTTGAATATGTCAGTTTGTAGAGGATAGACGAAATTCAAGACATCATGAGAGAGTTATCATCAATGCTTCAACAAAAAGGTTATGAAATTCATAACTTATGATGGCATTCCAAAATCAATATAGATACCCTTGCACCTGATCCAAGTAGAGCCTTCCAGATCGATACAACAGTGTGTTTCGAGTGAAGATGTCGATGCACAACCGACAGTCCATATATCATCTGTATTTTGAAGATCTCCCGTAATTATATCAACAGTACTGTAAGAAGACATTGTAGTGGTTGCTTGACACTGAATAGTGCTGCTTTGGAGGAACAGTTGGTCAAATGAAATTAAATTCTTTGTAAAGTTTTCAATTCGCGGTCTGTCTTGGTGGCCAAACTGCAAGATTTGCCTCCAATGGTATGATTCTCCAGTGAGGAGGCATTCGCGTTAATTCTTTAGTCAATAATTCTTAAAACACAACACGGTTAGAATGCTTTGTTTTGCAGAAGCATACACATGGTGTTAACAGTTTTATTTGAATCTGAAACAAACATATTGAACATTGTACAACCAAGCACACATTTTCACACTCCCACAATTGATGTACCGGCAATATTCAAACGAGAAGTTGAAACATATCTTAAAATTGTGGGACTGTAAAAGTTAGTTCATTGTATAGAATTAATACTAAAAATATTTTATCATAATCAAAACTTCGTCTCGCTACTTTCCCGGCTTGCCGGAATTTTGTATTCCCACTCTCTCACTGTGAGTTGACTGAGAGAGGGCACTGTATGTGGTTGGTCAATATGTTTTTGTATCCCATTGGTCGAGGATTTGATCATTTTGGCTAGTAAAAGTGTCTAATCAGTAGATAGCGATCCCATGAAGGTATTTCATCATGCTCTACCATCTTTTGCACCCCTTTTCTAATGCTCTACAATCCTTTTGTATTCCAACTCTCTCACTGTGAGTTGACTGAGGGAGAGCAGAGTGTGTGTTTTGTCAATACTGTATAGTGTCAAGTATGATTAGGTGACATTTTGATTCGATGTTCACATTTGTAGTGCAAATGTTGTCATAAATTATTAATTTGCGTATGAAATAAAAGATCCACTCTCTAAATTGGGTGTTGGCTGCGTGATAATAAGATCCACGCTGTCCAAAGTGTTCCACACCCAGGGCACCGTGTATGATTAGGTGACAAACCCTAAAATGGCAATGTCTGATTGTTCCTTTGACAATATAGCTAATGTCTTTTAAGATTATGATTCTTAGGACTAGGAAAAATAATCCTGACATAAATTTCTAGCAGTTGTGCATGTGTCTTCACAGCCACGAATTTAATAGGATTCAAATTGGAATATCAAGTACACTAAAATGGCAATGTCTGATTGTTTCTTTGACAATATAGCTAATGTCTTTTAAGATTATGATTCTTGGGACTAGGAAAAATAATCCTGACATAAATTTCTAGCAGTTGGGCATGTGTCTTCACAGCCACGAATTTAATTATATTCAAATACAAAGATTGGATGGCTTATGGTTGGGTTCTGTAATGCTTTTGTATTGCACATGTGAGCTCTAAATGTTCACAAAGGTGTGCATTTTATGAAATTAATTCCATATCGGTGCTGCGTTGCAAGAAACTAATGATATGGACAATCTAAGCGATGGCAATTGGCTGAATCTGGCCAATTTCCATGGCCGAGATAAGCTTGTTCATCAAACAGACGATACTTTTGGTATCGGCAATGGAAATTGGCTAATTGGAAATCATCATCACCACATCAGTTTGTGTGTGAATGTGTGTCGAAAGAAATTCATTCCCCAACTTCTTTGTCAACTTGAGAAAAAGTTTCCGGCAATATATTTCCTCAATGTTTACGTTGGAGATTTTTGGTTTTTGGTTTGGTATTTGAGTATTACTCTACCCACCACCCTCTTAGGTGTTTTAATTAGTTGATATGAAGTGAATCTACGAGGATTAGTGTCTTACTTGAGAATGAATAAGGTATAGCGATGTTTTTCGATGGTTGCAAATGTTCACGTACGAGTTTCCTCAATGTTTACGTTGGAGATTTTTGGTTTTTGGTTTGGTATTTGAGTATTACTCTACCCACCACCCTGTTAGATGTTTTAATTAGTTGATATGAAGTGAATCTACGAGAATTAGTGTCTTACTTGAGAATGAATAAGGTATAGCGATGTTTTTCGATGGTTGCAAATGTTCACGTACGAGTTTCCTCAATGTTTACGTTGGAGATTTTTGGTTTTTGGTTTGTTATTTGAGTATTACTCTACCCACCACCCTCTTAGGTGTTTTAATTAGTTGATATGAAGTGAATCTACGAGGATTAGTGTCTTACTTGAGAATGAATAAGGTATAGCGATGTTTTTCGATGGTTGCAAATGTTCACGTACGAGTTTCCTCAATGTTTACGTTGGAGATTTGCAGTTTTTGACATTGTTCTAGAGTTGTAATGCATCCCACGTTCTATTATATATTTAATTTCAAACATCTGACGTACAGCTATGAAATAGTGAAGTTAAAAGTGGATATATTCAGGGGTACTAAGATTTGCGACTATCCAAACTGTTTGAACACGAGTTTCCTCAATGTTTACGTTGGAGATTTTTGGTTTTTGGTTTGGTATTTGAGTATTACTCTACCCACCACCCTCTTAGGTGTTTTAATTAGTTGATATGAAGTGAATCTACGAGAATTAGTGTCTTACTTGAAGATGAATAAGGTATAGCGATGTTTTTCGATGGTCGCAAATGTTCACATTCGAGTTTCCTCAATGTTTACGTTGGAGATTTTTGGTTTTTGATTTGGTATTTGAGTATTACTCTACCCACCACCCTGTTAGATGTTTTAATTAGTTGATAAGAAGTGAATCTACGAGAATTAGTGTCTTACTTGAGGATGAATAAGGTATAGCGATGTTTTTCGATGGTCGCAAATGTTCACATTCGAGTTTCCTCAATGTTTACGTTGGAGATTTTTGGTTTTTGGTTTGGTATTTGAGTATTACTCTACCCACCACCCTGTTAGATGTTTTAATTAGTTGATATGAAGTGAATCTACGAGAATTAGTGTCTTACTTGAAGATGAATAAGGTATAGCGATGTTTTTCGATGGTCGAAAATGTTCAAGTACGAGTTTCCTCAATGTTTACGTTGGTGTTTTGCAGTTTTTGACATTGTTCTAGAGTTGTAATGCATCCCACGTTCTATTATATATTTAATTTCAAACATCTGACGTACAGCTATGAAATTGTGAAGTTAAAAGTGGATATATTCAGGGGTACTAAGATTTGCGACTATCCAAACTGTTTGAACACGAGTTTCCTCAATGTTTACGTTGGTGTTTTGCAGTTTTTGAAATTGTTCTAGAGTTGTAATGCATCCCACGTTCTATTATATATTTAATTTCAATGATCTGACGTACAGCTATGAAATTGTGAAGTTAAAAGTGGATATATTCAGGGGTACTATGATTTGCGACTATCCAAACTGTTTGAGCACGAGTTTCCTCAATGTTTACGTTGGTGTTTTGCAGTTTTTGACATTGTTTTAGAGTTGTAATGCATCCCACGTTCTATTATATATTTAATTTCAATGATCTGACGTACAGCTATGAAATTGTGAAGTTAAAAGTGGATATATTCAGGGGTACTATGATTTGCGACTATCCAAACTGTTTGAGCACGAGTTTCCTCAATGTTTACGTTGGAGATTTTTGGTTTTTGACATTGTTTTAGAGTTGTAATGCATCCCACGTTCTATTATATATTTAATTTCAATGATCTGACGTACAGCTATGAAATTGTGAAGTTAAAAGTGGATATATTCAGGGGTACTATGATTTGCGACTATCCAAACTGTTTGAGCACGAGTTTCCTCAATGTTTACGTTGGAGATTTGCAGTTTTTGACATTGTTCTAGAGTGGTAATGCATCCCACGTTCTATTATATATTTAATTTCAAACATCTGACGTACAGCTATGAAATTGTGAAGTTAAAAGTGGATATATTCTGGGGTACTAAGATTTGCGACTATCCAAACTGTTTGAGCACGAGTTTCCTCAATGTTTACGTTGGTGTTTTGCAGTTTTTGACATTGTTTTAGAGTTGTAATGCATCCCACGTTCTATTATATATTTAATTTCAATGATCTGACGTACAGCTATGAAATTGTGAAGTTAAAAGTGGATATATTCAGGGGTACTATGATTTGCGACTATCCAAACTGTTTGAGCACGAGTTTCCTCAATGTTTACGTTGGAGATTTTTGGTTTTTGTTTTGTTATTTGAGTATTACTCTACCCACCACCCTCTTAGGTGTTTTAATTAGTTGATAAGAAGTGAATCTACGAGAATTAGTGTCTTACTTGAGGATGAATAAGGTATAGCGATGTTTTTCGATGGTCGCAAATGTTCACATTCGAGTTTCCTCAATGTTTACGTTGGAGATTTTTGGTTTTTGGTTTGTTATTTGAGTATTACACTACCCACCACCCTCTTATGTGTTTTAATTAGTTGATATGAAGTGAATCTACGAGAATTAGTGTCTTACTTGAGGATGAATAAGGTATAGCGATGTTTTTCGATGGTCGCAAATGTTCACGTACGAGTTTCCTCAATGTTTACGTTGGAGATTTTTGGTTTTTGGTTTGGTATTTGAGTATTACTCTACCCACCACCCTGTTAGGTGTTTTAATTAGTTGATATGAAGTGAATCTACGAGAATTAGTGTATTACTTGAGAATGAATAAGGTATAGCGATGTTTTTCGATGGTTGCAAATGTTCACGTACGAGTTTCCTCAATGTTTACGTTGGAGATTTTTGGTTTTTGGTTTGTTATTTGAGTATTACTCTACCCACCACCCTGTTAGGTGTTTTAATTAGTTGATATGAAGTGAATCTACGAGAATTAGTGTATTACTAGAGGATGAATAAGGTATAGCGATGTTTTTCGATGGTCGCAAATGTTCACATTCGAGTTTCCTCAATGTTTACGTTGGAGATTTTTGGTTTTTGATTTGGTATTTGAGTATTACTCTACCCACCACCCTGTTAGATGTTTTAATTAGTTGATATGAAGTGAATCTACGAGAATTAGTGTATTACTTGAGGATGAATAAATTATAGCGATTTTTTTCGATGGTTGCAAATGTTCACGTACGAGTTTCCTCAATGTTTACGTTGGTGTTTTGCAGTTTTTGACATTGTTCTAGAGTTGTAATGCATCCCACGTTCTATTATATATTTAATTTCAAACATCTGACGTACAGCTATGAAATTGTGAAGTTAAAAGTGGATATATTCAGGGGTACTATGATTTGCGACTATCCAAACTGTTTGAACACGAGTTTCCTCAATGTTTACGTTGGTGTTTTGCAGTTTTTGACATTGTTCTAGAGTTGTAATGCTTCCCACGTTCTATTATATATTTAATTTCAATGATCTGACGTACAGCTATGAAATTGTGAAGTTAAAAGTGGATATATTCAGGGGTACTATGATTTGCGACTATCCAAACTGTTTGAGCACGAGTTTCCTCAATGTTTACGTTGGAGATTTTTGGTTTTTGGTTTGGTATTTGAGTATTACTCTACCCACCACCCTCTTAGGTGTTTTAATTAGTTGATATGAAGTGAATCTACGAGAATTAGTGTCTTACTTGAGGATGAATAAGGTATAGCGATGTTTTTCGATGGTCGCAAATGTTCACATTCGAGTTTCCTCAATGTTTACGTTGGAGATTTTTGGTTTTTGATTTGGTATTTGAGTATTACTCTACCCACCACCCTGTTAGATGTTTTAATTAGTTGATATGAAGTGAATCTACGAGAATTAGTGTCTTACTTGAGAATGAATAAGGTATAGCGATGTTTTTCGATGGTCGCAAATGTTCACATTCGAGTTTCCTCAATGTTTACGTTGGAGATTTTTGGTTTTTGGTTTGTTATTTGAGTATTACACTACCCACCACCCTCTTATGTGTTTTAATTAGTTGATAAGAAGTGAATCTACGAGAATTAGTGTATTACTTGAGGATGAATAAGGTATAGCGATTTTTTTCGATGGTCGCAAATGTTCACGTACGAGTTTCCTCAATGTTTACGTTGGAGATTTTTGGTTTTTGGTTTGGTATTTGAGTATTACTCTACCCACCACCCTGTTAGATGTTTTAATTAGTTGATATGAAGTGAATCTACGAGAATTAGTGTCTTACTTGAGAATGAATAAGGTATAGCGATGTTTTTCGATGGTTGCAAATGTTCACGTACGAGTTTCCTCAATGTTTACGTTGGAGATTTTTGGTTTTTGGTTTGTTATTTGAGTATTACTTTACCCACCACCCTGTTAGATGTTTTAATTAGTTGATATGAAGTGAATCTACGAGAATTAGTGTCTTACTTGAGGATGAATAAGGTATAGCGATGTTTTTCGATGGTCGCAAATGTTCACATTCGAGTTTCCTCAATGTTTACGTTGGAGATTTTTGGTTTTTTGGTTTGGTATTTGAGTATTACTCTACCCACCACCCTGTTAGATGTTTTAATTAGTTGATAAGAAGTGAATCTACGAGAATTAGTGTATTACTTGAGGATGAATAAGGTATAGCGATTTTTTTCGATGATCGCAAATGTTCACGTACGAGTTTCCTCAATGTTTACGTTGGAGATTTGCAGTTTTTTGACATTGTTCTAGAGTTGTAATGCATCCCACGTTCTATTATATATTTAATTTCGAACATCTGACGTACAGCTATGAAATTGTGAAGTTAAAGTGGATATATTCAGGGGTACTAAGATTTGCGACTATCCAAACTGTTTGAACACGAGTTTCCTCAATGTTTACGTTGGTGTTTTGCAGTTTTTGACATTGTTCTAGAGTTGTAATGCATCCCACGTTCTATTATATAATTAATTTCAATGATCTGACGTACAGCTATGAAATTGTGAAGTTAAAAGTGGATATATTCAGGGGTACTATGATTTGCGACTATCCAAACTGTTTGAACACGAGTTTCCTCAATGTTTACGTTGGTGTTTTGCAGTTTTTGACATTGTTCTAGAGTTGTAATGCATCCCACGTTCTATTATATATTTAATTTCAATGATCTGACGTACAGCTATGAAATTGTGAAGTTAAAAGTGGATATATTCAGGGGTACTATGATTTGCGACTATCCAAACTGTTTGAGCACGAGTTTCCTCAATGTTTACGTTGGAGATTTTTGGTTTTTGGTTTGGTATTTGAGTATTACTCTACCCACCACCCTCTTAGGTGTTTTAATTAGTTGATATGAAGTGAATCTACGAGAATTAGTGTCTTACTTGAGGATGAATAAGGTATAGCGATGTTTTTCGATGGTCGCAAATGTTCACATTCGAGTTTCCTCAATGTTTACGTTGGAGATTTTTGGTTTTTGATTTGGTATTTGAGTATTACTCTACCCACCACCCTCTTATGTGTTTTAATTAGTTGATATGAAGTGAATCTACGAGAATTAGTGTCTTACTTGAGGATGAATAAGGTATAGCGATGTTTTTCGATGGTCGCAAATGTTCACATTCGAGTTTCCTCAATGTTTACGTTGGTGTTTTGCAGTTTTTGACATTGTTCTAGAGTTGTAATGCATCCCACGTTCTATTATATATTTAATTTCAATGATCTGACGTACAGCTATGAAATTGTGAAGTTAAAAGTGGATATATTCAGGGGTACTATGATTTGCGACTATCCAAACTGTTTGAACACGAGTTTCCTCAATGTTTACGTTGGTGTTTTGCAGTTTTTGACATTGTTCTAGAGTTGTAATGCATCCCACGTTCTATTATATATTTAATTTCAATGATCTGACGTACAGCTATGAAATTGTGAAGTTAAAAGTGGATATATTCAGGGGTACTATGATTTGCGACTATCCAAACTGTTTGAGCACGAGTTTCCTCAATGTTTACGTTGGAGATTTTTGGTTTTTGGTTTGGTATTTGAGTATTACTCTACCCACCACCCTCTTAGGTGTTTTAATTAGTTGATATGAAGTGAATCTACGAGAATTAGTGTCTTACTTGAGGATGAATAAGGTATAGCGATGTTTTTCGATGGTCGCAAATGTTCACATTCGAGTTTCCTCAATGTTTACGTTGGAGATTTTGGTTTTTGATTTGGTATTTGAGTATTACTCTACCCACCACCCTGTTAGATGTTTTAATTAGTTGATATGAAGTGAATCTACGAGAATTAGTGTATTACTTGAGGATGAATAAGGTATAGCGATGTTTTTCGATGGTTGCAAATGTTCACGTACGAGTTTCCTCAATGTTTACGTTGGAGATTTGCAGTTTTTGACATTGTTCTAGAGTGGTAATGCATCCCACGTTCTATTATATATTTAATTTCAAACATCTGACGTACAGCTATGAAATTGTGAAGTTAAAATTGGATATATTCAGGGGTACTATGATTTGCGACTATCCAAACTGTTTGAGCACGAGTTTCCTCAATGTTTACGTTGGTGTTTTGCAGTTTTTGACATTGTTTTAGAGTTGTAATGCACCCCACGTTCTATTATAAATTTAATTTCAATGATCTGACGTACAGCTATGAAATTGTGAAGTTAAAATTGGATATATTCAGGGGTACTATGATTTGCGACTATCCAAACTGTTTGAGCACGAGTTTCCTCAATGTTTACGTTGGTGTTTTGCAGTTTTTGACATTGTTTTAGAGTTGTAATGCATCCCACGTTCTATTATATATTTAATTTCAATGATCTGACGTACAGCTATGAAATTGTGAAGTTAAAAGTGGATATATTCAGGGGTACTATGATTTGCGACTATCCAAACTGTTTGAGCACGAGTTTCCTCAATGTTTACGTTGGAGATTTTTAGCGAGACGAAGTTCGAAAAGAACGAAGTCGAAGTCTAATAGTTTCACTCTGTCTGTCTGTCCGTTGCTTTCTTGCCAGAAGAAACTACACCACCCCCAGCAACCAAACTTGGCACACACTCTTCATACCATGTGAAACGGTTACATTCCAAAAATCAGCATCCTAGGTTATCTGGTTGTGGAGATATTATCCAAAAAGATCTTTTTTCTGAACACGTTGGTATGCCGTAAGCAAAATATGACAACACAGCTGTTCGCTAGTAACTGTGGGACATGGGGGAGCAGTGCCCAAATTATATATTTATCATACACATTTTATAAGAGTAACGTCATATGTGAATTTTTTCTAAATGTTCATTGTTTTGTTTTGATGTGTTTTAGAGTTTAGTGGCTTGCGAGACAAAGTTCGAAAGAGTAACGTCATATGTTAAATCTTCCATAATTAAAATTAACACGTATTTCTATTGGTAATGTTCTATATCAATGGAACATTTGAAATGATTCAGAGTTCATTTACATCTTATGACTAATTATTCGATTTCGAAAATGATTTCGAATTTTGGACTGTATAAATACAAGTGCTTTGGGTGTTAAAAAGGCCTTACGGCTCTGCGTTCGGTTCTCCTAGTTTACTAGCGAAACCTGCAACCTAAGATCTTAAGTCAATTGACTTATCGCGCAAACCCTTCGAGTGCCACGCGACACTCCTGCTTATCGCGCAACCCCTTCGAGTGCCACGCGACACTCCTGCTTAACGCGCCATCCCTTCGAGTGCCACGCGTCACTCCTGCTTAACGCGCCATCCCTTCGAGTGCCACGCGTCACTCCTGCTTATCGCGCAACCCCTTCAAGTGCCACGCGACACTTCAGGTATTTATATTTTGTTTATTTTTTATTAATTATTTATTAATTCATTTTTTATTTTTTAAATCTCATTGCTATCCTTTTGTTTTTGACATTCTATTTATCAGTTAGTTTAGCTTATTCTGTTAGGGCTTAGCTTAGTTAGGGATTAGCTTTTATTTATCTGTTAGGGCTTAGCTTAGTTAGGGCTTAGCTTTTATTCTTTATTAGGGATTAGGTTAGGAACACAATGCCACCAAGAAGGAGGCTTACGGTTGCACAACAGAGGCAAGCAGAAGAGGCTAGGCGAATCTACAACGCAGAACGTAATCGCGTACTACGTCAGGATCCGGATTATCGAGAAAGAGAACAGGCAAGGAATACTCCGGCTCATCAAGTAGCCCGTCAGAATCAAGAATATCGAGACAACGAACAAGCAAGAAATACTCAGGCTCATCAAGTAGTCCGCCAGAATCCCGAATTCCGAGATCCCGAAAGAGCAAGAGACGCACAGGCCCACCGAATTAATCGTGCAGCTAATGCAGAAGAAAAGTACCTCAAGACGATTAAAGAAGGCCCTACAAACATTTGCGGTTGTTGTGGTGGCCTCTTCTTTTCTCGTTCAATGTCTAAACTCAAAACTACCAACTTACCGCGTGGAGTAACTCTGGATTTTATTGGTCAAGCATTCCCAACGAGACAACAAGGTCAAGAAGATCATCCTGTATGCTCGGTCTGTAGAAGCTACATTGTGAAAGGGACTCTACCCAAACTAAACATGGGTGTAGTGGAATTCCCCACTATTCCGCCCGAATTGAAAGATCTCTCTACCCTTGAAGCGCGAATGGTGTCTCTCAGAATCCCATTCATGAACATTCGCCCACTAGGCGTGGATCGCCAATTTGGAATTAAAGGGAACATTGTAAATGTTCCAATCCAAGTCAACACGTCAATCGGCATTCTTCCTCGTCAGTTCAATGACACGTTTACTATTCAGGTACAAAAATTTTGTTTGCTTGTGATGATAATTTATTAAGTTGCCTTATAAATTTTCAGGTAAAGCTGATGAGGCAGATGCAAAATCAACGAGCCTATATATACGAAACAATCCGTCCAAACAAGGTCTTTCAAGCTGCACGTGTCTTAGTAAACACACCACTCTACGCGGCTGAACAAATCAACCTTGATGACAACTGGATGAGTCAACACAACGGAATGACAGAAAATTTTATTGTTAATGAACAAGATCGAGTGGAACAACCTGCGATAATTGAAGAACCTCAAGCTGAAGATGATTGGGATGAAGCAATCAACGATGAGCCAATTAATCCCGGGATTCACGATACTCTCCTTCTTAACGATGACGATTTCTTCGCACAAGAACAAAGGGCCATCCGCTATGCGCCCGGAGAAGGTCAGCGTCCAATTCCATTACTCTTGGATAATGATGCAGAATTCAAATCTTTCCCAAAAACGTACTGCGGGAAAGGATTCCTTATTCCTCCAAGAGTAACGTATGGAGCGTTAAGCAAGTTTGAAATTAGGCATCATGACCGAAGAGCTTGCCAACCAGACCAGTTGCTGTACAAAATGGCCAAACTGCAGACGATTCAAGTTTCAAACCAAATTAATATTTGTTTACGCAAACGTACTCAACAAGGACCAGTGACTGCAAGAAACTTGCTCAACAATCAATTTGTTGAAGATTTGGTCATGCATGATGATGGTAAGTAATAATTGTAATAAATACATTTTTTTTTATATTCAACATTTTCTAGGATACAAGATGCTGAAAAGTATCCGATCAAGTCCCGCGTTTTGGGAAGTAAAAAAGAAAGAACTGATGGCTATGTTACGGCAGCTTGGATGTCCTGTATTCTTCCTAACACTATCGGCTGCCGAATCAAAATGGACTGACTTGCTCATAAGTCTGAAGAAAACTGTAGATCAAGAGGACATTACTGAGGCTCAAGTCGCAGCAATGACTTACACCGAAAAGGCCAATCTTATCCAAAAGGACCCAGTAACATGTGCTCGCTATTTTGAACATAGAGCAAAAGCCATGTTTACCCTAATAGGATCTGAGGAATCTCCATTTCGTCCTCATATTCTTAACGATTCCTACATCCGAACCGAATTTCAGCATCGTGGCTCTCCTCACGACCACTGCTTACTTTGGCTGGAAGGGGCACCAAAGTATGACAAGAACAACCCCTTGTCCATACAAGCCTGCGTTGAATTTATTGACAAATTCATCACATGTTCCAAGACAGGAGCTCCTGAAGAACTGGTTGCTATACAAACCCACAAGCACACCTCTTCGTGTCGTCGCATCATTAAGAACAAACTAGGATGTCGTTTTGGAATTCCTCTCCCACCTATGAGAACCACAATGATTCTTGAGCCGCTTCCCGAAGAAGAAACTACCCCAGCGATTAAGAAGCGATTTAGCGTCATTTCAGCTCGTCTAATGGATATGTCCAAAAGTCGAGAAGAAATCACACTTTCATTCGACGAGTTTCTTCAAAGTTTAAATATCACTGAAGATGAATACATTTTGGCGATCAGATCAGCACTCAAATCAGCAAAGGTTTACCTAAGGCGTTGCCCAAATGAGATAAGAATCAATGCCTACAACCCCAAGACCATCGGGCTTCATCAAGCCAACATGGACTTGCAATTCATCCTCGACCCATACGCTTGCGTCCAGTACATTGTGAACTACATCAACAAGGCTAACAGAGGTATGTCTAAGTTGTTGCGCCAAGTCACGGAAGAAACTCGAGCCGGAAATAAAAACCACAAAGAACGTCTGCGAACCATTGGTTCCAAGTTCATCAATGCAAGTGAAGTGTCGGCACAAGAAGCTACTTACTTAATCCTCGGCATGGCCGTTTCTAAAGCATCTCGAAAAGTCGAATATATCAACACTGGTCCACCCCAAGAACGAGTAGGAATAGTCCGACCACAGAGAGAACTTGAGGAGCTCGATCCTGAATCGACTGATGTGCTAGCATCTAACATGCTAGATTATTATAAGGCGCGTCCTGCTGAACTTGAAGATTGTACACTTGCGGAATTTCATGCGGACTACAACTATTCAAAGAGACGAAGAAACGCTCCACAAGTTCCCAACAATAACGCTGACGATGATACCGATGATGGCGATGGCGATAATGAAAGAGAAGATGATCAAGAAGATCAAGGCGAAGGTGAATTTACTTTTGGGGAGGCGCCTAGGATACTTACGAAGGAGGACTGTATCAAAAGTTATCCGTTGGCGTTATTATAATGAAGAACAGGATCCGGTCAACTATTATCGAGAGCAGCTTATGCTATTTCATCCGTGGAGGAATGAAGAAACTGAATTAGTAAACGTTAACGCACAAGAATTGTTTCAAGAATTTCAACTACAAATTCAAGATATAAAAGACCGTTTCTGTCCAGGGAACATTGAGCAAGTGATAGAGGAGGCATTCGAAGATATACAAGAACAAAATCGACAAGAAGAAGAAGAGGAAGAGGAAGAACGAAACATTGTTGTCCGAGGTGGCGAAGATGAAGAACCAGAATTAGAAAACGAATATGCGGTTTTTAATCCTCCAACGTCTCAAAATCATGTTGATATATTTCACCAGATGGGCATTGAACTCCAAAGAGAAAATGCTGGAGAAAGGTTTGTTTCACCTGGCTTTGTGGATTACAACGAATACCTACAAAATCTTGCAAGCCTCAATCTCGAGCAACGACGAATTCTATTGGAAGTCGTTCACCGCGCTAAAACTTTAACCGATCCTTTTAACCTTTATGTCGGTGGTAGCGCGGGAGTTGGCAAATCACGTTTAATCCAAACTTTGTCCCAGGCATTGCATCACTACTATAATCGTAAGAGAAATGTCAATGCCGAAACTATGAAGATTCTTCTTTGTGCTCCCACTGGAACTGCCGCATTCAACATTCATGGCATGACAATACATGGTGCGTTTTCTTTGCCATTCATGCAAGCTAGAGGTCCCATGCCTCAACTTAGTAGCGACGTGGCAACCACCATACGTTCAAAACTACGCGACTTGAAGCTCATCAGCACGGACGAGGTAAGTATGGTTGGATGTAAAATGCTTTCAAGAATAGATACCCGCCTGAGACAAGTTTTCATCACAACCCGCCCATTTGGAGGTATACCGTATATTGTTTTGGGCGATATAAACCAATTGAGACCGGTCGGGGACGATTTCGTTTTTGGTGACTTGGATATATTGGCAGGAAACCCTCTTTGGCTCTCTTTCGGTTTCTATGAACTCACCGAAATTATGCGTCAACGAGACGATGCTACCTTTGCCCGTGCGTTGAGCGCTATACCTGATGGCGTAATGACACAAGACCAAGTTCAAATTTTCAGGGACAGACAAGTCGAAAACCTCAATGAAATACCAGATGATGCGCTGCACCTATTCCGAACCAATGCAGAAGCAAGTAACCACAATACTATTGTATGTAACTCACGCGGAGGCCAGTTTGTTCAACATAGAGCAAAAGATCATTGTCATGGTTCTGCTCCGCGAAATACGATGGAACAAGGTCTTGCTTTTGTTGAGGCAGAACAAAAGTATACCAAGACATACGGACTACCAACCAATGTGCGATTTCAAGTCGGAATTCGTTACATGATGTCCGTGAACGTTGATACTAAAGATGGTCTTGTCAATAGTGGCACCGGCTACTTAATAAAAATTGATTTCGACAGAGACAGAACTATTCCAAAGATAATCTGGATGGAATTTAGAGATTCGATTGTCGGTGCAAAGGCACGCGCAAAGTACATTGATCATATGCTACGACTTCAAATCAATGAACGATGGACGCCAATAATTCCGATTACAAGAGCAATCCTACAAAGAGTACAAAGAGGCGCATACCAAATATTTCGCACTCAATTTCCTTTGGTATGCGCAGAAGGAGTGACCATTTACAAGTCTCAAGGAATTACTTGCTAATCAGTGGCCTTTCATATACCAAACCGTTTTCAACGTGCTGAAATGTACGTGGCTTGTAGCAGGGTAACGAACGCTGCTGGTTTATATCTCATAGGACGATTTCAAGCACCAGGTCCTCGAGCAGTAACCGACCGAGTTGGACCTGAACTTCAACGATTGAGAGAGGAAGCTAAAATTAGTTTCCATCTCAAATTTTGGGAAGATTTTGATTTATCGCTTACCCCTCTGAAAGTTATCTATCATAACGTCGAAAATTTGAGAAGCCATTCTACAAGTACTTTTTCTGACCCGACATTTTCCGAGTCGGATATTGTATTGTTAGTAGAGACTTGGAGTATTCCTGGAGAAACAGTCACGCCCCCCAGGTATTTTTTGACTTATTTTCACCCTAATTATGAGTATTAAATATTATTATATTGCTCTTCTAGGATTTGCAACACTCCAACGTATAGATGGCCAATCTCACCAAGCTGGAAGAGGCAGCCTGGTCCTCGTCAAAGAAGATCTTGCTCGACGGCGCACTACTATATCCGAGATTGTCAAGGAGGGAAGATCAGGAGCACATAGTTGGCGTATTGAAATGTGCATATTTGAAATTGATGGTACAAAGATCGTGTCTCTGTATTCTTCGCCTCGTGTACCTGACACAAGACTGTACCAAGAAATCGAGGATACAATTCAACTTTTACCTCAAGGACCGCTAATATTCGTAGGTGATTTCAATGTTAATGTGAAAGACAACCCCTCGCACAGGCTTCATGCTGTAATGGCACTACATGGTCTTAACTGTAGGCTGGAATCAGCATGTTCAACCACAAATGAAGACACTCAAATCGACTTGATGTTCAGTAGTTTTCCCACTCAAGTCCATGTTTACGAGAGTGCAACTTCATATCATAAGGCAATTATGTTTACTATTTAATGATTTTTTAACATTTTCAGCATTCTATTAACATTTAATATATTTTATTATTAATTTTATATTTTAAATAATAAACATTAATTTTTAAATTTTTTCAGTCATTGTAATTTGTACACTTAAACTTCGTCTCGCTACTTTCCCGGCTTGCCGGAATTTTTGGTTTTTGTTTTGTTATTTGAGTATTACTCTACCCACCACCCTCTTAGGTGTTTTAATTAGTAGATATGAAGTGAATCTACGAGAATTAGTGTCTTACTTGAGGATGAATAAGGTATAGCGATGTTTTTCGATGATCGCAAATGTTCACATTCGAGTTTCCTCAATGTTTACGTTGGAGATTTTTGGTTTTTGGTTTGTTATTTGAGTATTACACTACCCACCACCCTCTTATGTGTTTTAATTAGTTGATATGAAGTGAATCTACGAGAATTAGTGTATTACTTGAGGATGAATAAGGTATAGCGATGTTTTTCGATGGTCGCAAATGTTCACATTCGAGTTTCCTCAATGTTTACGTTGGAGATTTTTGGTTTTTGATTTAGTATTTGAGTATTACTCTACCCACCACCCTGTTAGATGTTTTAATTAGTTGATAAGAAGTGAATCTACGAGAATTAGTGTCTTGCTTGAGGATGAATAAGGTATAGCGATGTTTTTCGATGGTCGCAAATGTTCACATTCGAGTTTCCTCAATGTTTACGTTGGAGATTTTTGGTTTTTGGTTTGTTATTTGAGTATTACACTACCCACCACCCTCTTATGTGTTTTAATTAGTTGATATGAAGTGATCTACGAGAATTAGTGTCTTACTTGAGGATGAATAAGGTATAGCGATGTTTTTCGATGGTCGCAAATGTTCACATTCGAGTTTCCTCAATGTTTACGTTGGAGATTTTTGGTTTTTGATTTGGTATTTGAGTATTATTTTACCCACCACCCTGTTAGATGTTTTAATTAGTTGATATGAAGTGAATCTACGAGAATTAGTGTCTTACTTGAGGATGAATAAGGTATAGCGATGTTTTTCGATGGTCGCAAATGTTCACATTCGAGTTTCCTCAATGTTTACGTTGGAGATTTTTGGTTTTTGTTTTGTTATTTGAGTATTACTCTACCCACCACCCTCTTAGGTGTTTTAATTAGTAGATATGAAGTGAATCTACGAGAATTAGTGTCTTACTTGAGGATGAATAAGGTATAGCGATGTTTTTCGATGGTCGCAAATGTTCACATTCGAGTTTCCTCAATGTTTACGTTGGAGATTTTTGGTTTTTGGTTTGTTATTTGAGTATTACACTACCCACCACCCTCTTATGTGTTTTAATTAGTTGATATGAAGTGAATCTACGAGAATTAGTGTCTTACTTGAGGATGAATAAGGTATAGCGATGTTTTTCGATGGTCGCAAATGTTCACATTCGAGTTTCCTCAATGTTTACGTTGGAGATTTTTGGTTTTTGATTTGGTATTTGAGTATTACTCTACCCACCACCCTGTTAGATGTTTTAATTAGTTGATAAGAAGTGAATCTACGAGAATTAGTGTCTTACTTGAGGATGAATAAGGCATAGCGATGTTTTTCGATGGTCGCAAATGTTAACATTCGAGTTTCCTCAATGTTTACGTTGGAGATTTTTGGTTTTTGGTTTGTTATTTGAGTATTACACTACCCACCACCCTCTTATGTGTTTTAATTAGTTGATATGAAGTGAATCTACGAGAATTAGTGTCTTACTTGAGGATGAATAAGGTATAGCGATGTTTTTCGATGGTCGCAAATGTTCACATTCGAGTTTCCTCAATGTTTACGTTGGAGATTTTTGGTTTTTGATTTGGTATTTGAGTATTATTTTACCCACCACCCTGTTAGATGTTTTAATTAGTTGATATGAAGTGAATCTACGAGAATTAGTGTATTACTTGAGGATGAATAAGGTATAGCGATTTTTTTCGATGATCGCAAATGTTCACGTACGTTTTCTAATGCTCTACAATCTTTTTGTATTCCCCACTCACTGTGAGTTGACTGAGGGAGAGAGCACATTGTGTGTTTTGGTTTTTTGTATCCTATTGGTCGAGGATTTGATCATTTTGGCTAATTAAAGTGTCTAATCTGTAGATATCGAACCCATGAAGGTAACCCATCATGCTCTACCACCTTTTGCACCCGTTTTCTAATGCTCTACAATCTTTTTGTATTCCCCCACTCACTGTGAGTTGACTGAGGGAGAGAGCACATTGTGTGTTTTGGTTTTTTGTATCCTATTGGTCGAGGATTTGATCATTTTGGCTAATTAAAGTGTCTAATCTGTAGATATCGAACCCATGAAGGTAACCCATCATGCTCTACCACTTTTTGCACCCGTTTTCTAATGCTCTACAATCTTTTTGTATTCCCCACTCACTGTGAGTTGACTGAGGGAGAGAGCATATTGTGTGTTTTGGTTTTTTGTATCCCATTGGTCGAGGATTTGATCATTTTGGTTAATTAAAGTGTCTAATCAGTTGATACCGATCCCATGAAGGTAACCCATCATGCTCTACCACCTTTTTGCACCCGTTATCTAATGCTCTACAATCTTTTTGTTTTCCCCCACTCACTGTGAGTTGACTGAGAGAGAGCACATTGTGTGTTTGTTTTTTGAATCTTATTAAATTCGTGGCTGTGAAGACACATGCCCAACTGCTAGAAATTTATGTCAGGATTATTTTTCCTAGTCCCCAGAATCATAATCTTAAAAGACATTAGCTATATTGTCAAAAGAACAATCAGACATTGCCATTTTAGTGTACTCAATATTCCAATCTTTGTATTTGTATTTTATTAAATTCGTGGCTGTGAAGACACATGCCCAACTGCTAGAAATTTATGTCAGGATTATTTTTCCTAGTCCCGAGAATCATAATCTTAAAAGACATTAGCTATATTGTCAAAGGAACAATCAGACATTGCCATTATAGTATGATTAGGTGAAAAGCTTTTTAACTATCAAATGCTAGTTTTTTGATTCGATGTTCACATTTGTAGTGCAAATGTTGTCCTAAATTGTTAATTTGCGTATGAAATAAAAGATCCACTCTCTAAATTGGGTGTTGGCTGCGTGATAATAAGATCCACGTTGTCTCAAATGTTCAATTACGAGTTTTCTCAATGTTTACGTTAGAGATTTGTTATTTTTGGTTTGGTTTTCCAGTATTACTCTACCCGCCTCCCTCTTAGGTGTTTTAATTAGTTGATCTGAGGTGAATCTACGATATTTAGTGTATTACTTGAGGTTAAATTAGGGATAACAATGTTTTTCAATTGTCTCCAATGTTCAATTACGAGTTTTCTCAATGTTTACGTTGGAGATTTGTTGTTTTTGGTTTGGTGTTCGAGTATTACTCTACCCCACACCCTGTAATGTGTTTTAATTTGTAGATCTGAAGTGAATCTACGATATTTAGTGTATTACTTGAGGTTAAATTAGGGATAACAATGTTTTTAGATGGTCTACAATGTTCAATTACGAGTTTCCTCCATGTTTACATTGGAGATTTGTTGTTTTTGGTTTGGTATTCGAGTATTACTCTATCCCACACCCTGTAATGTATTTTAATTTGTAGATCTGAAGTGAATCTACGATATTTAGTGTATTACTTGAGGATAAATTAGGGATATCGAAGTTTTTAGATGCATGTGTCACTTGTTTGATTCGAGGATCGTTTATGTTAGAATTATTTTTCCTAGTCCCGAGAATCATAATCTTAAAAGACATTAGCTATATTGTCAAATTAACAATCAGACATTGCCATTTTAGTGTACTCAATATTCCAATCTTTTACAATCATATTCTCTGTCGCCCTCTATGTGTTGACTGAGGGATTGCAGGTTGTGTGTTTGTTTTTTGAATCCTATTGGTCGAGGATATGATAATTTTGATTAATGGTAAAATGAACGGAATAGCAAGAAAAATGAAAATTATATGGACGAGGTGAAGCGTGATTTGTTCTAAAAATCAAAGAAATTCATTCCCCAACTTTCATGTCAACTTGAGAAAAAGTTTCCGGCAATATATTTCCTCAATGTTTACGTTGGAGCTTTGTTGTTTTTGGTTTTTTGTATCCCATTGGTCGTGGATCTGTAGATATCGAACCCATGAAGGTAATCCTTCATACTCTACCACCTTTTGCACCCGTTTTCTAATGCTCTACAATCTTTTTTGTATTCCCCACTCACTGTGAGTTGACTGAAGGAGAGAGCACATTGTGTGTTTTCGTATTTTGTATCCTATTGGTCGAGGATTTGATCATTTTGGCTAATTAAAGTGTCTAATCTGTAGATACCGATCCCATGAAGGTAACCCATCATGCTCTACCAACTTTTGCACCCGTTTTCTAATGCTCTACAATCTTTTTTTGTATTCCCCACTCACTGTGAGTTGACTGAGGGAGAGAGCATATTGTGTGTTTTGGTTTTTTGTATCCCATTGGTCGAGGATTTGATCATTTTGGCTAATTAAAGTGTCTAATCAGTAGATACCGATCCCATGAAGGTAACCCATCATGCTCTACCACCTTTTGCATCCGTTTTCTAATGCTCTACAATCTTTTTTTGTTTTCCCCCACTCACTGTGAGTTGACTGAGGTAGAGCACCTTGTGTGTTTGTTTTTTGAATTTTATTAAATTCGTGGCTGTGAAGACACATGCCCAACTGCTAGAAATTTATGTCAGGATTATTTTTCCTAGTCCCCAGAATCATAATCTTAAAAGACATTATCTATATTGTCAAAGGAACAATCAGACATTGCCATTTTAGTGTACTCAATATTCCAATCTTTATATTTGTATTTTATTAAATTCGTGGCTGTGAAGACACATGCCCAACTGCTAGAAATTTATGTCAGGATTATTTTTCCTAGTCCTAAGAATCATAATCTTAAAAGACATTAGCTATATTGTCAAAGGAACAATCAGACATTGCCATTTAAGTTTTATTAGGTGACAAAGTTTTTAACTGTCAAATGCTAGTTTTTTGATTCGATGTTCACATTTGTAGTGCAAATGTTGTTCTAAATTGTTAATTTGCGTATGAAATAAAAGATCCACTCTCTAAATTGGGTGTTGGCTGCGTGATAATAAGATCCACGTTGTCTCAAATGTTCGAGTACGAGTTTCCTCAATGTTTACGTTTGAGATTTGTTGTTTTTGGTTTGGTATTCGAGTATTACTCTATCCCACACCCTGTAATGTGTTTTAATTTGTAGATCTGAAGTGAATCTACGATATTTAGTGTATTACTTGAGGTTAAATTAGGGATAACAATGTTTTTCAATGGTCTCCAATGTTCAATTACGAGTTTCCTCAATGTTTACATTGGAGATTTGTTGTTTTTGGTTTGGTATTCGAGTATTACTCTATCCCACACCCTGTAATGTGTTTTAATTTGTAGATCTGAAGTGAATCTACGATATTTAGTGTATTACTTGAGGTTAAATTAGGGATATTGATTTTTTTAGATGGTCTACAATGTTCGAGTACGAGTTTCCTCAATGTTTACGTTTGAGATTTGTTGTTTTTGGTTTGGTATTCGAGTATTACTCTATCCCACACCCTGTAATGTGTTTTAATTTGTAGATCTGAAGTGAATCTACGATATTTAGTGTATTACTTGAGGTTAAATTAGGGATATTGATTTTTTTAGATGCATGTGTCACTTGTTTGATTCGAGGATCGTTTATGTTAGAATTATTTTTCCTAGTCCCGAGAATCATAATCTTAAAAGACATTAGCTATATTGTCAAAGGAACAATCAGACATTGCCATTTTAGTGTACTCAATATTCCAATCTTTTACAATCATATTCTCTGTCGCCCTCTATGTGTTGACTGAGGGATTGCAGGTTGTGTGTTTGTTTTTTTGAATCCTATTGGTCGAGGATATGATAATTTTGATTAATGGTAAAATGAACGGAATAGCAAGAAAAATGAAAATTATATGGACGAGGTGAAGCGTGATTTGTTCAAAAAATCAAAGAAATTCATTCCCCAACTTTCATGTCAACTTGAGAAAAAGTTTCCGGCAATATATTTCCTCAATGTTTACGTTGGAGCTTTGTTGTTTTTGGTTTTTTGTATCCCATTTGTCGTGGATCTGTAGATATCGAACCCATGAAGGTAATTCTTCATGCTCTACCACCTTTTGCGTCCGTTTTCTAATGCTCTACAATCTTTTTGTATTCCCCACTCACTGTGAGTTGACTGAAGGAGAGAGCACATTGTGTGTTTTCGTATTTTGTATCCTATTGCTCAAGGATTTGATCATTTTGGCTAATTAAAGTGTCTAATCTGTAGATATCGAACCCATGAAGGTAACCCATCATGCTCTACCAACTTTTGCACCCGTTTTCTAATGCTCTACAATCTTTTTGTATTCCCCACTCACTGTGAGTTGACTGAAGGAGAGAGCACATTGTGTGATTTCGTATTTTGTATCCTATTGCTCGAGGATTTGATCATTTTGGCTAATTAAAGTGTCTAATCTGTAGATATCGAACCCATGAAGGTAATTCTTCATGCTCTACCAACTTTTGCACCCGTTTTCTAATGCTCTACAATCTTTTTGTATTCCCCACTCACTGTGAGTTGACTGAGGGAGAGAGCAAATTGTGTGTTTTGGTTTTTTGTATCCCATTGGTCGAGGATTTGATCATTTTGGCTAATTAAAGTGTCTAATCTGTAGATATCGAACCCATGAAGGTAACCCATCATGCTCTACCACCTTTTGCGTCCGTTTTCTAATGCTCTACAATCTTTTTGTATTCCCCACTCACTGTGAGTTGACTGAGGGAGAGAGCACATTGTGTGTTTTGGTTTTTTGTATCCTATTGGTCGAGGATTTGATCATTTTGGCTAATTAAAGTGTCTAATCTGTAGATATCGAACCCATGAAGGTAATTCATCATGCTCTACCACCTTTTGCACCCGTTTTCTAATGCTCTACAATCTTTTTGTATTCCCCACTCACTGTGAGTTGACTGAGGGAGAGAGCACATTGTGTGTTTGTTTTTTGTATCCTATTAAATTCGTGGCTGTGAAGACACATGCCCAACTGCTAGAAATTTATGTCAGGATTATTTTTCCAAGTCCCGAGAATCATAATCTTAAAAGACATTAGCTATATTGTCAAAGGAACAATCAGACATTGCCATTTTAGTTTTATTAGGTGACAAAGTTTTTAACTGTCAAATGCTAGTTTTTTGATTCGATGTTCACATTTGTAGTGCAAATGTTGTTCTAAATTGTTAATTTGCGTATGAAATAAAAGATCCACTCTCTAAATTGGGTGTTGGCTGCGTGATAATAAGATCCACGTTGTCCAAAGTGTTCCACACCCAGGGCACTGTGTATGATTAGGTGACAAAGTTTTTAACTGTCAAATGCTAGTTTTTGGATTCGATGTTCACATTTGTAGTGCAAATGTTGTCCTAAATTGTTAATTTGCGTATGAAATAAAAGATCCACTCTCTAAATTGGGTGTTGGCTGCGTGATAATAAGATCCACGTTGTCTCAAATGTTCAATTACGAGTTTTCTCAATGTTTACGTTAGAGATTTGTTGTTTTTGGTTTGGTATTCGAGTATTACTCTATCCCACACCCTGTAATGTGTTTTAATTTGTAGATCTGAAGTGAATCTACGATATTTAGTGTATTACTTGAGGTTAAATTAGGGATAACAATGTTTTTCAATGGTCTCCAATGTTCAATTACGAGTTTCCTCCATGTTTACATTGGAGATTTGTTGTTTTTGGTTTGGTATTCGAGTATTACTCTATCCCACACCCTGTAATGTGTTTTAATTTGTAGATCTGAAGTGAATCTACGATATTTAGTGTATTAATTGAGGTTAAATTAGGGATAACAATGTTTTTCAATGGTCTCCAATGTTCAATTACGAGTTTTCTCAATGTTTACGTTGGAGATTTGTTGTTTTTGGTTTGGTGTTCGAGTATTACTCTACCCCACACCCTGTAATGTGTTTTAATTTGTAGATCTGAAGTGAATCTACGATATTTAGTGTATTACTTGAGGTTAAATTAGGGATAACAATGTTTTTAGATGGTCTACAATGTTCAATTACGAGTTTCCTCCATGTTTACATTGGAGATTTGTTGTTTTTGGTTTGGTATTCGAGTATTACTCTATCCCACACCCTGTAATGTGTTTTAATTTGTAGATCTGAAGTGAATCTACGATATTTAGTGTATTACTTGAGGATAAATTAGGGATAACAATGTTTTTAGATGGTCTACAATGTTCAATTACGAGTTTCCTCCATGTTTACATTGGAGATTTGTTGTTTTTGGTTTGGTATTCGAGTATTACTCTATCCCACACCCTGTAATGTGTTTTAATTTGTAGATCTGAAGTGAATCTACGATATTTAGTGTCTTACTTGAGAATGAATAAGGTATAGCGATGTTTTTCGATGGTTGCAAATGTTCACGTACGAGTTTCCTCAATGTTTACGTTGGAGATTTTTGGTTTTTGGTTTGTTATTTGAGTATTACTTTACCCACCACCCTGTTAGATGTTTTAATTAGTTGATATGAAGTGAATCTACGAGAATTAGTGTCTTACTTGAGGATGAATAAGGTATAGCGATGTTTTTCGATGGTCGCAAATGTTCACATTCGAGTTTCCTCAATGTTTACGTTGGAGATTTTTGGTTTTTGGTTTGGTATTTGAGTATTACTCTACCCACCACCCTGTTAGATGTTTTAATTAGTTGATAAGAAGTGAATCTACGAGAATTAGTGTATTACTTGAGGATGAATAAGGTATAGCGATGTTTTTCGATGGTCGCAAATGTTCACATTCGAGTTTCCTCAATGTTTACGTTGGAGATTTTTGGTTTTTGGTTTGGTATTTGAGTATTACTCTACCCACCACCCTGTTAGATGTTTTAATTAGTTGATATGAAGTGAATCTACGAGAATTAGTGTCTTACTTGAGAATGAATAAGGTATAGCGATGTTTTTTCGATGGTTGCAAATGTTCACGTACGAGTTTCCTCAATGTTTACGTTGGTGTTTTGCAGTTTTTGACATTGTTCTAGAGTTGTAATGCATCCCACGTTCTATTATATATTTAATTTCAAACATCTGACGTACAGCTATGAAATTGTGAAGTTAAAAGATGATATATTCAGGGGTACTAAGATTTGCGACTATCCAAACTGTTTGAACACGAGTTTCCTCAATGTTTACGTTGGTGTTTTGCAGTTTTTGACATTGTTCTAGAGTTGTAATGCATCCCACGTTCTATTATATATTTAATTTCAATGATCTGACGTACAGCTATGAAATTGTGAAGTTAAAAGTGGATATATTCAGGGGTACTATGATTTGCGACTATCCAAACTGTTTGAGCACGAGTTTCCTCAATGTTTACGTTGGTGTTTTGCAGTTTTTGACATTGTTTTAGAGTTGTAATGCATCCCACGTTCTATCATATATTTAATTTCAATGATCTGACGTACAGCTATGAAATTGTGAAGTTAAAAGTGGATATATTCAGGGGTACTATGATTTGCGACTATCCAAACTGTTTGAGCACGAGTTTCCTCAATGTTTACGTTGGAGATTTTTGGTTTTTGGTTTGTTATTTGAGTATTACTCTACCCACCACCCTGTAATGTGTTTTAATTTGTAGATCTGAAGTGAATCTACGATATTTAGTGTATTACTTGAGGATGAATAAGGTATAGCGATGTTTTTCGATGGTCGCAAATGTTCACATTCGAGTTTCCTCAATGTTTACGTTGGAGATTTTTGGTTTTTGGTTTGTTATTTGAGTATTACACTACCCACCACCCTCTTATGTGTTTTAATTAGTTGATATGAAGTGAATCTACGATATTTAGTGTCTTACTTGAGAATGAATAAGGTATAGCGATGTTTTTCGATGGTTGCAAATGTTCACGTTCGAGTTTCCTCAATGTTTACGTTGGAGATTTTTGGTTTTTGGTTTGGTATTTGAGTATTACTCTACCCACCACCCTCTTAGGTGTTTTAATTAGTTGATATGAAGTGAATCTACGAGAATTAGTGTATTACTTGAGGATGAATAAGGTATAGCGATTTTTTTCGATGATCGCAAATGTTCACATTCGAGTTTCCTCAATGTTTACGTTGGAGATTTTTGGTTTTTGGTTTGGTATTTGAGTATTACTCTACCCACCACCCTCTTAGGTGTTTTAATTAGTTGATATGAAGTGAATCTACGATATTTAGTGTCTTACTTGAGGATGAATAAGGTATAGCGATTTTTTTCGATGATCGCAAATGTTCACATTCGAGTTTCCTCAATGTTTACGTTGGAGATTTTTGGTTTTTGATTTGGTATTTGAGTATTACTCTACCCACCACCCTGTTAGATGTTTTAATTAGTTGATATGAAGTGAATCTACGAGAATTAGTGTCTTACTTGAGAATGAATAAGGTATAGCGATGTTTTTCGATGGTTGCAAATGTTCACATTCGAGTTTCCTCAATGTTTACGTTGGTGTTTTGCAGTTTTTGACATTGTTCTAGAGTTGTAATGCATCCCACGTTCTATTATATATTTAATTTCAAACATCTGACGTACAGCTATGAAATTGTGAAGTTAAAAGTGGATATATTCAGGGGTACTAAGATTTGCGACTATCCAAACTGTTTGAACACGAGTTTCCTCAATGTTTACGTTGGTGTTTTGCAGTTTTTGACATTGTTCTAGAGTTGTAATGCATCCCACGTTCTATTATATAATTAATTTCAATGATCTGATGTACAGCTATAAAATTGTGATGTTAAAAGTGGATATATTCAGGGGTACTATGATTTGCGACTATCCAAACTGTTTGAGCACGAGTTTCCTCAATGTTTACGTTGGTGTTTTGCAGTTTTTGACATTGTTTTAGAGTTGTAATGCATCCCACGTTCTATAATATATTTAATTTCAATGATCTGACGTACAGCTATGTAATTGTGAAGTTAAAAGTGGATATATTCAGGGGTACTATGATTTGCGACTATCCAAACTGTTTGAGCACGAGTTTCCTCAATGTTTACGTTGGAGATTTTTGGTTTTTGGTTTGGTATTTGAGTATTACACTACCCACCACCCTCTTAGGTGTTTTAATTAGTTGATATGAAGTGAATCTACGAGAATTAGTGTATTACTTGAAGATGAATAAGGTATAGCGATGTTTTTCGATGATCGCAAATGTTCACATTCGAGTTTCCTCAATGTTTACGTTGGAGATTTTTGGTTTTTTGGTTAGGTATTTGGGTATTACTCTACCCACCACCCTCTTATGTGTTTTAATTAGTTGATATGAAGTGAATCTACGAGAATTAGTGTCTTACTTGAGGATGAATAAGGTATAGCGATGTTTTTCGATGGTTGCAAATGTTCACGTACGAGTTTCCTCAATGTTTACGTTGGAGATTTTTGGTTTTTGGTTTGGTATTTGAGTATTACTCTACCCACCACCCTGTTAGATGTTTTAATTAGTTGATATGAAGTGAATCTACGAGAATTAGTGTCTTACTTGAGGATGAATAAGGTATAGCGATGTTTTTCGATGATCGCAAATGTTCACATTCGAGTTTCCTCAATGTTTACGTTGGAGATTTTTGGTTTTTGGTTTGGTATTCGAGTATTACACTACCCACCACCCTCTTATGTGTTTTAATTAGTTGATATGAAGTGAATCTACGAGAATTAGTGTCTTACTTGAGGATGAATAAGGTATAGCGATGTTTTTCGATGGTTGCAAATGTTCACGTACGAGTTTCCTCAATGTTTACGTTGGAGATTTTTGGTTTTTGGTTTGGTATTTGAGTATTACTCTACCCACCACCCTCTTAGGTGTTTTAATTAGTAGATATGAAGTGAATCTACGAGAATTAGTGTCTTACTTGAGAATGAATAAGGTATAGCGATGTTTTTCGATGGTTGCAAATGTTCACGTACGAGTTTCCTCAATGTTTACGTTGGTGTTTTGCAGTTTTTGACATTGTTCTAGAGTTGTAATGCATCCCACGTTCTATTATATATTTAATTTCAATGATCTGACGTACAGCTATGAAATTGTGAAGTTAAAAGTGGATATATTCAGGGGTACTATGATTTGCGACTATCCAAACTGTTTGAGCACGAGTTTCCTCAATGTTTACGTTGGAGATTTTTGGTTTTTGGTTTGGTATTCGAGTATTACTCTACCCACCACCCTCTTATTTGTTTTAATTAGTTGATATGAAGTGAATCTACGAGAATTAGTGTCTTACTTGAGGATGAATAAGGTATAGCGATGTTTTTCGATGGTCGCAAATGTTCACATTCGAGTTTCCTCAATGTTTACGTTGGAGATTTTTGGTTTTTGATTTGGTATTTGAGTATTACTCTACCCACCACCTTGTTAGATGTTTTAATTAGTTGATAAGAAGTGAATCTACGAGAATTAGTGTCTTACTTGAGGATGAATAAGGTATAGCGATGTTTTTCGATGGTCGCAAATGTTCACATTCGAGTTTCCTCAATGTTTACGTTGGAGATTTTTGGTTTTTGATTTGGTATTTGAGTATTACTCTACCCACCACCTTGTTAGATGTTTTAATTAGTTGATAAGAAGTGAATCTACGAGAATTAGTGTCTTACTTGAGGATGAATAAGGTATAGCGATGTTTTTCGATGGTCGCAAATGTTCACATTCGAGTTTCCTCAATGTTTACGTTGGAGATTTTTGGTTTTTGGTTTGGTATTTGAGTATTACTCTACCCACCACCCTCTTAGGTGTTTTAATTAGTTGATATGAAGTGAATCTACGAGAATTAGTGTATTACTTGAGGATGAATAAGGTATAGCGATTTTTTCGATGATCGCAAATGTTCACGTACGAGTTTCCTCAATGTTTACGTTGGAGATTTTTGGTTTTTTGTATCCCATTGGTCGAGGATTTGATCATTTTGGCTAGTAAAAGTGTCTAATCAGTAGATAGCGATCCCATGAAGGTATTTCATCATGCTCTACCACCTTTTGCACCCCTTTTCTAATGCTCTACAATCCTTTTGTATTCCCACTCTCTCACTGTGAGTTGACTGAGAGAGGGCACTGTATGTGGTTGGTCAATTTGTTTTTGTATCCCATTGGTCGAGGATTTGATCATTTTGGCTAGTAAAAGTGTCTAATCAGTAGATAGCGATTCCATGAAGGTATTTCATCATGCTCTACCACCTTTTGCACCCCTTTTCTAATGCTCTACAATCCTTTTGTATTCCCACTCTCTCACTGTGAGTTGACTGAGAGAGGGCACTGTATGTGGTTGGTCAATTTGCTTTTGTATCCCATTGGTCGAGGATTTGATCATTTTGGCTAGTAAAAGTGTCTAATCAGTAGACAGCGATCCCATGAAGGTATTTCATCATGCTCTACCACCTTTTGCACCCCCTTTTCTAATGCTCTACAATCTTTTTGTATTCCCACTCTCTCACTGTGAGTTGACTGAGGGAGAGCAGAGTGTGTGTTTTGTCAATACTGTATAGTGTCAAGTATGATTAGGTGACATTTTGATTCGATGTTCACATTTGTAGTGCAAATGTTGTCATAAATTATTAATTTGCGTATGAAATAAAAGATCCACTCTCTAAATTGGGTGTTGGCTGCGTGATAATAAGATCCACGCTGTCCAAAGTGTTCCACACCCAGGGCACCGTGTATGATTAGGTGACAAACCCTAAAA
This sequence comes from Rhizoglyphus robini, assembly GCA_023373905.1. Classification (NCBI taxonomy): domain Eukaryota; kingdom Metazoa; phylum Arthropoda; class Arachnida; order Sarcoptiformes; family Acaridae; genus Rhizoglyphus; species Rhizoglyphus robini. Next base: position 660,752 of record JAKIJQ010000046.1, read on the forward strand.
TGGCAATGTCTGATTGTTCCTTTGACAATATAGCTAATGTCTTTTAAGATTATGATTCTTAGGACTAGGAAAAATAATCCTGACATAAATTTCTAGCAGTTGGGCATGTGTCTTCACAGCCACAAATTTAATAAAATTCAAATACCAAGATTGGAATATCGAGTACACTAAAATGGCAATGTCTGATTGTTTCTTTGACAATATAGCTAATGTCTTTTAAGATTATGATTCTTGGGACTAGGAAAAATAATCCTGACATAAATTTCTAGCAGTTGGGCATGTGTCTTCACAGCCACGAATTTAATTAGATTCAAATACAAAGATTGGATGGCTTATGGTAGGGTTCTGTCATGCTTTTGTATTGCACATGTGAGCTCTAAATGTTCACAAAGGTGTGCATTTTATGAAATTAATTCCATATCGGTGCTGCGTTGCAATAAACTAATGATATGGACAATCTAAGCGATGGAAATTGGCTGAATCTGGCCAATTTCCATGGCCGAGATACACTTGTTCATCAAACAGACGATACTTTTGGTATCGGCAATGGAAATTGGCTAATTGGAAATCATCATCACTACATCAGTTTGTGCGTGAGTGTGTGTCGAAAGAAATTCATTCCCCAACTTCTTTGTCAACTTGAGAAAAAGTTTCCGGCAATATATTTCCTCAATGTTTACGTTGGAGATTTTTGGTTTTTGGTTTGGTATTTGAGTATTACTCTACCCACCACCCTGTTAGGTTTTTTTAATTGGTTGATAAGAAGTGAATCTACGAGAATTAGTGTCTTACTTGAGAATGAATAAGGTATAGCGATGTTTTTCGATGGTTGCAAATGTTCACGTACGAGTTTCCTCAATGTTTACGTTGGAGATTTGCAGTTTTTGACATTGTTCTAGAGTTGTAATGCATCCCACGTTCTATTATATATTTAATTTCAAACATCTGACGTACAGCTATGAAATTGTGAAGTTAAAAGTGGATATATTCAGGGGTACTAAGATTTGCGACTATCCAAACTGTTTGAACACGAGTTTCCTCAATGTTTACGTTGGTGTTTTGCAGTTTTTGACATTGTTCTAGAGTTGTAATGCATCCCACGTTCTATTATATATTTAATTTCAATGATCTGACGTACAGCTATGAAATTGTGAAGTTAAAAGTGGATATATTCAGGGGTACTATGATTTGCGACTATCCAAACTGTTTGAGCACGAGTTTCCTCAATGTTTACGTTGGTGTTTTTTGGTTTTTGACTTGGTTTTTGAGTTGTAATGTATCCCACGTTCTATTATATATTTAATTTCAATGATCTGACGTACAGCTATGAAATTGTGAAGTTAAAAGTGGATATATTCAGGGGTACTATGATTTGCGACTATCCAAACTGTTTGAGCACGAGTTTCCTCAATGTTTACGTTGGAGATTTTTGGTTTTTGGTTTGGTATTTGAGTATTACTCTACCCACCACCCTCTTAGGTGTTTTAATTAGTTGATATGAAGTGAATCTACGAGAATTAGTGTCTTACTTGAGGATGAATAAGGTATAGCGATGTTTTTCGATGGTCGCAAATGTTCACATTCGAGTTTCCTCAATGTTTACGTTGGAGATTTTTGGTTTTTGATTTGGTATTTGAGTATTACTCTACCCACCACCCTGTTAGATGTTTTAATTAGTTGATAAGAAGTGAATCTACGAGAATTAGTGTCTTACTTGAGGATGAATAAGGTATAGCGATGTTTTTCGATGGTCGCAAATGTTCACGTACGAGTTTCCTCAATGTTTACGTTGGAGATTTTTGGTTTTTGGTTTGGTATTTGAGTATTACTCTACCCACCACCCTGTTAGATGTTTTAATTAGTTGATATGAAGTGAATCTACGAGAATTAGTGTCTTACTTGAGAATGAATAAGGTATAGCGATGTTTTTCGATGGTTGCAAATGTTCACGTACGAGTTTCCTCAATGTTTACGTTGGAGATTTGCAGTTTTTGACATTGTTCTAGAGTTGTAATGCATCCCACGTTCTATTATATATTTAATTTCAAACATCTGACGTACAGCTATGAAATTGTGAAGTTAAAAGTGGATATATTCAGGGGTACTAAGATTTGCGACTATCCAAACTGTTTGAACACGAGTTTCCTCAATGTTTACGTTGGAGATTTGCAGTTTTTGACATTGTTCTAGAGTTGTAATGCATCCCACGTTCTATTATATATTTAATTTCAATGATCTGACGTACAGCTATGAAATTGTGAAGTTAAAAGTGGATATATTCAGGGGTACTAAGATTTGCGACTATCCAAACTGTTTGAGCACGAGTTTCCTCAATGTTTACGTTGGTGTTTTGCAGTTTTTGACATTGTTTTAGAGTTGTAATGCATCCCACGTTCTATTATATATTTAATTTCAATGATCTGACGTACAGCTATGAAATTGTGAAGTTAAAAGTGGATATATTCAGGGGTACTATGATTTGCGACTATCCAAACTGTTTGAGCACGAGTTTCCTCAATGTTTACGTTGGAGATTTTTGGTTTTTGGTTTGGTATTTGAGTATTACTCTACCCACCACCCTCTTAGGTGTTTTAATTAGTTGATATGAAGTGAATCTACGAGAATTAGTGTCTTACTTGAGGATGAATAAGGTATAGCGATGTTTTTCGATGGTCGCAAATGTTCACATTCGAGTTTCCTCAATGTTTACGTTGGAGATTTTTGGTTTTTGGTTTGGTATTTGAGTATTACTCTACCCACCACCCTGTTAGATGTTTTAATTAGTTGATAAGAAGTGAATCTACGAAAATTAGTGTCTTACTTGAGGATGAATAAGGTATAGCGATGTTTTTCGATGGTCGCAAATGTTCACATTCGAGTTTCCTCAATGTTTACTTTGGAGATTTTTGGTTTTTGATTTGGTATTTGAGTATTACTCTACCCACCACCCTGTTAGATGTTTTAATTAGTTGATAAGAAGTGAATCTACGAGAATTAGTGTCTTACTTGAGGATGAATAAGGTATAGCGATGTTTTTCGATGGTCGCAAATGTTCACATTCGAGTTTCCTCAATGTTTACGTTGGAGATTTTTGGTTTTTGATTTGGTATTTGAGTATTACTCTACCCACCACCTTGTTAGATGTTTTAATTAGTTGATAAGAAGTGAATCTACGAAAATTAGTGTCTTACTTGAGGATGAATAAGGTATAGCGATGTTTTTCGATGGTCGCAAATGTTCACATTCGAGTTTCCTCAATGTTTACGTTGGAGATTTTTGGTTTTTGGTTTGGTATTCGAGTATTACTCTACCCACCACCCTGTTAGATGTTTTAATTAGTTGATAAGAAGTGAATCTACGAGAATTAGTGTCTTACTTGAGGATGAATAAGGTATAGCGATGTTTTTCGATGGTCGCAAATGTTCACGTTCGAGTTTCCTCAATGTTTACGTTGGAGATTTTTGGTTTTTGGTTTGGTATTCGAGTATTACTCTACCCACCACCCTCTTAGGTGTTTTAATTAGTTGATATGAAGTGAATCTACGAGAATTAGTGTCTTACTTGAGAATGAATAAGGTATAGCGATGTTTTTCGATGGTTGCAAATGTTCACATACGAGTTTCCTCAATGTTTACGTTGGTGTTTTGCAGTTTTTGACATTGTTCTAGAGTTGTAATGCATCCCACGTTCTATTATATATTTAATTTCAAACATCTGACGTACAGCTATGAAATTGTGAAGTTAAAAGTGGATATGTTCAGGGGTACTAAGATTTGCGACTATCCAAACTGTTTGAACACGAGTTTCCTCAATGTTTACGTTGGTGTTTTGCAGTTTTTGACATTGTTCTAGAGTTGTAATGCATCCCACGTTCTATTATATATTTAATTTCAATGATCTGACGTACAGCTATGAAATTGTGAAGTTAAAAGTGGATATATTCAGGGGTACTATGATTTGCGACTATCCAAACTGTTTGAGCACGAGTTTCCTCAATGTTTACGTTGGTGTTTTGCAGTTTTTGACATTGTTTTAGAGTTGTAATGCATCCCACGTTCTATTATATATTTAATTTCAATGATCTGACGTACAGCTATGAAATTGTGAAGTTAAAAGTGGATATATTCAGGGGTACTATGATTTGCGACTATCCAAACTGTTTGAGCACGAGTTTCCTCAATGTTTACGTTGGAGATTTTTGGTTTTTGGTTTGTTATTTGAGTATTACTCTACCCACCACCCTCTTATGTGTTTTAATTAGTTGATATGAAGTGAATCTACGAGAATTAGTGTATTACTTGAGGATGAATAAGGTATAGCGATGTTTTTCGATGGTCGCAAATGTTCACATTCGAGTTTCCTCAATGTTTACGTTGGAGATTTTTGGTTTTGGTTTGGTATTTGAGTATTACTCTACCCACCACCCTCTTAGGTGTTTTAATTAGTTGATCTGAGGTGAATCTACGATATTTAGTGTGTTACTTGAGGATGAATAAGGTATAGCGATTTTTTTCGATGGTCGCAAATGTTCACGTACGAGTTTCCTCAATGTTTACGTTGGAGATTTTTGGTTTTTTGTATCCCATTGGTCGAGGATTTGATCATTTTGGCTAGTAAAAGTGTCTAATCAGTAGATAGCGATCCCATGAAGGTATTTCATCATGCTCTACCACCTTTTGCACCCGTTTTCTAATGCTCTACAATCCTTTTGTATTCCCACTCTCTCACTGTGAGTTGACTGAGAGAGGGCACTGTATGTGGTTGGTCAATATGTTTTTGTATCCCATTGGTCGAGGATTTGATCATTTTGGCTAGTAAAAGTGTCTAATCAGTAGATAGCGATCCCATGAAGGTATTTCATCATGCTCTACCACCTTTTGCACCCCTTTTCTAATGCTCTACAATCCTTTTGTATTCCCACTCTCTCACTGTGAGTTGACTGAGAGAGGGCACTGTATGTGGTTGGTCAATATTTTTTTTGTATCCCATTGGTCGAGGATTTGATCATTTTGGCTAGTAAAAGTGTCTAATCAGTAGATAGCGATCCCATGAAGGTATTTCATCATGCTCTACCACCTTTGCACCCCTTTTCTAATGCTCTACAATCCTTTTTGTATTCCCACTCTCTCACTGTGAGTTGACTGAGGGAGAGCAGAGTGTGTGTTTTGTCAATACTGTATAGTGTCAAGTATGATTAGGTGACATTTTGATTCGATGTTCACATTTGTAGTGCAAATGTTGTCATAAATTATTAATTTGCGTATGAAATAAAAGATCCACTCTCTAAATTGGGTGTTGGCTGCGTGATAATAAGATCCACGCTGTCCAAAGTGTTCCACACCCAGGGCACCGTGTATGATTAGGTGACAAACCCTAAAATGGCAATGTCTGATTGTTCCTTTGACAATATAGCTAATGTCTTTTAAGATTATGATTCTTAGGACTAGGAAAAATAATCCTGACATAAATTTCTAGCAGTTGGGCATGTGTCTTCACAGCCACGAATTTAATAAAATTCAAATACCAAGATTAGAATATCGAGTACACTAAAATGGCAATGTCTGATTGTTTCTTTGACAATATAGCTAATGTCTTTTAAGATTATGATTCTTGGGACTAGGAAAAATAATCCTGACATAAATTTCTAGCAGTTGGGCATGTGTCTTCACAGCCACGAATTTATTTAGATTCAAATACAAAGATTGGATGGCTTATGGTAGGGTTCTGTCATGCTTTTTGTATTGCACATGTAAGCTCTAAATGTTCACAAAGGTGTGCATTTTATGAAATTAATTCCATATCGGTGCTGCGTTGCAATAAACTAATGATATGGACAATCTAAGCGATGGAAATTGGCTGAATCTGGCCAATTTCCATGGCTGGGATACACTTGTTCATCAAACAGACGATACTTTTGGTATCGGCAATGGAAATTGGCTAATTGGAAATCATCATCACCACATCAGTTTGTGTGTGAGTGTGTGTCGAAAGAAATTCATTCCCCAACTTCTTTGTCAACTTGAGAAAAAGTTTCCGGCAATATATTTCCTCAATGTTTACGTTGGAGATTTTTGGTTTTTGGTTTGTTATTTGAGTATTACACTACCCACCACCCTCTTATGTGTTTTAATTAGTTGATATGAAGTGAATCTACGAGAATTAGTGTCTTACTTGAGGATGAATAAGGTATAGCGATGTTTTTAGATGGTTGCAAATGTTCACATTCGAGTTTCCTCAATGTTTACGTTGGAGATTTTTGGTTTTTGGTTTGGTATTTGAGTATTACTCTACCCACCACCCTGTTAGATGTTTTAATTAGTTGATAAGAAGTGAATCTACGAGAATTAGTGTCTTACTTGAGGATGAATAAGGTATAGCGATGTTTTTCGATGGTCGCAAATGTTCACATTCGAGTTTCCTCAATGTTTACGTTGGAGATTTTTGGTTTTTGGTTTGGTATTTGAGTATTACTCTACCCACCACCCTGTTAGATGTTTTAATTAGTTGATAAGAAGTGAATCTACGAGAATTAGTGTCTTACTTGAGAATGAATAAGGTATAGCGATGTTTTTCGATGGTTGCAAATGTTCACGTACGAGTTTCCTCAATGTTTACGTTGGTGTTTTGCAGTTTTTGACATTGTTCTAGAGTTGTAATGCATCCCACGTTCTATTATATATTTAATTTCAAACATCTGACGTACAGCTATGAAATTGTGAAGTTAAAAGATGATATATTCAGGGGTACTAAGATTTGCGACTATCCAAACTGTTTGAACACGAGTTTCCTCAATGTTTACGTTGGTGTTTTGCAGTTTTTGACATTGTTCTAGAGTTGTAATGCATCCCACGTTCTATTATATATTTAATTTCAATGATCTGACGTACAGCTATGAAATTGTGAAGTTAAAAGTGGATATATTCAGGGGTACTATGATTTGCGACTATCCAAACTGTTTGAGCACGAGTTTCCTCAATGTTTACGTTGGTGTTTTGCAGTTTTTGACATTGTTTTAGAGTTGTAATGCATCCCACGTTCTATTATATATTTAATTTCAATGATCTGACGTACAGCTATGAAATTGTGAAGTTAAAAGTGGATATATTCAGGGGTACTAAGATTTGCGACTATCCAAACTGTTTGAGCACGAGTTTCCTCAATGTTTACGTTGGAGATTTTTGGTTTTTGTTTTGTTATTTGAGTATTACTCTACCCACCACCCTCTTAGGTGTTTTAATTAGTAGATATGAAGTGAATCTACGAGAATTAGTGTCTTACTTGAGGATGAATAAGGTATAGCGATGTTTTTCGATGGTCGCAAATGTTCACATTCGAGTTTCCTCAATGTTTACGTTGGAGATTTTTGGTTTTTGGTTTGGTATTTGAGTATTACTCTACCCACCACCCTCTTAGGTGTTTTAATTAGTTGATATGAAGTGAATCTACGAGAATTAGTGTCTTACTTGAGGATGAATAAGGTATAGCGATGTTTTTCGATGGTCGCAAATGTTCACGTACGAGTTTCCTCAATGTTTACGTTGGTGTTTTGCAGTTTTTGACATTGTTCTAGAGTTGTAATGCATCCCACGTTCTATTATATATTTAATTTCAATGATCTGACGTACAGCTATGAAATTGTGAAGTTAAAAGATGATATATTCAGGGGGTACTAAGATTTGCGACTATCCAAACTGTTTGAACACGAGTTTCCTCAATGTTTACGTTGGTGTTTTGCAGTTTTTGACATTGTTCTAGAGTTGTAATCAGTAGATAGCGATCCCATGAAGGTATTTCATCATGCTCTACCACCTTTGCACCCCTTTTCTAATGCTCTACAATCTTTTTGTATTCCCACTCTCTCACTGTGAGTTGACTGAGGGAGAGCAAAGAGTGTGTTTTGTCAATACTGTATAGTGTCAAGTATGATTAGGTGACATTTTGATTCGATGTTCACATTTGTAGTGCAAATGTTGTCATAAATTATTAATTTGCGTATGAAATAAAAGATCCACTCTCTAAATTGGGTGTTGGCTGCGTGATAATAAGATCCACGCTGTCCAAAGTGTTCCACACCCAGGGCACCGTGTATGATTAGGTGACAAACCCTAAAATGGCAATGTCTGATTGTTCCTTTGACAATATAGCTAATGTCTTTTAAGATTATGATTCTTAGGACTAGGAAAAATAATCCTGACATAAATTTCTAGCAGTTGGGCATGTGTCTTCACAGCCACGAATTTAATAAAATTCAAATACCAAGATTGGAATATCGAGTACACTAAAATGGCAATGTCTGATTGTTTCTTTGACAATATAGCTAATGTCTTTTAAGATTATGATTCTTGGGACTAGGAAAAATAATCCTGACATAAATTTCTAGCAGTTGTGCATGTGTCTTCACAGCCACGAATTTAATTAGATTCAAATACAAAGATTGGATGGCTTATGGTAGGGTTCTGTCATGCTTTTGTATTGCACATGTGAGCTCTAAATGTTCACAAAGGTGTGCATTTTATGAAATTAATTCCATATCGGTGCTGCGTTGCAATAAACTAATGATATGGACAATCTAAGCTATGGAAATTGGCTGAATCTGGCCAATTTCCATGGCCGAGATACACTTGTTCATCAAACAGACGATACTTTTGGTATCGGCAATGGAAATTGGCTAATTGGAAATCATCATCACCACATCAGTTTGTGTGTGAGTGTATGTCGAAAGAAATTCATTCCCCAACTTCTTTGTCAACTTGAGAAAAAGTTTCCGGCAATATATTTCCTCAATGTTTACGTTGGAGATTTTTGGTTTTTGGTTTGGTATTTGAGTATTACTCTACCCACCACCCTCTTAGGTGTTTTAATTAATTGATATGAAGTGAATCTACGAGAATTAGTGTCTTTCTTGAGGATGAATAAGGTATAGCGATGTTTTTCGATGGTCGCAAATGTTCACATTCGAGTTTCCTCAATGTTTACGTTGGAGATTTTTGGTTTTTGATTTGGTATTAGAGTATTACTCTACCCACCACCCTGTTAGATGTTTTAATTAGTTGATTTGAAGTGAATCTACTAGAATTAGTGTCTTACTTGAGGATGAATAAGGTATAGCGATGTTTTTCGATGGTTGCAAATGTTCACATTCGAGTTTCCTCAATGTTTACGTTGGAGATTTTTGGTTTTTGATTTGGTATTTGAGTATTACTCTACCCACCACCCTGTTAGATGTTTTAATTAGTTGATATGAAGTGAATCTACGAGAATTAGTGTCTTACTTGAGGATGAATAAGGTATAGCGATGTTTTTCGATGGTTGCAAATGTTCACGTACGAGTTTCCTCAATGTTTACGTTGGTGTTTTGCAGTTTTTGACATTGTTCTAGAGTTGTAATGCATCCCACGTTCTATTATATATTTAATTTCAAACATCTGACGTACAGCTATGAAATTGTGAAGTTAAAAGATGATATATTCAGGGGTACTAAGATTTGCGACTATCCAAACTGTTTGAACACGAGTTTCCTCAATGTTTACGTTGGAGATTTTTGGTTTTTGGTTTGTTATTTGAGTATTACTCTACCCACCACCCTCTTAGGTGTTTTAATTAGTTGATATGAAGTGAATCTACGAGAATTAGTGTCTTACTTGAGGATGAATAAGGTATAGCGATGTTTTTCGATGGTCGCAAATGTTCACGTACGAGTTTCCTCAATGTTTACGTTGGAGATTTTTGGTTTTTGGTTTGTTATTTGAGTATTACTCTACCCACCACCCTCTTAGGTGTTTTAATTAGTTGATATGAAGTGAATCTACGAGAATTAGTGTATTACTTGAGGATGAATAAGGTATAGCGATTTTTTTCGATGATCGCAAATGTTCACGTACGAGTTTCCTCAATGTTTACGTTGGAGATTTTTGGTTTTTGATTTGGTATTTGAGTATTACTCTACCCACCACCCTGTTAGATGTTTTAATTAGTTGATAAGAAGTGAATCTACGAGAATTAGTGTCTTACTTGAGGATGAATAAGGTATAGCGATGTTTTTCGATGGTCGCAAATGTTCACATTCGAGTTTCCTCAATGTTTACGTTGGAGATTTTTGGTTTTTGGTTTGGTATTTGAGTATTACTCTACCCACCACCCTGTTAGGTGTTTTAATTAGTTGATATGAAGTGAATCTACGAGAATTAGTGTCTTACTTGAGAATGAATAAGGTATAGCGATGTTTTTCGATGGTTGCAAATGTTCACGTACGAGTTTCCTCAATGTTTACGTTGGAGATTTGCAGTTTTTGACATTGTTCTAGAGTTGTAATGCATCCCACGTTCTATTATATATTTAATTTCAAACATCTGACGTACAGCTATGAAATTGTGAAGTTAAAAGTGGATATATTCAGGGGTACTAAGATTTGCGACTATCCAAACTGTTTGAACACGAGTTTCCTCAATGTTTACGTTGGTGTTTTGCAGTTTTTGACATTGTTCTAGAGTTGTAATGCATCCCACGTTCTATTATATATTTAATTTCAATGATCTGACGTACAGCTATGAAATTGTGAAGTTAAAAGTGGATATATTCAGGGGTACTATGATTTGCGACTATCCAAACTGTTTGAGCACGAGTTTCCTCAATGTTTACGTTGGTGTTTTGCAGTTTTTGACATTGTTTTAGAGTTGTAATGCATCCCACGTTCTATTCTATATTTAATTTCAATGATCTGTCTTACAGCTATGAAATTGTTAAGTTAAAAGTGGATATATTCAGGGGTACTATGATTTGCGACTATCCAAACTGTTTGAGCACGAGTTTCCTCAATGTTTACGTTGGAGATTTTTGGTTTTTGTTTTGTTATTTGAGTATTACTCTACCCACCACCCTCTTATGTGTTTTAATTAGTTGATATGAAGTGAATCTACGAGAATTAGTGTCTTGCTTGAGGATGAATAAGGTATAGCGATGTTTTTCGATGGTCGCAAATGTTCACGTACGAGTTTCCTCAATGTTTACGTTGGAAATTTTTGATTTTTGATTTGGTATTTGAGTATTACTCTACCCACCACCTTGTTAGATGTTTTAATTAGTTGATATGAAGTGAATCTACGAGAATTAGTGTATTACTTGAGGATGAATAAGGTATAGCGATGTTTTTCGATGATCGCAAATGTTCACATTCGAGTTTCCTCAATGTTTACGTTGGAGATTTTTGGTTTTTGGTTTGGTATTTGAGTATTACTCTACCCACCACCCTCTTAGGTGTTTTAATTAGTTGATATGAAGTGAATCTACGAGAATTAGTGTATTACTTGAGGATGAATAAGGTATAGCGATTTTTTTCGATGATCGCAAATGTTCACGTACGAGTTTCCTCAATGTTTACGTTGGAGATTTTTGGTTTTTTGTATCCCATTGGTCGAGGATTTGATCATTTTGGCTAGTAAAAGTGTCTAATCAGTAGATAGCGATCCCATGAAGGTATTTCATCATGCTCTACCACCTTTTGCACCCGTTTTCTAATGCTCTACAATCCTTTTGTATTCCCACTCTCTCACTGTGAGTTGACTGAGAGAGGGCACTGTATGTGGTTGGTCAATATGTTTTTGTATCCCATTGGTCGAGGATTTGATCATTTTGGCTAGTAAAAGTGTCGAATCAGTAGATAGCGATCCCATGAAGGTATTTCATCATGCTCTACCACCTTTTGCACCCCTTTTCTAATGCTCTACAATCTTTTTGTATTCCCACTCTCTCACTGTGAGTTGACTGAGGGAGAGCAGAGTGTGTGTTTTGTCAATACTGTATAGTGTCAAGTATGATTAGGTGACATTTTGATTCGATGTTCACATTTGTAGTGCAAATGTTGTCATAAATTATTAATTTGCGTATGAAATAAAAGATCCACTCTCTAAATTGGGTGTTGGCTGCGTGATAATAAGATCCACGCTGTCCAAAGTGTTCCACACCCAGGGCACCGTGTATGATTAGGTGACAAACCCTAAAATGGCAATGTCTGATTGTTCCTTTGACAATATAGCTAATGTCTTTTAAGATTATGATTCTTAGGACTAGGAAAAATAATCCTGACATAAATTTCTAGCAGTTGGGCATGTGTCTTCACAGCCACGAATTTAATAAAATTCAAATACCAAGATTGGAATATCGAGTACACTAAAATGGCAATGTCTGATTGTTTCTTTGACAATATAGCTAATGTCTTTTAAGATTATGATTCTTGGGACTAGGAAAAATAATCCTGACATAAATTTCTAGCAGTTGGGCATGTGTCTTCACAGCCACGAATTTAATTAGATTCAAATACAAAGATTGGATGGCTTATGGTAGGGTTCTGTCATGCTTTTGTATTGCACATGTGAGCTCTAAATGTTCACAAAGGTGTGCATTTTATGAAATTAATTCCATATCGGTGCTGCGTTGCAATAAACTAATGATATGGACAATCTAAGCGATGGAAATTGGCTGAATCTGGCCAATTTCCATGGCCGAGATACACTTGTTCATCAAACAGACGATACTTTTGGTATCGGCAATGGAAATTGGCTAATTGGAAATCATCATCACCACATCAGTTTGTGTGTGAGTGTGTGTCGAAAGAAATTCATTCCCCAACTTCTTTGTCAACTTGAGAAAAAGTTTCCGGCAATATATTTCCTCAATGTTTACGTTGGAGATTTTTGGTTTTTGGTTTGGTATTCGAGTATTACTCTATCCCCCACCCTGTAATGTGTTTTAATTAGTTGATATGAAGTGAATCTACGAGGATTAGTGTCTTACTTGAGGATAAATAAGGTATAGCGATGTTTTTCGATGGTTGCAAATGTTCACGTACGAGTTTCCTCAATGTTTACGTTGGTGTTTTGCAGTTTTTGACATTGTTCTAGAGTTGTAATGCATCCCACGTTCTATTATATATTTAATTTCAAAGATCTGACGTACAGCTATGAAATTGTGAAGTTAAAAGTGGATATATTCAGGGGTACTATGATTTGCGACTATCCAAACTGTTTGAGCACGAGTTTCTTCATTGTTTACGTTGGTGTTTTGCAGTTTTTGACATTGTTCTAGAGTTGTTATGCATCCCACGTTCTATTATATATTTAATTTCAAATATCTGACGTACAGCTATGAAATTGTGAAGTTAAAAGTGGATATATTCAGTGTTACTATGATTTGCGACTATCCAAACTGTTTGAGCACGAGTTTCCTCAATGTTTACGTTGGAGATTTTTGGTTTTTGGTTTGGTATTTGAGTATTACTCTACCCACCACCCTCTTAGGTGTTTTAATTAGTTGATATGAAGTGAATCTACGAGAATTAGTGTATTACTTGAGGATGAATAAGGTATAGCGATGTTTTTCGATGGTTGCAAATGTTCACGTACGAGTTTCCTCAATGTTTACGTTAGTGTTTTGCAGTTTTTGACATTGTTCTAGAGTTGTAATGCATCCCACGTTCTATTATATATTTAATTTCAAACATCTGACGTACAGCTATGAAATTGTGAAGTTAAAAGTGGATATATTCAGTGGTACTATGATTTGCGACTATCCAAACTGTTTGAGCACGAGTTTCCTCAATGTTTACGTTGGAGATTTTTGGTTTTTGGTTTGTTATTTGAGTATTACTTTACCCACCACCCTGTTATGTGTTTTAATTAGTTGATATGAAGTGAATCTACGAGAATTAGTGTCTTACTTGAGGATGAATAAGGTATAGCGATGTTTTTCGATGGTTGCAAATGTTCACGTACGAGTTTCCTCAATGTTTACGTTGGAGATTTTTGGTTTTTGGTTTGGTATTTGAGTATTACTCTACCCACCACCCTGTTAGATGTTTTAATTAGTTGATATGAAGTGAATCTACGAGAATTAGTGTCTTACTTGAGGATGAATAAGGTATAGCGATGTTTTTCGATGGTCGCAAATGTTCACATTCGAGTTTCCTCAATGTTTACGTTGGAGATTTTTGGTTTTTGGTTTGGTATTTGAGTATTACTCTACCCACCACCCTGTTAGATGTTTTAATTAGTTGATATGAAGTGAATCTACGAGAATTAGTGTATTACTTGAGGATGAATAAGGTATAGCGATTTTTTTCGATGGTTGCAAATGTTCACGTACGAGTTTCCTCAATGTTTACGTTGGTGTTTTGCAGTTTTTGACATTGTTCTAGAGTTGTAATGCATCCCACGTTCTATTATATATTTAATTTCAATGATCTGACGTACAGCTATGAAATTGTGAAGTTAAAAGTGGATATATTCAGGGGTACTATGATTTGCGACTATCCAAACTGTTTGAACACGAGTTTCCTCAATGTTTACGTTGGTGTTTTGCAGTTTTTGACATTGTTCTAGAGTTGTAATGCATCCCACGTTCTATTATATATTTAATTTCAATGATCTGACGTACAGCTATGAAATTGTGAAGTTAAAAGTGGATATATTCAGGGGTACTATGATTTGCGACTATCCAAACTGTTTGAGCACGAGTTTCCTCAATGTTTACGTTGGAGATTTTTGGTTTTTGTTTTGTTATTTGAGTATTACTCTACCCACCACCCTGTTAGATGTTTTAATTAGTTGATATGAAGTGAATCTACGAGAATTAGTGTCTTACTTGAGGATGAATAAGGTATAGCGATGTTTTTCGATGGTCGCAAATGTTCACATTCGAGTTTCCTCAATGTTTACGTTGGAGATTTTTGGTTTTTGGTTTGTTATTTGAGTATTACTCTACCCACCACCCTCTTAGGTGTTTTAATTAGTTGATATGAAGTGAATCTACGAGAATTAGTGTCTTACTTGAGGATGAATAAGGTATAGCGATGTTTTTCGATGGTCGCAAATGTTCACGTACGAGTTTCCTCAATGTTTACGTTGGAGATTTTTGGTTTTTGGTTTGGTATTTGAGTATTACTCTACCCACCACCCTGTTAGATGTTTTAATTAGTTGATATGAAGTGAATCTACGAGAATTAGTGTCTTACTTGAGGATGAATTAGGTATAGCGATGTTTTTCGATGGTCGCAAATGTTCACATTCGAGTTTCCTCAATGTTTACGTTGGAGATTTTTGGTTTTTTGGTTTGGTATTTGAGTATTACTTTACCCACCACCCTGTTAGATGTTTTAATTAGTTGATATGAAGTGAATCTACGAGAATTAGTGTCTTACTTGAGGATGAATAAGGTATAGCGATGTTTTTCGATGGTCGCAAATGTTCACATTCGAGTTTCCTCAATGTTTACGTTGGAGATTTTTGGTTTTTGGTTTGTTATTTGAGTATTACACTACCCACCACCCTCTTATGTGTTTTAATTAGTCGATATGAAGTGAATCTACGAGAATTAGTGTATTACTTGAGGATGAATAAGGTATAACGATGTTTTTCGATGATCGCAAATGTTCACATTCGAGTTTCCTCAATGTTTACGTTGGAGGTTTTTGGTTTTTGGTTTGGTATTTGAGTATTACTCTACCCACCACCCTGTTAGATGTTTTAATTAGTTGATATGAAGTGAATCTACGAGAATTAGTGTCTTACTTGAGAATGAATAAGGTATAGCGATGTTTTTCGATGATCGCAAATGTTCACGTACGAGTTTCCTCAATGTTTACGTTGGAGATTTTTGGTTTTTGGTTTGGTATTTGAGTATTACTCTACCCACCACCCTCTTAGGTGTTTTAATTAGTTGATATGAAGTGAATCTACGAGAATTAGTGTATTACTTGAGGATGAATAAGGTATAGCGATTTTTTTCGATGATCGCAAATGTTCACGTACGAGTTTCCTCAATGTTTACGTTGGAGATTTTTGGTTTTTTGTATCCCATTGGTCGAGGATTTGATCATTTTGGCTAGTAAAAGTGTCTAATCAGTAGATAGCGATCCCATGAAGGTATTTCATCATGCTCTACCACCTTTTGCACCCGTTTTCTAATGCTCTACAATCCTTTTGTATTCCCACTCTCTCACTGTGAGTTGACTGAGAGAGGGCACTGTATGTGGTTGGTCAATATGTTTTTGTATCCCATTGGTCGAGGATTTGATCATTTTGGCTAGTAAAAGTGTCTAATCAGTAGATAGCGATTCCATGAAGGTATTTCATCATGCTCTACCACCTTTTGCACCCCTTTTCTAATGCTCTACAATCCTTTTGTATTCCCACTCTCTCACTGTGAGTTGACTGAGAGAGGGCACTGTATGTGGTTGGTCAATATGTTTTTGTATCCCATTGGTCGAGGATTTGATCATTTTGGCTAGTAAAAGTGTCTAATCAGAAGATACCGATTCCATGAAGGTATTTCATCATGCTCTACCACCTTTGCACCCCTTTTCTAATGCTCTACAATCTTTTTGTATTCCCACTCTCTCACTGTGAGTTGACTGAGGGAGAGCAGAGAGTGTGTTTTGTCAATACTGTATAGTGTCAAGTATGATTAGGTGACATTTTGATTCGATGTTCACATTTGTAGTGCAAATGTTGTCATAAATTATTAACTTGCGTATGAAATAAAAGATCCACTCTCTAAATTGGGTGTTGGCTGCGTGATAATAAGATCCACGCTGTCCAAAGTGTTCCACACCCAGGGCACCGTGTATGATTAGGTGACAAACCCTAAAATGGCAATGTCTGATTGTTCCTTTGACAATATAGCTAATGTCTTTTAAGATTCTGATTCTTGGGTCTAGGAAAAATAATCCTGACATAAATTTCTAGCAGTTGGGCATGTGTCTTCACAGCCACGAATTTAATAAAATTCAAATACCAAGATTGGAATATCGAGTACACTAAAATGGCAATGTCTGATTGTTCCTTTGACAATATAGCTAAGGTCTTTTAAGATTATGATTCTTGGGACTAGGAAAAATAATCCTGACATAAATTTCTAGCAGTTGGGCATGTGTCTTCACAGCCACGAATTTATTTAGATTCAAATACAAAGATTGGATGGCTTATGGTAGGGTTCTGTCATGCTTTTGTATTGCACATGTGAGCTCTAAATGTTCACAAAGGTGTGCATTTTATGAAATTAATTCCATATCGGTGCTGCGTTGCAATAAACTAATGATATGGACAATCTAAGCTATGGAAATTGGCTGAATCTGGCCAATTTCCATGGCCGAGATACACTTGTTCATCAAACAGACGATACTTTTGGTATCGGCAATGGAAATTGGCTAATTGGAAATCATCATCACCACATCAGTTTGTGTGTGAGTGTGTGTCGAAAGAAATTCATTCCCCAACTTCTTTGTCAACTTGAGAAAAAGTTTCCGGCAATATATTTCCTCAATGTTTACGTTGGAGATTTTTGGTTTTTTGGTTTGGTATTTGAGTATTACTCTACCCACCACCCTGTTAGATGTTTTAATTAGTTGATATGAAGTGAATCTACGAGAATTAGTGTCTTACTTGAGAATGAATAAGGTATAGCGATGTTTTTCGATGGTTGCAAATGTTCACGTACGAGTTTCCTCAATGTTTACGTTGGAGATTTTTGGTTTTTGGTTTGTTATTTGAGTATTACTCTACCCACCACCCTGTTAGATGTTTTAATTAGTTGATAAGAAGTGAATCTACGAGAATTAGTGTCTTACTTGAGGATGAATAAGGTATAGCGATGTTTTTCGATGGTCGCAAATGTTCACATTCGAGTTTCCTCAATGTTTACGTTGGAGATTTTTGGTTTTTGGTTTGGTATTTGAGTATTACTCTACCCACCACCCTGTTAGATGTTTTAATTAGTTGATAAGAAGTGAATCTACGAGAATTAGTGTATTACTTGAGGATGAATAAGGTATAGCGATTTTTTTCGATGATCGCAAATGTTCACGTACGAGTTTCCTCAATGTTTACGTTGGAGATTTGCAGTTTTTGACATTGTTCTAGAGTTGTAATGCATCCCACGTTCTATTATATATTTAATTTCAAACATCTGACGTACAGCTATGAAATTGTGAAGTTAAAAGTGGATATATTCAGGGGTACTAAGATTTGCGACTATCCAAACTGTTTGAACACGAGTTTCCTCAATGTTTACGTTGGTGTTTTGCAGTTTTTGACATTGTTCTAGAGTTGTAATGCATCCCACGTTCTATTATATATTTAATTTCAATGATCTGACGTACAGCTATGAAATTGTGAAGTTAAAAGTGGATATATTCAGGGGTACTATGATTTGCGACTATCCAAACTGTTTGAGCACGAGTTTCCTCAATGTTTACGTTGGAGATTTTTGGTTTTTGGTTTGTTATTTGAGTATTACTCTACCCACCACCCTCTTAGGTGTTTTAATTAGTTGATATGAAGTGAATCTACGAGAATTAGTGTCTTACTTGAAGATGAATAAGGTATAGCAATTTTTTTCGATGATCGCAAATGTTTTTGTTTTCCCCCACTCACTGTGAGTTGACGGAGGTAGAGCACATTGTGTGTTTGTTTTTTGAATCCTATTGGTCGAGGATTTGATCATTTTGGCTAATTAAAGTGTCTAATCTGTAGATATCGATCCCATGAAGGTAATTCTTCATGCTCTACCACCTTTTGAACAAGTTTTCTAATGCTCTACAATCTTTTTGTTTTCCCACTCACTCACTGTGAGTTGACGGAGGTAGAGCACATTGTGTGTTTGTTTTTTGAATCTTATTAAATTCGTGGCTGTGAAGACACATGCCCAACTGCTAGAAATTTATGTCAGGATTATTTTTCCAAGTCCCAAAAATCCTAATCTTAAAAGACATTAGCTATATTGTCAAAGGAACAATCAGACATTGCCATTTTAGTATACTCAATATTCCAATCTTTGTATTTGAATCTTATTAAATTCGTGGCTGTGAAGACACATGCCCAACTGCTAGAAATTTATGTCAGGATTATTTTTCCTAGTCCCGAGAATCATAATCTTAAAAGACATTAGCTATATTGTCAAAGGAACAATCAGACATTGCCATTTTAGTATGATTAGGTGACAAAGTTTTTAACTGTAAAATGCTAGTTTTTTATTCGATGTTCAAATTTGTAGTGCAAATGTTGTCCTAAATTGTTAATTTGCGTATGAAATAAAAGATCCACTCACTAAATTGGGTGTTGGCGGCGTGGAAATAAGATCCACGTTGTCCATCAGTATCGAGTGTATTGTGTGTGTGAGTGTGTGCCTGTATCCAATGAGCATTTGGTATATGAAGGTTGTGTAACACAACCTTCAATGTCAGGTTGACTGTGGTAGAGCACATTGTGAGTTTGTTTTTTGAAACCTATTGCTCGAGGATTTGATCATTTTGGCTAATAGAAGTGTCTAATCAGTAGATAACGATCCCATGAAGGTAATTCATCATGCTCTACCACCTTTTGCACCCGTTTTCTAATGCTCTACAATCTTTTTGTATTCCCCCACTCACTGTGTGCTGACTGTGGGAGAGAGAGAGAGAGCTGAGCGTATGTTTGGTCAATTTGTTTTTTAACCCCATTGGTCGAGGATTTGATCATTTTGGCTAATAGAAGTGTCTAATCAGTAGATAACGATAACCTTAATCGGTGGTGTACTAGGTCTTCAGAATTAAGGATCAATTAGTACAGTTCAAGCAGTTTCACGTATCTGTATGTCGGTACCTTAATCGGTGGTGTACTAGGTCTTCAGAATTAAGGATCAATTAATACAGTTCAAGCAGTTTCACGTATCTGTATGTCGGTATCTTAATCGGTGGTGTACTAGGTCTTCAGAATTAAGGAACAATTAATACAGTTCAAGCAGTTTCACGTATCTGTATGTCGGTACCTTAATCGGTGGTGTTCTAGGTCTTCAGAATTAAGGATCAATTAATACAGTTCAAGCAGTTTCACGTATCTGTATGTCGGTACCTTAATTGGTGGTGTACTAGGTCTTCAGAATTAAGGATCAATTAATACAGTTCAAGCAGTTTCACGTATCTGTATGTCGGTATCTTAATCGGTGGTGTACTAGGTCTTCAGAATTAAGGATCAATTAATACAGTTCAAGCAGTTTCACGTATCTGTATGTCGGTATCTTAATCGGTGGTGTACTAGGTCTTCAGAATTAAGGATCAATTAATACAGTTCAAGCAGTTTCACGTATCAGTATGTCGGTATCTTAATCGGTGGTGTACTAGGTCTTCAGAATTAAGGATCAATTAATACAGTTCAAGCAGTTTCACGTATCTGTATGTCGGTACCTTAATTGGTGGTGTACTAGGTCTTCAGAATTAAGGATCAATTAATACAGTTCAAGCAGTTTCACGTATCTGTATGTCGGTATCTTAATCGGTGGTGTACTAGGTCTTCAGAATTAAGGATCAATTAATACAGTTCAAGCAGTTTCACGTATCTGTATGTGGGTATCTTAATCGGTGGTGTACTAGGTCTTCAGAATTAAGGATCAATTAATACAGTTCAAGCAGTTTCACGTATCTGTATGTCGGTATCTTAATCGGTGGTGTACTAGGTCTTCAGAATTAAGGATCGTATCTGTATGTCGGTATCTTAATCGGTGGTGTACTAGGTCTTCAGAATTAAGGATCAATTAATACAGTTCAAGCAGTTTCACGTATCTGTATGTCGGTATCTTAATCGGTGGTGTACTAGGTCTTCAGAATTAAGGATCAATTAATACAGTTCAAGCAGTTTCACGTTTCACAATGTCGGTATCTTAATCGGTGGTGTACTAGGTCTTGCTGCTGTGTTTGTTTTTTGAATCTAATTAAATTCGTGGCTGTGAAGACACATGCCCAACTGCTAGAAATTTATGTCAGGATTATTTTTCTTAGTCCCAAGAATCATAATCTTAAAAGACATTAGCTATATTGTCAAATGAACAATCAGACATTGCCATTTTAGTATATATATTTCCTCAATGTTTACGTTAAAGATTTTTGGTTTTTGGTTTGGTATTTGAGTATTACTCTACCCACCACCCTCTTAGGTGTTTTAATTAGTTGATATGAAGTGAATCTACGAGAATTAGTGTCTTACTTGAGGATGAATAAGGTATAGCGATGTTTTTCGATGGTCGCAAATGTTCACATTCGAGTTTCCTCAATGTTTACGTTGGAGATTTTTGGTTTTTGGTTTGGTATTTGAGTATTACTCTACCCACCACCCTGTTAGGTGTTTTAATTAGTTGATATGAAGTGAATCTACGAGAATTAGTGTCTTACTTGAGGATGAATAAGGTATAGCGATGTTTTTCGATGGTTGCAAATGTTCACGTACGAGTTTCCTCAATGTTTACGTTGGAGATTTGCAGTTTTTTGACATTGTTCTAGAGTGGTAATGCATCCCACGTTCTATTATATATTTAATTTCAAACATCTGACGTACAGCTATGAAATTGTGAAGTTAAAAGTGGATATATTCAGGGGTACTATGATTTGCGACTATCCAAACTGTTTGAACACGAGTTTCCTCAATGTTTACGTTGGTGTTTTGCAGTTTTTGACATTGTTCTAGAGTTGTAATGCATCCCACGTTCTATTATATATTTAATTTCAATGATCTGACGTACAGCTATGAAATTGTGAAGTTAAAAGTGGATATATTCAGGGGTACTATGATTTGCGACTATCCAAACTGTTTGAGCACGAGTTTCCTCAATGTTTACGTTGGAGATTTTTGGTTTTTGGTTTGGTATTTGAGTATTACTCTACCCACCACCCTGTTAGGTGTTTTAATTAGTTGATATGAAGTGAATCTACGAGAATTAGTGTCTTACTTGAGGATGAATAAGGTATAGCGATGTTTTTCGATGGTCGCAAATGTTCACGTTCGAGTTTCCTCAATGTTTACGTTGGAGATTTTTGGTTTTTGATTTGGTATTTGAGTATTACTCTACCCACCACCCTCTTAGGTGTTTTAATTAGTTGATATGAAGTGAATCTACGAGAATTAGTGTCTTACTTGAGGATGAATAAGGTATAGCGATGTTTTTCGATGGTCGCAAATGTTCACATTCGAGTTTCCTCAATGTTTACGTTGGAGATTTTTGGTTTTTGGTTTGGTATTTGAGTATTACTCTACCCCACACCCTGTAATGTGTTTTAATTTGTAGATCTGAAGTGAATCTACGATATTTAGTGTATTACTTGAGAATGAATAAGGTATAGCGATGTTTTTCGATGGTTGCAAATGTTCACGTACGAGTTTCCTCAATGTTTACGTTGGTGTTTTGCAGTTTTTGACATTGTTCTAGAGTTGTAATGCATCCCACGTTCTATTATATATTTAATTTCAAACATCTGACGTACAGCTATGAAATTGTGAAGTTAAAAGTGGATATATTCAGGGGTACTAAGATTTGCGACTATCCAAACTGTTTGAACACGAGTTTCCTCAATGTTTACGTTGGTGTTTTGCAGTTTTTTGACATTGTTCTAGAGTTGTAATGCATCCCACGTTCTATTATATATTTAATTTCAATGATCTGACGTACAGCTATGAAATTGTGAAGTTAAAAGTGGATATATTCAGGGGTACTATGATTTGCGACTATCCAAACTGTTTGAGCACGAGTTTCCTCAATGTTTACGTTGGAGATTTTTGGTTTTTGTTTTGTTATTTGAGTATTACTCTACCCACCACCCTGTTATGTGTTTTAATTAGTAGATATGAAGTGAATCTACGATAATTAGTGTCTTACTTGAGGATGAATAAGGTATAGCGATGTTTTTCGATGGTCGCAAATGTTCACATTCGAGTTTCCTCAATGTTTACGTTGGAGATTTTTGGTTTTTGGTTTGTTATTTGAGTATTACACTACCCACCACCCTCTTATGTGTTTTAATTAGTTGATAAGAAGTGAATCTACGAGAATTAGTGTCTTACTTGAGGATGAATAAGGTATAGCGATGTTTTTCGATGGTCGCAAATGTTCACATTCGAGTTTCCTCAATGTTTACGTTGGAGATTTTTGGTTTTTGATTTGGTATTTGAGTATTACTCTACCCACCACCCTGTTAGATGTTTTAATTAGTTGATATGAAGTGAATCTACGAGAATTAGTGTCTTACTTGAGGATGAATAAGGTATAGCGATGTTTTTCGATGGTCGCAAATGTTCACGTACGAGTTTCCTCAATGTTTACGTTGGAGATTTTTGGTTTTTGGTTTGGTATTTGAGTATTACTCTACCCACCACCCTCTTAGGTGTTTTAATTAGTTGATATGAAGTGAATCTACGAGAATTAGTGTCTTACTTGAGAATGAATAAGGTATAGCGATGTTTTTCGATGGTTGCAAATGTTCACGTACGAGTTTCCTCAATGTTTACGTTGGAGATTTGCAGTTTTTGACATTGTTCTAGAGTGGTAATGCATCCCACGTTCTATTATATATTTAATTTCAAACATCTGACGTACAGCTATGAAATTGTGAAGTTAAAAGTGGATATATTCAGGGGTACTAAGATTTGCGACTATCCAAACTGTTTGAACACGAGTTTCCTCAATGTTTACGTTGGTGTTTTGCAGTTTTTGACATTGTTCTAGAGTTGTAATGCATCCCACGTTCTATTATATATTTAATTTCAATGATCTGACGTACAGCTATGAAATTGTGAAGTTAAAAGTGGATATATTCAGGGGTACTATGATTTGCGACTATCCAAACTGTTTGAGCACGAGTTTCCTCAATGTTTACGTTGGAGATTTTTGGTTTTTGGTTTGGTATTTGAGTATTACTCTACCCACCACCCTCTTAGGTGTTTTAATTAGTTGATATGAAGTGAATCTACGAGAATTAGTGTATTACTTGAGGATGAATAAGGTATAGCGATTTTTTTCGATGGTTGCAAATGTTCACGTACGAGTTTCCTCAATGTTTACGTTGGTGTTTTGCAGTTTTTGACATTGTTCTAGAGTTGTAATGCATCCCACGTTCTATTATATATTTAATTTCAATGATCTGACGTACAGCTATGAAATTGTGAAGTTAAAAGTGGATATATTCAGGGGTACTATGATTTGCGACTATCCAAACTGTTTGAGCACGAGTTTCCTCAATGTTTACGTTGGTGTTTTGCAGTTTTTTGACATTGTTTTAGAGTTGTAATGCATCCCACGTTCTATTATATATTTAATTTCAATGATCTGACGTACAGCTATGAAATTGTGAAGTTAAAAAGTGGATATATTCAGGGGTACTATGATTTGCGACTATCCAAACTGTTTGAGCACGAGTTTCCTCAATGTTTACGTTGGAGATTTTTGGTTTTTGGTTTGTTATTTGAGTATTACACTACCCACCACCCTCTTATGTGTTTTAATTAGTTGATATGAAGTGAATCTACGAGAATTAGTGTATTACTTGAGGATGAATAAGGTATAGCGATTTTTTTCGATGGTCGCAAATGTTCACATTCGAGTTTCCTCAATGTTTACGTTGGAGATTTTTTGGTTTTTGGTTTGTTATTTGAGTATTACACTACCCACCACCCTCTTATGTGTTTTAATTAGTTGATATGAAGTGAATCTACGAGAATTAGTGTATTACTTGAGGATGAATAAGGTATAGCGATGTTTTTCGATGATCGCAAATGTTCACATTCGAGTTTCCTCAATGTTTACGTTGGAGATTTTTGGTTTTTGGTTTGGTATTTGAGTATTACTCTACCCACCACCCTCTTAGGTGTTTTAATTAGTTGATATGAAGTGAATCTACGAGAATTAGTGTATTACTTGAGGATGAATAAGGTATAGCGATGTTTTTCGATGATCGCAAATGTTCACATACATGTGAGTTTCCTCAATGTTTACGTTGGAGATTTTTGGTTTTTGGTTTGGTATTTGAGTATTACTCTACCCACCACCCTCTTAGGTGTTTTAATTAGTTGATATGAAGTGAATCTACGAGAATTAGTGTATTACTTGAGGATGAATAAGGTATAGCGATTTTTTTCGATGATCGCAAATGTTCACATTCGAGTTTCCTCAATGTTTACGTTGGAGATTTTTGGTTTTTTGTATCCCATTGGTCGAGGATTTGATCATTTTGGCTAGTAAAAGTGTCTAATCAGTAGATAGCGATCCCATGAAGGTATTTCATCATGCTCTACCACCTTTTGCACCCCTTTTCTAATGCTCTACAATCCTTTTGTATTCCCACTCTCTCACTGTGAGTTGACTGAGAGAGGGCACTGTATGTGGTTGGTCAATATGTTTTTGTATCCCATTGGTCGAGGATTTGATCATTTTGGCTAGTAAAAGTGTCTAATCAGTAGATAGCGATCCCATGAAGGTATTTCATCATGCTCTACCACATTTTGCACCCCTTTTCTAATGCTCTACAATCCTTTTGTATTCCCACTCTCTCACTGTGAGTTGACTGAGAGAGGGCACTGTATGTGGTTGGTCAATTTGTTTTTGTATCCCATTGGTCGAGGATTTGATCATTTTGGCTAGTAAAAGTGTCTAATCAGTAGATAGCGATCCCATGAAGGTATTTCATCATGCTCTACCACCTTTTGCACCCGTTTTCTAATGCTCTACAATCCTTTTGTATTCCCATTCTCTCACTGTGAGTTGACTGAGAGAGGGCACTGTATGTGGTTGGTCAATATGTTTTTGTATCCCATTGGTCGAGGATTTGATCATTTTGGCTAGTAAAAGTGTCTAATCAGTAGATAGCGATTCCATGAAGGTATTTCATCATGCTCTACCACCTTTTGCACCCCTTTTCTAATGCTCTACAATCCTTTTGTATTCCCACTCTCTCACTGTGAGTTGACTGAGAGAGGGCACTGTATGTGGTTGGTCAATTTGCTTTTGTATCCCATTTTGTCGAGGAATTGATCATTTTGGCTAGTAAAAGTGTCTAATCAGTAGATAGCGATCCCATGAAGGTATTTCATCATGCTCTACCACCTTTTGCACCCGTTTTCTAATGCTCTACAATCCTTTTGTATTCCCACTCTCTCACTGTGAGTTGACTGAGGGAGGACACTGTATGTGGTTGGTCAATATGTTTTTGTATCCCATTGGTCGAGGATTTGATCATTTTGGCTAGTAAAAGTGTCTAATCAGTAGATAGCGATCCCATGAAGGTATTTCATCATGCTCTACCACCTTTTGCACCCGTTTTCTAATGCTCTACAATCCTTTTGTATTCCCACTCTCTCACTGTGAGTTGACTGAGAGAGGGCACTGTATGTGGTTGGTCAATTTGCTTTTGTATCCCATTTTGTCGAGGAATTGATCATTTTGGCTAGTAAAAGTGTCTAATCAGTAGATAGCGATCCCATGAAGGTATTTCATCATGCTCTACCACCTTTGCACCCCTTTTCTAATGCTCTACAATCCTTTTGTATTCCCACTCTCTCACTGTGAGTTGACTGAGGGAGAGCAGAGTGTGTGTTTTGTCAATACTGTATAGTGTCAAGTATGATTAGGTGACATTTTGATTCGATGTTCACATTTGTAGTGCAAATGTTGTCATAAATTATTAATTTGCGTATGAAATAAAAGATCCACTCTCTAAATTGGGTGTTGGCTGCGTGATAATAAGATCCACGCTGTCCAAAGTGTTCCACACCCAGGGCACCGTGTATGATTAGGTGACAAACCCTAAAATGGCAATGTCTGATTGTTCCTTTGACAATATAGCTAATGTCTTTTAAGATTATGATTCTTAGGACTAGGAAAAATAATCCTGACATAAATTTCTAGCAGTTGGGCATGTGTCTTCACAGCCACGAATTTAATAAAATTCAAATACCAAGATTGGAATATCGAGTACACTAAAATGGCAATGTCTGATTGTTTCTTTGACAATATAGCTAATGTCTTTTAAGATTATGATTCTTGGGACTAGGAAAAATAATCCTGACATAAATTTCTAGCAGTTGGGCATGTGTCTTCACAGCCACGAATTTAATTAGATTCAAATACAAAGATTGGATGGCTTATAGTAGGGTTCTGTTATGCTTTTGTATTGCACATGTGAGCTCTAAATGTTCACAAAGGTGTGCATTTTATGAAATTAATTCCATATCGGTGCTGCGTTGCAATAAACTAATGATATGGACAATCTAAGCGATGGAAATTGGCTGAATCTGGCCAATTTCCATGGCCGAGATACACTTGTTCATCAAACAGACGATACTTTTGGTATCGGCAATGGAAATTGGCTAATTGGAAATCATCATCACCACATCAGTTTGTGTGTGAGTGTGTGTCGAAAGAAATTCATTCCCCAACTTCTTTGTCAACTTGAGAAAAAGTTTCCGGCAATATATTTCCTCAATGTTTACGTTGGAGATTTTTGGTTTTTGGTTTGGTATTTGAGTATTACTCTACCCACCACCCTCTTAGGTGTTTTAATTAGTTGATATGAAGTGAATCTACGAGAATTAGTGTCTTACTTGAGAATGAATAAGGTATAGCGATGTTTTTCGATGGTTGCAAATGTTCACGTACGAGTTTCCTCAATGTTTACGTTGGAGATTTTTGGTTTTTGGTTTGGTATTTGAGTATTACTCTACCCACCACCCTGTTAGATGTTTTAATTAGTTGATATGAAGTGAATCTACGAGAATTAGTGTCTTACTTGAGAATGAATAAGGTATAGCGATGTTTTTCGATGGTTGCAAATGTTCACGTACGAGTTTCCTCAATGTTTACGTTGGAGATTTTTGGTTTTTTGGTTTGTTATTTGAGTATTACTTTACCCACCACCCTGTTAGATGTTTTAATTAGTTGATAAGAAGTGAATCTACGAGAATTAGTGTCTTACTTGAGGATGAATAAGGTATAGCGATGTTTTTCGATGGTCGCAAATGTTCACATTCGAGTTTCCTCAATGTTTACGTTGGAGATTTTTGGTTTTTGGTTTGGTATTTGAGTATTACTCTACCCACCACCCTGTTAGATGTTTTAATTAGTTGATAAGAAGTGAATCTACGAGAATTAGTGTATTACTTGAGGATGAATAAGGTATAGCGATGTTTTTCGATGGTCGCAAATGTTCACGTACGAGTTTCCTCAATGTTTACGTTGGAGATTTGCAGTTTTTGACATTGTTCTAGAGTGGTAATGCATCCCACGTTCTATTATATATTTAATTTCAAACATCTGACGTACAGCTATGAAATTGTGAAGTTAAAAGTGGATATATTCAGTGTTACTAAGATTTGCGACTATCCAAACTGTTTGAACACGAGTTTCCTCAATGTTTACGTTGGTGTTTTGCAGTTTTTGACATTGTTCTAGAGTTGTAATGCATCCCACGTTCTATTATATATTTAATTTCAATGATCTGACGTACAGCTATGAAATTGTGAAGTTAAAAGTGGATATATTCAGGGGTACTATGATTTGCGACTATCCAAACTGTTTGAGCACGAGTTTCCTCAATGTTTACGTTGGAGATTTTTGGTTTTTGGTTTGGTATTTGAGTATTACTCTACCCACCACCCTCTTAGGTGTTTTAATTAGTTGATATGAAGTGAATCTACGAGAATTAGTGTCTTACTTGAAGATGAATAAGGTATAGCAATTTTTTTTCGATGATCGCAAATGTTTTTGTTTAACCCCACTCACTGTGAGTTGACTGAAAGAGAGAGAGAGCATATTGTGTGTTTGTTTTTTTGAATCCTATTGGTCGAGGATTTGATCATTTTGGCTAATTAAAGTGTCTAATCTGTAGATATCGAACCCATGAAGGTTAATAATCATGCTCTACCACCGTTTGCACCCGTTTTCTAATGCTCTACAATCTTTTTGTTTTCCCCCACTCACTGTGAGTTGACTGAGGTAGAGCATATTGTGTGTTTGTTTTTTGAATCTTATTAAATTCGTGGCTGTGAAGACACATGCCCAACTGCTAGAAATTTATGTCAGGATTATTTTTCCTAGTCCCCAGAATCATAATCTTAAAAGACATTAGCTATATTGTCAAAAGAACAATCAGACATTGCCATTTTAGTGTACTCAATATTCCAATCTTTTTATTTGTATTTTATTAAATTCGTGGCTGTGAAGACACATGCCCAACTGCTAGAAATTTATGTCAGGATTATTTTTCCTAGTCCCAAGAATCATAATCTTAAAAGACATTAGCTATATTGTCAAAGGAACAATCAGACATTGCCATTTTAGTATGTTTAGGTGACAAAGTTTTTAACTGTCAAATGCAAGTTTTTTTATTCGATGTTCACATTTGTAGTGCAAATGTTGTCCTAAATTGTTAATTTGCGTATGAAATAAAAGATCCACTCTCTAAATTGGGTGTTGGCTGCGTGATAATAAGATCCACGTTGTCCATCAGTATCGAGTGTATTGTGTGTGTGAGTGTGTGCCTGTATCCAATGAGCATTTGGTATATGAAGGTTGTGCAACACAACCTTCAATGTCAGGTTGACTGTGGTAGAGCACATTGTGAGTTTGTTTTTTGAAACCTATTGCTCGAGGATTTGATCATTTTGGCTAATAGAAGTGTCTAATCAGTAGATAACGATCCCATGAAGGTAATTCATCATGCTCTACCACCTTTTGCACCCGTTTTCTAATGCTCTACAATCTTTTTGTATTCCCCACTCACTGTGTGCTGACTGTGGGGGAGAGAGAGAGAGCTGAGCGTATGTTTGGTCAATTTGTTTTTTAACCCCATTGGTCGAGGATTTGATCATTTTGGCTAATAGAAGTGTCTAATCAGTAGATAACGATAACCTTAATCGGTGGTGTACTAGGTCTTCAGAATTAAGGATCAATTAGTACAGTTCAAGCAGTTTCACGTATCTGTATGTCGGTACCTTAATCGGTGGTGTACTAGGTCTTCAGAATTAAGGATCAATTAATACAGTTCAAGCAGTTTCACGTATCTGTATGTCGGTATCTTAATCGGTGGTGTACTAGGTCTTCAGAATTAAGGAACAATTAATACAGTTCAAGCAGTTTCACGTATCTGTATGTCGGTACCTTAATCGGTGGTGTTCTAGGTCTTCAGAATTAAGGATCAATTAATACAGTTCAAGCAGTTTCACGTATCTGTATGTCGGTACCTTAATTGGTGGTGTACTAGGTCTTCAGAATTAAGGATCAATTAATACAGTTCAAGCAGTTTCACGTATCTGTATGTCGGTATCTTAATCGGTGGTGTACTAGGTCTTCAGAATTAAGGATCAATTAATACAGTTCAAGCAGTTTCACGTATCTGTATGTGGGTATCTTAATCGGTGGTGTACTAGGTCTTCAGAATTAAGGATCAATTAATACAGTTCAAGCAGTTTCACGTATCTGTATGTCGGTATCTTAATCGGTGGTGTACTAGGTCTTCAGAATTAAGGATCAATTAATACAGTTCAAGCAGTTTCACGTATCTGTATGTCGGTACCTTAATTGGTGGTGTACTAGGTCTTCAGAATTAAGGATCAATTAATACAGTTCAAGCAGTTTCACGTATCTGTATGTCGGTATCTTAATCGGTGGTGTACTAGGTCTTCAGAATTAAGGATCAATTAATACAGTTCAAGCAGTTTCACGTATCTGTATGTGGGTATCTTAATCGGTGGTGTACTAGGTCTTCAGAATTAAGGATCAATTAATACAGTTCAAGCAGTTTCACGTATCTGTATGTCGGTATCTTAATCGGTGGTGTACTAGGTCTTCAGAATTAAGGATCAATTAATACAGTTCAAGCAGTTTCACGTATCTGTATGTCGGTATCTTAATCGGTGGTGTACTAGGTCTTCAGAATTAAGGATCAATTAATACAGTTCAAGCAGTTTCACGTATCTGTATGTCGGTATCTTAATCGGTGGTGTACTAGGTCTTCAGAATTAAGGATCAATTAATACAGTTCAAGCAGTTTCACGTTTCACAATGTCGGTATCTTAATCGGTGGTGTACTAGGTCTTGCTGCTGTGTTTGTTTTTTGAATCTTATTAAATTCGTGGCTGTGAAGACACATGCCCAACTGCTAGAAATTTATGTCAGGATTATTTTTCTTAGTCCCAAGAATCATAATCTTAAAAGACATTAGCTATATTGTCAAAGGAACAATCAGACATTGCCATTTTAGTATATATATTTCCTCAATGTTTACGTTAAAGATTTTTGGTTTTTGGTTTGGTATTCCAGTATTACTCTACCCACCATCCTGTTAGGTGTTTTAATAAGTTGATCTGAGGTGAATCTACGAGAATTAGTGTCTTACTTGAGGATGAATAAGGTATAGCGATGTTTTTCGATGGTCGCAAATGTTCACGTACGAGTTTTCTCAAT
Organism: Rhizoglyphus robini; assembly: GCA_023373905.1. Lineage (NCBI taxonomy): Eukaryota > Metazoa > Arthropoda > Arachnida > Sarcoptiformes > Acaridae > Rhizoglyphus > Rhizoglyphus robini. Next base: position 691,994 of record JAKIJQ010000046.1, read on the forward strand.
GTTTACGTTGGAGATTTTTGGTTTTTGGTTTGGTATTCGAGTATTACTCTACCCACCACCCTGTAATGTGTTTTAATTAGTAGATATGAAGTGAATATACCAGATTTAGTTAAATACTTGAGGTTAAATTAAGGATATCGATTTTTTTCGATGATCGCAAATGTTTTTGTTTAACCTCACTCACTGTGAGTTGACTGAAAGAGAGAGAGAGAGCACATTGTGTGTTTGTTTTTTGAATCCTATTGGTCGAGGATTTGATCATTTTGGCTAGTAAAAGTGTCTAATCAGTAGATAGCGATCCCATGAAGGTATTTCATCATGCTCTACCACCTTTTGCACCCCTTTTCTAATGCTCTACAATCCTTTTGTATTCCCATTCTCTCACTGTGAGTTGACTGAGAGAGGGCACTGTATGTGGTTGGTCAATATGTTTTTGTATCCCATTGGTCGAGGATTTGATCATTTTGGCTAGTAAAAGTGTCTAATCAGTAGATAGCGATCCCATGAAGGTATTTCATCATGCTCTACCACCTTTTGCACCCCTTTTCTAATGCTCTACAATCTTTTTGTATTCCCACTCTCTCACTGTGAGTTGACTGAGGGAGAGCAGAGTGTGTGTTTTGTCAATACTGTATGTTACGGACTCGATCTGGGGTCCGTAGCGGAAGTAAGGGAGACAGGTTAAAGGCGATCAGTTTATTGGTGGCGAGCACGTGGTCGAGCAATCAGCTCTGTGTCGCGTCTGAGTACAGATACAATAATGAACTGATTGAACTGATGATCGTGTGCGTACAGTGGAGTCGTTTATGTAGGCATCGCGTGTCTGCCTGGAGCAGGCGTTGTGTAGTGTGGTGTGGCCACTAGCTGGCGCTGTGTGAGAGCTGGCGGCGCCCGTGGTGGAGATGAGATGATAAGACTTGCGTTGCGGTACGCAACACCCTCCAGGGCCCAGAGAACAGCCATCCGGGGAACGTCGGTTGGTCCATTGGTCCATCCATCCAGTTGTCTGATCGGCTCGCCCATCCTTTGGTCGGGTTGTTCCATCCATCCATTACTTGGTTCGGCGGAATCGTTCGGCGAGTTGGTTTGGCCAGACTGAGATGGGTGGCTGGTGATTCGGTCACTTGATTGAGACGACCGTGCTGTGAGACAGTGCTTTCGGGTAGAGTCGTTACCCAGACGAACTTTGTCAACTTCGGTGGTGAACAGTGGAGCACTGTTAACCACGGCTTCCCCCACGACAACCTTAGCACATAATATGCCAAAACTGCCTTTATCTGGTCCTTTCTTTGTGGACAGTTCTTTCGAGTCCACATTGGTCATTGACATATCGGAGAAATTCCCGCGTTTGCTTAGATCGAGATCTATTTTGACCTCGTCATTGCAGGTGTTTACTACTTGGATGGCGACTTCGGTATCATCTTCGGTACCGCCGTAAATTGACCAGCCTAACCTAGTTCGTTCGGCTATATAAATCTCGTCTACCGGAGCTAGAATTCCTTCAAAGAATTGACGGTAGTGAGACAAACCAATTATAAGTTCGGCCGGTTTTTCCGGATCGTCGTTTATTAAGATTCCTCGCTGCATGAGTTCTCTTTTGAGTGTGTCATTCACAGCGGAAAATTGCATATTCCCTAATGTCTCGATCACTCGGACATTTATATCCGTATGAAACGTTTTACATAAAGACTCAACTCGGACACTTGTTCCGTCTGAATTCGGGAACTTCTTTTCACTACCGAAAACGCTTACTGCAAGCGGTTTGACGGGATATGTCCTAAGATTGAGCCTTTTTACAAGACTATTCGATACAAAAGAATTTCCTGGTGCTTTATCAAACAGGACTCTAACAGTTTCACCTTCAACATTGGCCATACCGGTCTGGTACAAAGTGGGTGAACTGTCTTGTTGTTTCGCACTAGCTAAAGTTGAACATTCGGTACTTTGGTCCGATTTTAGTTGTTCGTTGCTAACTTTAGTAAACTCACTGGTGTGAGTACAGAATTGTTTGGCTTCTTTGCCACTACTGGTACCTGGTAGATTTCGGTTCTCTTCTCGATAATTCGAGTTGTACAGAGTTTTTCCGTATGTTTGCTGTCTTGTTGGGCAATTGTAGCTATAGTGCCCTATTTGTTGACATCTTTTACAATGGAAACGGTTTCCTGGACAGTTGATACTATCGTGTCCTGCTATGAAGCATTTTGGACAAAGATCTCTCTGAAGTACTATTTTGTTACACTCGCTCTTTGGGAGCGTACATTCGTTTGCCCAATGGTCGTTAGAATCACACAGTCTACACTTTCTGGTGTAACTCGAATTTCGATAATCAGCTTTTCGGTCTGACCTATTGTCACCCGATGGTGAGTGATAACGAGGTTTGTTCGAGTTACCCTCGTTTTCTGTGTGTATTTGTTCGATACTCTCGGTGTACTGAATGAGGTACTTTAAAGTATCTTTCAATGTTACTATTGGTGGTAGATTCTGGTTCATTCCCAGTTGGATCGACCACGGAACTTTCTGTTTGATTTGAGTTCTTAACTCGCCATTTATATAATCGTTCGAGAAACCGAGCGATGTAGCGCGTTCGAGAATAGCTCGGCAATCAGTATGTAGGTCTCTGAGACCTTGACTGTTGTACTTGTCATTCACTTCCTTCATTGCTTTAACTTCCTTATTGAAAGCAGCCTTTTGAGTCTGAAGGTTATGATAGTACGACTTTAGGTTATCTACGATTTCGTGGTACGTTTCACTTCTAGGTGCACGACCTTTGATATATCGATTTGCGCTACCGCCTTCAAGGGCTCTACGCAATCGCAAGAATCGATCACAATCGTCAATGTTCGGGTCATTGTGCACTAGCACTTCAAATTCTGACCAAAACGAATAAAATTTCGAAGGATCACCGTCAAATTTTGGTGTATCTATTTTATGAAGACGAATACTGTTCTGACTGTTTCGGCTGACATTCGTGTTCATCCGAGTCCACAGATTGCCATACTCGTCTCGGAAAGTGTTATTTCCGTATCTAGTTGATAGACCGGAGTTTGAACTATTTTTGTTGTATCTTTTTGGACTACAACTTCTGTCGTTACTATTGCATCCACGCGGATTGCGATTCTGGTGATAACTCTCGTATCCGTGTGGATTACGATCACGTTCATAATGACCTTCAGTCCGGTTCAAACCGTGTTGTCTATGCTGAGAATTGTCTCGGTTCGAGTTTCGATTCCTCGTTGGCTCGAGACTTTGATTTCGGCTATACCGATTCTCATAATAATCATGGTTGGTTCGTTCGTCATTTTCTGTGTTTCTAACACGATGACGATTTGATTCAGGCATGTTTGCCTTTAAAAACGGCGAGTGCCTTTCTCTCCACTCGTCTCTGTCGTAATCTCTATTGTCGCGAGACTGTGTGAGCGGTGGTGTGGTAGACGGCAATCGCTCGTGGCGAGGTGCACTTTTGTGCGCGTTGTTCTTATCGTTTTTGTGATAAGCAAAGTCGTTTTGTGTGCGAGTCGGCTTATCAACACGTGGCGTTGGCTTTACGTTCGGTGGCATTTTATAAGCCGTATGTGATGATTCCTTAAACTCGTCAATCCAGTACTGACTCATGCCGTCTGACTCATTCTCGGTGTCTTCACCGGAACTACTTGTCTCGACACGATCGTTCGGATGACCTTTGTAAAATAACTTTTGAGGTTTATTTCTGAGGATACTTTCTAGTATAACCTCTTGCTCGTGAACTACGCTAGATTCAGGTACATTCGCTTCACTTGCTGCGATTTTTCTACCCATAGTGTGATCTATGATGGTTTCGTACATTTTGTCGTACATAGCTATTGTTTCGGCTTCTTTGCCGTTAACAGGTATTTCGAGATTGTACTCGATTTCTTTGATTTCGTTCCAAACGCTACTGACTCCGTCGAGATCTATTTTTACAAAATGATCAGGTACTGCACACTTTTTGTATAGCGTCGCTATTATAGATCGGAGTTGATCTCTATGTTTGAGTATAGCATCATTTGGGTTTTCCCTAACAGGAGAGGTTTCTGACATGAGATCTAGCATCTCTTCGTACAGAGATTTGCCCACGGTTTCCGCGGTAGGATTCTGCCTCTTATTCGGCTTTTCCTTTACCGTATCGGATGTCACCGTTTTAGGCTTTTGTTTACTTATAGAGGGACAGGCTTTCATAAGTTCTGACACATCCACTGGCCCTTTTGACCTAGTGTATGGCCTCGTGGTGTTGTCCACGACTTTGGAAGCTTTCTTCCCTTTCGGATTAAGTGACTTATCGGGTGGTTCGGTCTTATTCTGACCTTCCCGCTCGTCTGATTGACCTGCTTTTGGGTCATCCTGATTGCTATGGTTTAGTGCATCATCGTACACCTCATGATTCGAGAGTGACTCGTCCTTGTCGGAGAAATCCGCTATCACCACTTCCACCCTTTTAGGCAGACATTCGCTCTGTCGATCGGTCAGCCCTGATTTACCAGGTGTCCGCGACTTCTCGATCTCTATTCGCTTACTTTCTCGGCTTTTGCCGTTAGAAGACGAACTTGATTCGAGGGCAGACTGGTTTGAATCTTCGGGTGATTTGCGGATCACAGAACGGGGCTTGTTCTTGCCTCGGGATTTGGAAGATTTCTTGGTCATAGTTGAAGGAGACTCTTGAAGGATCGGCCAGTAAGGGACCAGATTTGAGGGCTGGTCACGGCACCAATGTTACGGACTCTTTTGGGGGTCCGTAGCGGAAGTAAGGGAGACAGGTTAAAGGCGATCAGTTTATTGGCGGCGAGCACGTGGTCGAGCAATCAGCTACGTGTCGCGTCTGAGTATACAGATAGTGAACTGATGGTCTGTCTGTCTGTGTGCGTACAGTGGAGTCGTTTATGTAGGAGCAGGCGTTGTGTAGTGTGGTGTGGCCACTAACTGGCGGTGTGTGAGAGCTGGCGGCGCCCGTGGTGGAGATGAAATGATAAGACTTGCGTTGCGGTACGCAACACTGTATAGTGTCAAGTATGATTAGGTGACATTTTGATTCGATGTTCACATTTGTAGTGCAAATGTTGTCATAAATTATTAATTTGCGTATGAAATAAAAGATCCACTCTCTAAATTGGATGTTGGCTGCGTGATAATAAGATCCACGCTGTCCAAAGTGTTCCACACCCAGGGCACCGTGTATGATTAGGTGACAAAGTTTTTAACTGTCAAATGCTAGTTTTTTGATTCGATGTTCACATTTGTAGTGCAAATGTTGTCCTAAATTGTTAATTTGCGTATGAAATAAAAGATCCACTCTCTAAATTGTGTGTTGGCTGCGTGATAATAAGATCCACGTTGTCTCCAATGTTCAATTACGAGTTTTCTCAATGTTTACGTTAGAGATTTGTTATTTTTGGTTTGGTATTCGTGTATTACTCTATCCCACACCCTGTAATGTGTTTTAATTTGTAGATCTGAAGTGAATCTACGATATTTAGTGTATTAATTGAGGTTAAATTAGGGATAACAATGTTTTTCAATGGTCTCCAATGTTCAATTACGAGTTTCCTCCATGTTTACATTGGAGATTTGTTGTTTTTGGTTTGGTATTCGAGTATTACTCTATCCCACACCCTGTAATGTGTTTTAATTTGTAGATCTGAAGTGAATCTACGATAATTAGTGTATTAATTGAGGTTAAATTAGGGATAACAATGTTTTTAGATGGTCTCCAATGTTCAATTACGAGTTTCCTCCATGTTTACATTGGAGATTTGTTGTTTTTGGTTTGGTATTCGAGTATTACTCTATCCCACACCCTGTAATGTGTTTTAATTTGTAGATCTGAAGTGAATCTACGATATTTAGTGTATTACTTGAGGATAAATTAGGGATATCGATGTTTTTAGATGCATGTGTCACTTGTTTGATTCGAGGATCGTTTATGTTAGAATTATTTTTCCTAGTCCCGAGAATCATAATCTTAAAAGACATTAGCTATATTGTCAAAGGAACAATCAGACATTGCCATTTTAGTGTACTCAATATTCCAATCTTTTACAATCATATTCTCTGTCGCCCTCTATGTGTTGACTGAGGGATTGCAGGTTGTGTGTTTGTTTTTTGAATCCTATTGGTCGAGGATATGATAATTTTGATTAATGGTAAAATGAACGGAATAGCAAGAAAAATGAAAATTATATGGACGAGGTGAAGCGTGATTTGTTCAAAAAATCAAAGAAATTCATTCCCCAACTTTCATGTCAACTTGAGAAAAAGTTTCCGGCAATATATTTCCTCAATGTTTACGTTGGAGCTTTGTTGTTTTTGGTTTTTTGTATCCCATTTGTCGTGGATCTGTAGATATCGAACCCATGAAGGTAACCCATCATGCTCTACCACCTTTTGCACCCGTTTTCTAATGCTCTACAATCTTTTTGTATTCCCCACTCACTGTGAGTTGACTGAGGGAGAGAGCACATTGTGTGTTTTCGTTTTTTGTATCCCATTGGTCGAGGATTTGATCATTTTGGCTAATTAAAGTGTCTAATCTGTAGATATCGAACCCATGAAGGTAACCCATCATGCTCTACCACCTGTTGCACCCGTTTTCTAATGCTCTACAATCTTTTTGTATTCCCCACTCACTGTGTGTTGACTGTGGGAGAGAGCACATTGTGTGTTTTTGTTTTTTGTATCCCATTGGTCGAGGATTTGATCATTTTGGCTAATTAAAGTGTCTAATCTGTAGATATCGAACCCATGAAAGTAACCCATCATGCTCTACCACCTTTTGCACCCGTTTTCTAATGCTCTACAATCTTTTTGTATACCCCACTCACTGTGAGTTGACTGAGGGAGAGAGCAAATTGTGTGTTTTGGTTTTTTGTATCCCATTGGTCGAGGATTTGATCATTTTGGCTAATTAAAGTGTCTAATCTGTAGATATCGAACCCATGAAGGTAACCCATCATGCTCTACCACCTTTTGCACCCGTTTTCTAATGCTCTACAATCTTTTTGTATTCCCCACTCACTGTGAGTTGACTGAGGGAGAGAGCACATTGTGTGTTTTCGTTTTTTGAATCCCATTGGTCGAGGATTTGATCATTTTGGCAAATTAAAGTGTCTAATCTGTAGATATCGAACCCATGAAGGTAACCCATCATGCTCTACCACCTTTTGCACCCGTTTTCTAATGCTCTACAATCTTTTTGTATTCCCCACTCACTGTGAGTTGACTGAGGGAGAGAACACATTGTGTGTTTTGGTTTTTTGTATCCCATTGGTCGAGGATTTGATCATTTTGGCTAATTAAAGTGTCTAATCTGTAGATAACGAACCCATGAAGGTAATTCATCATGCTCTACCACCTTTTGCACCCGTTTTCTAATGCTCTACAATCTTTTTGTTTTCCCCTACCCACTGTGAGTTGACTGAGGGAGAGAGCACATTGTGTGTTTTCGTTTTTTGTATCCCATTGGTCGAGGATTTGATCATTTTGGCAAATTAAAGTGTCTAATCTGTAGATATCGAACCCATGAAGGTAACCCATCATGCTCTACCACCTTTTGCACCCGTTTTCTAATGCTCTACAATCTTTTTGTATTCCCCACTCACTGTGAGTTGACTGAGGGAGAGAGCACATTGTGTGTTTTTGTTTTTTGTATCCTATTGGTCGAGGATTTGATCATTTTGGCTAATTAAAGTGTCTAATCTGTAGATATCGAACCCATGAAGGTAACCCATCATGCTCTACCACCTTTTGCGTCCGTTTTCTATTGTTCTACAATCTTTTTGTATTCCCCACTCACTGTGTGTTGACTGAGGGAGAGAGCACATTGTGTGTTTGTTTTTTGAATCTTATTAAATTCGTGGCTGTGGAGACACATGCCCAACTGCTAGAAATTTATGTCAGGATTATTTTTCCTAGTCCCGAGAATCATAATCTTAAAAGACATTAGCTATATTGTCAAAGGAACAATCAGACATTGCCATTTTAGTGTACTCAATATTCCAATCTTTGTATTTGAATCTTATTAAATTCGTGACTGTGAAGACACATGTCCAACTGCTAGAAATTTATGTCAGGATTATTTTTCCTAGTCCCGAGAATCATAATCTTAAAAGACATTAGCTATATTGTCAAAAGAACAATCAGACATTGCCATTTTAGTTTTATTAGGTGACAAAGTTTTTAACTGTCAAATGCTAGTTTTTTGATTCGATGTTCACATTTGTAGTGCAAATGTTGTCCTAAATTGTTAATTTGCGTATGAAATAAAAGATCCACTCTCTAAATTGTGTGTTGGCTGCGTGATAATAAGATCCACGTTGTCCAAAGTGTTCCACACCCAAGGGAACTGTGTATGATTAGGTGACAAAGTTTTAACTGTCAAATGCTAGTTTTTGGATTCGATGTTCACATTTGTAGTGCAAATGTTGTCCTAAATTGTTAATTTGCGTATGAAATAAAAGATCCACTCTCTAAATTGGGTGTTGGCTGCGTGATAATAAGATCCACGTTGTCTCAAATGTTCAATTACGAGTTTTCTCAATGTTTACGTTAGAGATTTGTTATTTTTGGTTTGGTATTCGAGTATTACTCTATCCCACACCCTGTAATGTGTTTTAATTTGTAGATCTGAAGTGAATCTACGATATTTAGTGTATTACTTGAGGTTAAATAAGGGATAACGATGTTTTTGGATGGTCGCAAATGTTCACGTACGAGTTTCCTCAATGTTTACGTTGGAGATTTTTGGTTTTTGGTTTGTTATTTGAGTATTACTTTACCCACCACCCTGTTAGATGTTTTAATTAGTTGATATGAAGTGAATCTACGAGAATTAGTGTCTTACTTGAGGATGAATAAGGTATAGCGATGTTTTTCGATGGTCGCAAATGTTCACGTACGAGTTTCCTCAATGTTTACGTTGGAGATTTTTGGTTTTTGGTTTTTTGTATCCCATTTGTCGTGGATCTGTAGATAGCGATCCCATGAAGGTATTTCATCATGCTCTACCACCTTTTGCACCCGTTTTCTAATGCTCTACAATCTTTTTGTATTCCCCACTCACTGTGAGTTGACTGAGGGAGAGAGCACATTGTGTGTTTTCGTTTTTTGTATCCCATTGGTCGAGGATTTGATCATTTTGGCTAATTAAAGTGTCTAATCTGTAGATATCGAACCCATGAAGGTAACCCATCATGCTCTACCACCTTTTGCACCCGTTTTCTAATGCTCTACAATCTTTTTGTATTCCCCACTCACTGTGTGTTGACTGAGGGAGAGAGCACATTGTGTGTTTTTGTTTTTTGTATCCTATTGGTCGAGGATTTGATCATTTTGGCTAATTAAAGTGTCTAATCTGTAGATATCGAACCCATGAAGGTAACCCATCATGCTCTACCACCTTTTGCGTCCGTTTTCTATTGTTCTACAATCTTTTTGTATTCCCCACTCACTGTGTGTTGACTGAGGGAGAGAGCACATTGTGTGTTTGTTTTTTGAATCTTATTGAATTCGTGGCTGTGGAGACACATGCCCAACTGCTAGAAATTTATGTCAGGATTATTTTTCCTAGTCCCGAGAATCATAATCTTAAAAGACATTAGCTATATTGTCAAAGGAACAATCAGACATTGTCATTTTAGTGTACTCAATATTCCAATCTTTGTATTTGAATCTTATTAAATTCGTGACTGTGAAGACACATGTCCAACTGCTAGAAATTTATGTCAGGATTATTTTTCCTAGTCCCGAGAATCATAATCTTAAAAGACATTAGCTATATTGTCAAAAGAACAATCAGACATTGCCATTTTAGTTTTATTAGGTGACAAAGTTTTTAACTGTCAAATGCTAGTTTTTTGATTCGATGTTCACATTTGTAGTGCAAATGTTGTCCTAAATTGTTAATTTGCGTATGAAATAAAAGATCCACTCTCTAAATTGTGTGTTGGCTGCGTGATAATAAGATCCACGTTGTCCAAAGTGTTCCACACCCAGGGCACTGTGTATGATTAGGTGACAAAGTTTTTAACTGTCAAATGCTAGTTTTTGGATTCGATGTTCACATTTGTAGTGCAAATGTAGTCCTAAATTGTTAATTTGCGTATGAAATAAAAGATCCACTTTCTAAATTGGGTGTTGGCTGCGTGATAATAAGATCCACGTTGTCTCAAATGTTCAATTACGAGTTTTCTCAATGTTTACGTTAGAGATTTGTTATTTTTGGTTTGGTATTCGTGTATTACTCTATCCCACACCCTGTAATGTGTTTTAATTTGTAGATCTGAAGTGAATCTACGATATTTAGTGTATTACTTGAGGTTAAATTAGGGATAACAATGTTTTTCAATGGTCTCCAATGTTCAATTACGAGTTTCCTCCATGTTTACATTGGAGATTTGTTGTTTTTGGTTTGGTATTCGAGTATTACTCTATCCCACACCCTGTAATGTGTTTTAATTTGTAGATCTGAAGTGAATCTACGATATTTAGTGTATTAATTGAGGTTAAATTAGGGATAACAATGTTTTTCAATGGTCTCCAATGTTCAATTACGAGTTTTCTCAATGTTTACGTTGGAGATTTGTTGTTTATGGTTTGGTGTTCGAGTATTACTCGGTCTCCGGACATAACTGCTAAAGCCATTACTGCTAAACGCATATTTTGCATTGGGGGCGGGGCTTATCCAAAATTGAAAATATCGTCGGACATTACTGCTAAAAGACATTACTTCTAATTTTTTCAATAAATTTAAATTTTTATGTTAATTTAATAATAATGGCAATAACATTGTTTTAGTCTATTGTATTCTTTCAAGCTCGACAAGTAGAGCTTACCCCTGACAATTTCACAATACGCAAACTATCATTGCGAAAGTAATCATGTTTCATCGCATACCGAATCCTCATCTGTCTTATCTTGCTTGTTTACTCTCACTTGGACAAACGGTGAAAGTGCTTCTTAGTATTTTCGCAGTATCTTTGGTTGGTTGTAACCCTTTGGTTCGGACAGGGTCAAACGAGACCGATACATTTCGGGACCACATTCGTCGTAATGAAAGTTTTCATTGTTTGAGGCGATGTGGAAGTATTTGAACGACTGTCATTATGCAATATGAATTCTAAGCTGACCATGGAACAGTGTAAAAGTGTAAAGTTTAAAAGGAGATTAGTTGAAATGTTTTACTGTAATGTAAAAGGACTGATACAATTGAAAAGGATGATGAGAGATGATAATTCTTTTCTCATCAAAGGAGTCAAGTCTGGATAACGAGTCCTCTAAATTGGTTAGACTCTTAAATGGCATGCTGCATTTGTCTTTGTTAGAACTGATAACTTGCCTTTGCTTAGAATTAGTCGTGTGAATATTCAACTTGAAAGTCATATTTGGTACGTTTTTGGGAACCGAAACCACATTCTAACAATCTCCACATAACGTTTTCTCCTTAGAAAGTGATTATTGATCATTGGCAAATAATTAAATTCTATTAGGAAGTGTTGGAAATTGTATTTTTCAACTTTACTTAAAACTTGGACACAACTGCTAAAACTGGACATAACTGCTAAAAAGTGTCACAGTGCGCAAGCGCACAACTGGCACACTCAGCACAACAATGCTTAGTGGCACGCGTCAATAGCGCACTCACAAAGATCAAAGCAAATGCCGACGTGAGTGTGCCTGCTGGCAAGTGGTGCGCTTGCGCACTTTGGCCCTTTTTAGCAGTAATGTCCAATTTTGAAAATTGAGTGAAATTATTCAATAGAATTCATGCTTCCAGCATATACAGATTTGGATTCACTGTAAATGTAATAGTAGCAGTTTCTTCCATTATCCAATTAAATTGTCGGAATAGTGAATGTCCAAAATAACCTGAGAAACCTAGAAATGGAATGGTTGGTGTGGGCAACCTGTCCAGGACTAGTATCAATGTTCCATCCCTAATTCAGTCAACGACTAAATGTTTTTCATAGAATCGTAGAAGTGGACAACGAGGTTGAGTCTACAGTGCAGACAACGTCTAGACGTCGAGACAGCACACTCACCCTTGCTCTCACTCAAACTCCTTTACACCCTCACAAGTTGACTCAATGGTATTGTATTGACTTTTCCTTGTACTGAGCGCACACAGCACGTGCACACTCACAAATGCAAAGCAGTCGTGAGCTAGCTAGCTCATTCAACTGCCTGTTGCATATTGCTCGCAATGCGAGCCTCACATTTTCCTGTGCCTTGTTTTGATATGATGCTTTGATCTCTGTATAATTCACTGTTCTCTCCAAAATGTCGTTTCTATTTTGGAATCCCATATTTTCGGGTGGTTCTAATGAGCTTCCAGGTGTAAGTGGATCACATTTTGGCCAGGATAACTTTCAACCATCAGCCAACATTTCCTCTGTTCACTGCCAGTACTGGCAGCCTCCGCAAAGTTCTCATAGTAGTGTTTATAATCCGTACCTTGGTGATAATTCTGCCTATTCTGCCTATTCTTACTTGCCAACGAATCAACCAAATCAATCTCCATTTGTGCCTCCTTATTCTTCATTCAACTTTGCCAATCTGTATCCTTCCGAACTAAGATCCATCAACCCTATTCAAAGTAATCTCAACTATCCGTCAACATGTCTGCCAACACTGCCTTCTCCACACTCTTCATCAAATGTCCAATAACAAATGTACATGTTCATGCGGGTGGACTATTTGTGAATCAACTTCAGCAACAAAGTCCATTATCTAATTTTCACCCTACTCTTGATTTATATCACCGTTTCAATAATCAAGTCTGTCCTCCTTATCCTCTTTTACTCAATCAGAGCAACAGCAGTACTCTGAATCGTGATTTGTTGCATCCACGATTTTCAACTTTTAACGAACCCAAGCAATCTAATTTAAAGGGGAAAGTGTCGTTTTTAATTGACGATTTAATCAAACCAACAGTTTCAGAATCAACAGTTCATTTGCCAATCTGTAACTGCATTACTATCAAAAAATCAATTGGTTTAAAACATATCATTTAATTGTGATTTTCAAATATTGTTTAGCAGTAATGTCTTTTAGCAGTAATGTCCGACGGTATTTTACATTTTTGCACAAGCCCCGCCCCCAATGCAAAAAATGCGTTTAGCAGTAATGGATTTAGCAGTAATGTCCTGTAACCTATTACTCTATCCCACACCCTGTAATGTGTTTTAATTTGTAGATCTGAAGTGAATCTACGATATTTAGTGTATTACTTGAGGTTAAATTAGGGATAACAATGTTTTTAGATGGTCTCCAATGTTCAATTACGAGTTTCCTCAATGTTTACGTTGGAGATTTGTTGTTTTTGGTTTGGTATTCGAGTATTACTCTATCCCACACCCTGTAATGTGTTTTAATTTGTAGATCTGAAGTGAATCTACGATATTTAGTGTATTACTTGAGGTTAAATTAGGGATAACAATGTTTTTAGATGGTCTACAATGTTCAATTACGAGTTTCCTCCATGTTTACGTTAGAGATTTGTTATTTTTGGTTTGGTATTCGAGTATTACTCTATCCCACACCCTGTAATGTGTTTTAATTTGTAGATCTGAAGTGAATCTACGATATTTAGTGTATTACTTGAGGTTAAATTAGGGATAACGATGTTTTTGGATGGTCGCAAATGTTCAATTACGAGTTTCCTCAATGTTTACGTTGGAGATTTTTGGTTTTTGGTTTGGTATTCGAGTATAACTCTATCCCACACCCTGTAATGTGTTTTAATTAGTAGATATGAAGTGAATATACCAGATTTAGTTAAATACTTGTATTTAAATTAGGGATAACAATGTTTTTAGATGGTCTACAATGTTCAATTACGAGTTTCCTCCATGTTTACATTGGAGATTTGTTGTTTTTGGTTTGGTATTCGAGTATTACTCTATCCCACACCCTGTAATGTGTTTTAATTAGTAGATATGAAGTGAATCTACGAGAATTAGTGTATTACTTGAGGTTAAATAAGGGATAACGATGTTTTTGGATGGTTGCAAATGTTCAATTACGAGTTTCCTCAATGTTTACGTTTGAGATTTGTTGTTTTTTGTTTGGTATTCGAGTATTACTCTATCCCACACCCTGTAATGTGTTTTAATTAGTAGATATGAAGTGAATCTACGAGAATTAGTGTCTTACTTGAAGATAAATAACGGATATCGATTTTTTTTGGATGGTTGCAAATGTTCATGTACGAGTTTCCTCAATGTTTACGTTGGAGATTTTTGGTTTTTGGTTTGTTATTTGAGTATTACTCTATTCCACACCCTGTAATGTGTTTTAATTAATAGATATGAAGTGAATCTACGAGAATTAGTGTCTTACTTGAGGATAAATAAGGGATAACGATGTTTTTGGATGGTCGCAAATGTTCACGTACGAGTTTCTTCAATGTCTACGTTGGAGATTTTTGGTTTTTGGTTTGGTATTCGAGTATAACTCTATCCCACACCCTGTAATGTGTTTTAATTAGTAGATATGAAGTGAATATACCAGATTTAGTTAAATACTTGTATTTAAATTAGGGATAACAATGTTTTTAGATGGGCTCAAATGTTCAATTACGAGTTTCCTCAATGTTTACGTTGGAGATTTTTGGTTTTTGGTTTGTTATTTGAGTATTACTCTAACCACCACCCTCTTAGGTGTTTTAATTAGTTGATATGAAGTGAATATACGAGAATTAGTGTCTTACTTGAGGATGAATAAGGTATAGCGATGTTTTTCGATGGTCGCAAATGTTCACGTACGAGTTTCCTCAATGTTTACGTTGGAGATTTTTGGTTTTTGGTTTGTTATTTGAGTATTACTCTATCCCACACCCTGTAATGTGTTTTAATTAGTAGATATGAAGTTAATCTACGATATTTAGTGTATTACTTGAGGTTAAATTAGGGATAGTGATGTTTTTGGATGGTCGCAAATGTTCACGTACGAGTTTCCTCAATGTTTACGTTGGAGATTTTTGGTTTTTGGTTTGTTATTCGAGTATTACTCTATCCCACACCCTGTAATGTGTTTTAATAAGTAGATATGAAGTGAATCTACGAGAATTAGTGTATTACTTGAGGTTAAATAAGGGATAACGATGTTTTTGGATGGTCGCAAATGTTCAATTACGAGTTTCCTCAATGTTTACGTTGGAGATTTTTGGTTTTTGGTTTGGTATTCGAGTATTACTCTATCCCACACCCTGTAATGTGTTTTAATAAGTAGATATGAAGTGAATCTACGAGAATTAGTGTATTACTTGAGGTTAAATAAGGGATAACGATGTTTTTGGATGGTCGCAAATGTTCAATTACGAGTTTCCTCAATGTTTACGTTGGAGATTTTTGGTTTTTGGTTTGTTATTTGAGTATTACTCTATCCCACACCCTGTAATGTGTTTTAATTAGTAGATATGAAGTGAATCTACGAGAATTAGTGTCTTACTTGAGGATAAATAAGGGATAACGATGTTTTTGGATGGTCGCAAATGTTCACGTACGAGTTTCTTCAATGTTTACGTTGGAGATTTTTGGTTTTTGGTTTGTTATTTGAGTATTACTCTATCCCACACCCTGTAATGTGTTTTAATTAGTAGATATGAAGTAAATCTACGAGAATTAGTGTCTTACTTGAGGATAAATAAGGGATAACGATGTTTTTGGATGGTCGCAAATGTTCACGTACGAGTTTCTTCAATGTTTACGTTGGAGATTTTTGGTTTTTGGTTTGGTATTCGAGTATTACTCTATCCCACACCCTGTAATGTGTTTTAATAAGTAGATATGAAGTGAATATACCAGATTTAGTTAAATACTTGTATTTAAATTAGGGATAGTGATGTTTTTGGATGGTCGCAAATGTTCAATTACGAGTTTCCTCAATGTTTACGTTGGAGATTTTTGGTTTTTGGTTTGTTATTTGAGTATTACTCTATCCTCCACCCTATTAGGTGTTTTAATTAGTAGATATGAAGTGAATCTACGAGAATTAGTGTCTTACTTGAGGATAAATAAGGGATAACGATGTTTTTGGATGGTCGCAAATGTTCACGTACGAGTTTCTTCAATGTTTACGTTGGAGATTTTTGGTTTTTGGTTTGTTATTTGAGTATTACTCTATCCCACACCCTGTAATGTGTTTTAATTAGTAGATATGAAGTTAATCTACGATATTTAGTGTATTACTTGAGGTTAAATTAGGGATAGTGATGTTTTTGGATGGTCGCAAATGTTCACGTACGAGTTTCCTCAATGTTTACGTTGGAGATTTTTGGTTTTTGGTTTGGTATTCGAGTATTACTCTATCCCACACCCTGTAATGTGTTTTAATAAGTAGATATGAAGTGAATCTACGAGAATTAGTGTATTACTTGAGGTTAAATAAGGGATAGTGATGTTTTTGGATGGTCGCAAATGTTCAATTACGAGTTTCCTCAATGTTTACGTTGGAGATTTTTGGTTTTTGGTTTGGTATTCGAGTATTACTCTATCCCACACCCTGTAATGTGTTTTAATTAGTAGATATGAAGTGAATCTACGAGAATTAGTGTATTACTTGAGGTTAAATTAGGGATAACGATGTTTTTGGATGGTCGCAAATGTTCAATTACGAGTTTCCTCAATGTTTACGTTGGAGATTTTTTGGTTTTTGGTTTGTTATTTGAGTATTACTCTATCCCACACCCTGTAATGTGTTTTAATTAGTAGATATGAAGTGAATCTACGAGAATTAGTGTCTTACTTGAGGATAAATAAGGGATAACGATGTTTTTGGATGGTCGCAAATGTTCACGTACGAGTTTCTTCAATGTCTACGTTGGAGATTTTTGGTTTTTGGTTTGGTATTCGAGTATTACTCTATCCCACACCCTGTAATGTGTTTTAATTAGTAGATATGAAGTGAATATACCAGATTTAGTTAAATACTTGTATTTAAATTAGGGATAGTGATGTTTTTGGATGGTCGCAAATGTTCAATTACGAGTTTCCTCAATGTTTACGTTGGAGATTTTTGGTTTTTGGTTTGTTATTTGAGTATTACTCTATCCCACACCCTGTAATGTGTTTTAATTAGTAGATATGAAGTAAATCTACGAGAATTAGTGTATTACTTGAGGTTAAATTAGGGATAACGATGTTTTTGGATGGTCGCAAATGTTCAATTACGAGTTTCCTCAATGTTTACGTTGGAGATTTTTGGTTTTTGGTTTGGTATTCGAGTATTACTCTATCCCACACCCTGTAATGTGTTTTAATAAGTAGATATGAAGTGAATCTACGAGAATTAGTGTATTACTTGAGGTTAAATAAGGGATAACGATGTTTTTGGATGGTCGCAAATGTTCAATTACGAGTTTCCTCAATGTTTACGTTGGAGATTTTTGGTTTTTGGTTTGTTATTTGAGTATTACTCTATTCCACACCCTGTAATGTGTTTTAATTAATAGATATGAAGTGAATCTACGAGAATTAGTGTCTTACTTGAGGATAAATAAGGGATAACGATGTTTTTGGATGGTCGCAAATGTTCACGTACGAGTTTCTTCAATGTCTACGTTGGAGATTTTTGGTTTTTGGTTTGGTATTCGAGTATAACTCTATCCCACACCCTGTAATGTGTTTTAATTAGTAGATATGAAGTGAATATACCAGATTTAGTTAAATACTTGTATTTAAATTAGGGATAACAATGTTTTTAGATGGGCTCAAATGTTCAATTACGAGTTTCCTCAATGTTTACGTTGGAGATTTTTGGTTTTTGATTTGTTATTTGAGTATTACTCTATCCCACACCCTGTAATGTGTTTTAATAAGTAGATATGAAGTGAATCTACGAGAATTAGTGTCTTACTTGAGGTTAAATTAGGGATATCGATTTTTTTGGATGGTTGCAAATGTTCATGTACGAATTTTCTCAATGTTTACGTTGGAGATTTTTGGTTTTTAGTTTGGTATTCGAGTATTACACTATCCCACACCCTGCAATGTGTTTTAATTAGTAGATATGAAGTGAATATACGAGAATTAGTGTATTACTTGAGGTTAAATAAGGGATAACGATGTTTTTGGATGGTTGCAAATGTTCAATTACGAGTTTCCTCAATGTTTACGTTTGAGATTTGTTGTTTTTTGATTTGTTATTTGAGTATTACTCTAACCACCACCCTCTTAGGTGTTTTAATTAGTTGATATGAAGTGAATATACGAGAATTAGTGTCTTACTTGAGGATGAATAAGGTATAGCGATGTTTTTCGATGGTCGCAAATGTTTTTGTTTAACCCCACTCACTGTGAGTTGACTGAAAGAGAGAGAGAGAGAGCACATTGTGTGTTTGTTTTTTGAATCCTATTGGTCGAGGATTTGATCATTTTGGCTAATTAAAGTGTCTAATCAGAAGATACCGATCCCATGAAGGTAATACATCATGCTCTACCACCTTTTGCACCCGTTATCTAATGCTCTACAATCTTTTTGTTTTTCCCCACTCACTGTGAGTTGACTGAGGTAGAGCACCTTGTGTGTTTGTTTTTTGAATCTTATTAAATTCGTGGCTGTGAAGACACATGCCCAACTGCTAGAAATTTATGTCAGGATTATTTTTCCTAGTCCCCAGAATCATAATCTTAAAAGACATTAGCTATATTGTCAAAAGAACAATCAGACATTGCCATTTTAGTGTACTCAATATTCCAATCTTTATATTTGTATTTTATTAAATTCGTGGCTGTGAAGACACATGCCCAACTGCTAGAAATTTATGTCAGGATTATTTTTCCTAGTCCCAAGAATCATAATCTTAAAAGACATTAGCTATATTGTCAAAGGAACAATCAGACATTGCCATTTTAGTTTTATTAGGTGACAAAGTTTTTAACTGTCAAATGCTAGTTTTTTGATTCGATGTTCACATTTGTAGTGCAAATGTTGTTCTAAATTGTTAATTTGCGTATGAAATAAAAGATCCACTCTCTAAATTGGGTGTTGGCTGCGTGATAATAAGATCCACGTTGTCTCAAATGTTCAATTACGAGTTTTCTCAATGTTTACGTTAGAGATTTGTTATTTTTGGTTTGGTATTCGAGTATTACTCTATCCCACACCCTGTAATGTGTTTTAATTTGTAGATCTGAAGTGAATCTACGATATTTAGTGTATTAATTGAGGTTAAATTAGGGATAACAATGTTTTTCAATGGTCTCCAATGTTCAATTACGAGTTTCCTCCATGTTTACATTGGAGATTTGTTGTTTTTGGTTTGGTATTCGAGTATTACTCTATCCCACACCCTGTAATGTGTTTTAATTTGTAGATCTGAAGTGAATCTACGATATTTAGTGTATTAATTGAGGTTAAATTAGGGATAACAATGTTTTTTCAATGGTCTCCAATGTTCAATTACGAGTTTTCTCAATGTTTACGTTGGAGATTTGTTGTTTTTGGTTTGGTGTTCGAGTATTACTCTACCCCACACCCTGTAGTGTGTTTTAATTTGTAGATCTGAAGTGAATCTACGATATTTAGTGTATTACTTGAGGTTAAATTAGGGATAACAATGTTTTTAGATGGTCTACAATGTTCAATTACGAGTTTCCTCCATGTTTACATTGGAGATTTGTTGTTTTTGGTTTGGTATTCGAGTATTACTCTACCCCACACCCTGTAATGTGTTTTAATTTGTAGATCTGAAGTGAATCTACGATATTTAGTGTATTACTTGAGGTTAAATTAGGGATAACAATGTTTTTAGATGGTCTACAATGTTCAATTACGAGTTTCCTCCATGTTTACATTGGAGATTTGTTGTTTTTGGTTTGGTATTCGAGTATTACTCTATCCCACACCCAGTAATGTGTTTTAATTTGTAGATCTGAAGTGAATCTACGATATTTAGTGTATTACTTGAGGATAAATTAGGGATATCGAAGTTTTTAGATGCATGTGTCACTTGTTTGATTCGAGGATCGTTTATGTTAGAATTATTTTTCCTAGTCCCGAGAATCATAATCTTAAAAGACATTAGCTATATTGTCAAAGGAACAATCAGACATTGCCATTTTAGTGTACTCAATATTCCAATCTTTTACAATCATATTCTCTGTCGCCCTCTATGTGTTGACTGAGGGATTGCAGGTTGTGTGTTTGTTTTTTGAATCCTATTGGTCGAGGATATGATAATTTTGATTAATGGTAAAATGAACGGAATAGCAAGAAAAATGAAAATTATATGGACGAGGTGAAGCGTGATTTGTTCAAAAAATCAAAGAAATTCATTCCCCAACTTTCATGTCAACTTGAGAAAAAGTTTCCGGCAATATATTTCCTCAATGTTTACGTTGGAGCTTTGTTGTTTTTGGTTTTTTGTATCCCATTGGTCGTGGATCTGTAGATATCGAACCCATGAAGGTAATTCTTCATGCTCTACCACCTTTTGCACCCGTTTTCTAATGCTCTACAATCTTTTTGTATACCCCACTCACTGTGAGTTGACTGAGGGAGAGAGCAAATTGTGTGTTTTGGTTTTTTTGTTTCCCATTGGTCGAGGATTTGATCATTTTGGCTAATTAAAGTGTCTAATCTGTAGATATCGAACCCATGAAGGTAACCCATCATGCTCTACCACCTTTTGCACCCGTTTTCTAATGCTCTACAATCTTTTTGTATTCCCCACTCACTGTGAGTTGACTGAGGGAGAGAGCACATTGTGTGTTTTGGTTTTTTGTATCCTATTGGTCGAGGATTTGATCATTTTGGCTAATTAAAGTGTCTAATCTGTAGATATCGAACCCATGAAGGTAATTCATCATGCTCTACCACCTTTTGCACCCGTTTTCTAATGCTCTACAATCTTTTTGTATACCCCACTCACTGTGAGTTGACTGAGGGAGAGAGCAAATTGTGTGTTTTGGTTTTTTTGTTTCCCATTGGTCGAGGATTTGATCATTTTGGCTAATTAAAGTGTCTAATCTGTAGATATCGAACCCATGAAGGTAATTCATCATGCTCTACCACCTTTTGCACCCGTTTTCTAATGCTCTACAATCTTTTTGTATTCCCCACTCACTGTGAGTTGACTGAGGGAGAGAGCACATTGTGTGTTTGTTTTTTGAATCTTATTAAATTCGTGGCTGTGGAGACACATGTCCAACTGCTAGAAATTTATGTCAGGATTATTTTTCCTAGTCCCGAGAATCATAATCTTAAAAGACATTAGCTATATTGTCAAAAGAACAATCAGACATTGCCATTTTAGTTTTATTAGGTGACAAAGTTTTTTAACTGTCAAATGCTAGTTTTTTGATTCGATGTTCACATTTGTAGTGCAAATGTTGTCCTAAATTGTTAATTTGCGTATGAAATAAAAGATCCACTCTCTAAATTGTGTGTTGGCTGCGTGATAATAAGATCCACGTTGTCCAAAGTGTTCCACACCCAGGGCACTCTGTATGATTAGGTGATAAAGTTTTTAACTGTCAAATGCTAGTTTTTGGATTCGATGTTCACATTTGTAGTGCAAATGTTGTCCTAAATTGTTAATTTGCGTATGAAATAAAAGATCCACTCTCTAAATTGGGTGTTGGCTGCGTGATAATAAGATCCACGTTGTCTCAAATGTTCAATTACGAGTTTTCTCAATGTTTACGTTAGAGATTTGTTATTTTTGGTTTGGTATTCGAGTATTACTCTATCCCACACCCTTTAATGTGTTTTAATTTGTAGATCTGAAGTGAATCTACGATATTTAGTGTATTACTTGAGGTTAAATTAGGGATAGCGATGTTTTTCGATGATCGCAAATGTTCACATTCGAGTTTCCTCAATGTTTACGTTGGAGATTTTTGGTTTTTGGTTTGTTATTTGAGTATTACTCTACCCACCACCCTGTTATGTGTTTTAATTAGTTGATATGAAGTGAATCTACGAGAATTAGTGTATTACTTGAGGATGAATAAGGTATAGCGATTTTTTTTCGATGATCGCAAATGTTCACGTACGAGTTTCCTCAATGTTTACGTTGGAGATTTCTGGTTTTGGTTTGGTATTTGAGTATTGCTCTACCCACCACCCTGTTAAATGTTTTAATTAGTAGATTTGAGGTGAATCTACGAGAATTAGTGTCTTACTTGAGGATGAATAAGGTATAGCGATTTTTTTTCGATGATTGCAAATGATCACGTACGAGTTTCCTCAATGTTTACGTTGGAGATTTTTGGTTTTTTGTATCCCATTGGTCGAGGATTTGATCATTTTGGCTAGTAAAAGTGTCTAATCAGTAGATAGCGATCCCATGAAGGTATTTCATCATGCTCTACCACCTTTTGCACCCGTTTTCTAATGCTCTACAATCCTTTTGTATTCCCACTCCCTCACTGTGAGTTGACTGAGAGAGGGCACTGTATGTGGTTGGTCAATATGTTTTTGTATCCCATTGGTCGAGGATTTGATCATTTTGGCTAGTAAAAGTGTCTAATCAGTAGATAGCGATTCCATGAAGGTATTTCATCATGCTCTACCACCTTTTGCACCCCTTTTCTAATGCTCTACAATCCTTTTGTATTCCCACTCTCTCACTGTGAGTTGACTGAGAGAGGGCACTGTATGTGGTTGGTCAATATGTTTTTGTATCCCATTGGTCGAGGATTTGATCATTTTGGCTAGTAAAAGTGTCTAATCAGTAGATAGCGATCCCATGAAGGTATTTCATCATGCTCTACCACCTTTTGCACCCCTTTTCTAATGCTCTACAATCTTTTTGTATTCCCACTCTCTCACTGTGAGTTGACTGAGGGAGAGCAGAGTGTGTGTTTTGTCAATACTGTATAGTGTCAAGTATGATTAGGTGACATTTTGATTCGATGTTCACATTTGTAGTGCAAATGTTGTCATAAATTATTAATTTGCGTATGAAATAAAAGATCCACTCTCTAAATTGGGTGTTGGCTGCGTGATAATAAGATCCACGCTGTCCAAAGTGTTCCACACCCAGGGCACCGTGTATGATTAGTTGACAAACCCTAAAATGGCAATGTCTGATTGTTCCTTTGACAATATAGCTAATGTCTTTTAAGATTATGATTCTTAGGACTAGGAAAAATAATCCTGACATAAATTTCTAGCAGTTGGGCATGTGTCTTCACAGCCACGAATTTAATAAAATTCAAATACCAAGATTGGAATATCGAGTACACTAAAATGGCAATGTCTGATTGTTTCTTTGACAATATAGCTAATGTCTTTTAAGATTATGATTCTTGGGACTAGGAAAAATAATCCTGACATAAATTTCTAGCAGTTGGGCATGTGTCTTCACAGCCACGAATTTAATTAGATTCAAATACAAAGATTGGATGGCTTATGGTAGGGTTCTGTCATGCTTTTGTATTGCACATGTGAGCTCTAAATGTTCACAAAGGTGTGCATTTTATGAAATTAATTCCATATCGGTGCTGCGTTGCAATAAACTAATGATATGGACAATCTAAGCGATGGAAATTGGCTGAATCTGGCCAATTTCCATGGCCGAGATACACTTGTTCATCAAACAGACGATACTTTTGGTATCGGCAATGGAAATTGGCTAATTGGAAATCATCATCACCACATCAGTTTGTGTGTGAGTGTGTGTCGAAAGAAATTCATTCCCCAACTTCTTTGTCAACTTGAGAAAAAGTTTCCGGCAATATATTTCCTCAATGTTTACGTTGGAGATTTTTGGTTTTTGGTTTGGTATTTGAGTATTACTCTACCCACCACCCTCTTAGGTGTTTTAATTAGTTGATATGAAGTGAATCTACGAGAATTAGTGTCTTACTTGAGGATGAATAAGGTATAGCGATGTTTTTCGATGGTCGCAAATGTTCACATTCGAGTTTCCTCAATGTTTACGTTGGAGATTTTTGGTTTTTGATTTGGTATTTGAGTATTACTCTACCCACCACCCTGTTAGATGTTTTAATTAGTTGATAAGAAGTGAATCTACGCGAATTAGTGTCTTACTTGAGGATGAATAAGGTATAGCGATGTTTTTCGATGGTCGCAAATGTTCACGTTCGAGTTTCCTTAATGTTTACGTTGGAGATTTTTGGTTTTTGGTTTGGTATTTGAGTATTACTCTACCCACCACCCTGTTAGATGTTTTAATTAGTTGATATGAAGTGAATCTACGAGAATTAGTGTCTTACTTGAGAATGAATAAGGTATAGCGATGTTTTTCGATGGTCGCAAATGTTCACATTCGAGTTTCCTCAATGTTTACGTTGGAGATTTTTGGTTTTTGGTTTGGTATTTGAGTATTACTCTACCCACCACCCTGTTAGATGTTTTAGTTAGTTGATATGAAGTGAATCTACGAGAATTAGTGTCTTACTTGAGAATGAATAAGGTATAGCGATGTTTTTCGATGGTTGCAAATGTTCACGTACGAGTTTCCTCAATGTTTACGTTAGTGTTTTGCAGTTTTTGACATTGTTCTAGAGTTGTAATGCATCCCACGTTCTATTATATATTTAATTTCAAACATCTGACGTACAGCTATGAAATTGTGAAGTTAAAAGATGATATATTCAGGGGTACTATGATTTGCGACTATCCAAACTGTTTGAGCACGAGTTTCCTCAATGTTTACGTTGGTGTTTTGCAGTTTTTGACATTGTTCTAGAGTTGTAATGCATCCCACGTTCTATTATATATTTAATTTCAATGATCTGACGTACAGCTATGAAATTGTGAAGTTAAAAGTGGATATATTCAGGGGTACTATGATTTGCGACTATCAGTAGATAGCGATCCCATGAAGGTATTTCATCATGCTCTACCACCTTTTGCACCCCTTTTCTAATGCTCTACAATCTTTTTTGTATTCCCACTCTCTCACTGTGAGTTGACTGAGGGAGAGCAGAGAGTGTGTTTTGTCAATACTGTATAGTGTCAAGTATGATTAGGTGACATTTTGATTCGATGTTCACATTTGTAGTGCAAATGTTGTGATAAATTATTAATTTGCGTATGAAATAAAAGATCCACTCTCTAAATTGGGTGTTGGCTGCGTGATAATAAGATCCACGCTGTCCAAAGTGTTCCACACCCAGGGCACCGTGTATGATTAGGTGACAAACCCTAAAATGGCAATGTCTGATTGTTCCTTTGACAATATAGCTAATGTCTTTTTAAGATTATGATTCTTAGGACTAGGAAAAATAATCCTGACATAAATTTCTAGCAGTTGGGCATGTGTCTTCACAGCCACGAATTTAATAAAATTCAAATACCAAGATTGGAATATCGAGTACACTAAAATGGCAATGTCTGATTGTTCCTTTGACAATATAGCTAATGTCTTTTAAGATTATGATTCTTGGGACTAGGAAAAAGAATCCTGACATAAATTTCTAGCAGTTGGGCATGTGTCTTCACAGCCACGAATTTAATTAGATTCAAATACAAAGATTGGATGGCTTATGGTAGGGTTCTGTCATGCTTTTGTATTGCACATGTGAGCTCTAAATGTTCACAAAGGTGTGCATTTTATGAAATTAATTCCATATCGGTGCTGCGTTGCAATAAACTAATAATATGGACAATCTAAGCGATGGAAATTGGCTGAATCTGGCCAATTTCCATGGCCGGGATACACTTGTTCATCAAACAGACGATACTTTTGGTATCGGCAATGGAAATTGGCTAATTGGAAATCATCATCACCACATCAGTTTGTGCGTGAGTGTGTGTCGAAAGAAATTCATTCCCCAACTTCTTTGTCAACTTGAGAAAAAGTTTCCGGCAATATATTTCCTCAATGTTTACGTTGGAGATTTTTGGTTTTTGGTTTGGTATTTGAGTATTACTCTACCCACCACCCTCTTATGTGTTTTAATTAGTTGATATGAAGTGAATCTATGAGGATTAGTGTTTTACTTGAGAATGAATAAGGTATAGCGATGTTTTTCGATGGTTGCAAATGTTCACGTACGAGTTTCCTCAATGTTTACGTTGGAGATTTGCAGTTTTTGACATTGTTCTAGAGTGGTAATGCATCCCACGTTCTATTATATATTTAATTTCAAACATCTGACGTACAGCTATGAAATTGTGAAGTTAAAAGTGGATATATTTAGGGGTACTAAGATTTGCGACTATCCAAACTGTTTGAACACGAGTTTCCTCAATGTTTACGTTGGTGTTTTGCAGTTTTTGACATTGTTCTAGAGTTGTAATGCATCCCACGTTCTATTATATATTTAATTTCAATGATCTGACGTACAGCTATGAAATTGTGAAGTTAAAAGTGGATATATTCAGGGGTACTATGATTTGCGACTATCCAAACTGTTTGAGCACGAGTTTCCTCAATGTTTACGTTGGAGATTTTTGGTTTTTGGTTTGGTATTCGAGTATTACTCTACCCACCACCCTCTTAGGTGTTTTAATTAGTTGATATGAAGTGAATCTACGAGAATTAGTGTCTTACTT
Source organism: Rhizoglyphus robini (assembly GCA_023373905.1). Lineage (NCBI taxonomy): Eukaryota > Metazoa > Arthropoda > Arachnida > Sarcoptiformes > Acaridae > Rhizoglyphus > Rhizoglyphus robini. The sequence continues at coordinate 718,469 of JAKIJQ010000046.1, forward strand.
GAGGATGAATAAGGTATAGCGATGTTTTTCGATGGTCGCAAATGTTCACATTCGAGTTTCCTCAATGTTTACGTTGGAGATTTTTGGTTTTTGATTTGGTATTTGAGTATTACTCTACCCACCACCCTGTTAGATGTTTTAATTAGTTGATAAGAAGTGAATCTACGAGAATTAGTGTCTTACTTGAGGATGAATAAGGTATAGCGATGTTTTTCGATGGTTGCAAATGTTCACGTACGAGTTTCCTCAATGTTTACGTTGGTGTTTTGCAGTTTTTGACATTGTTCTAGAGTTGTAATGCATCCCACGTTCTATTATATATTTAATTTCAAACATCTGACGTACAGCTATGAAATTGTGAAGTTAAAAGTGGATATATTCAGGGGTACTAAGATTTGCGACTATCCAAACTGTTTGAACACGAGTTTCCTCAATGTTTACGTTGGTGTTTTGCAGTTTTTGACATTGTTCTAGAGTTGTAATGCATCCCACGTTCTATTATATATTTAATTTCAAACATCTGACGTACAGCTATGAAATTGTGAAGTTAAAAGTGGATATATTCAGGGGTACTATGATTTGCGACTATCCAAACTGTTTGAGCACGAGTTTCCTCAATGTTTACGTTGGTGTTTTGCAGTTTTTGACATTGTTCTAGAGTTGTAATGCATCCCACGTTCTATTATATATTTAATTTCAAAGATCTGACGTACAGCTATGAAATTGGGAAGTTAAAAGTGGATATATTCTGGGGTACTATGATTTGCGACTATCCAAACTGTTCGAGTACGAGTTTCCTCAATGTTTACGTTGGTGTTTTGCAGTTTTTGACATTGTTCTAGAGTTGTAATGCATCCCACGTTCTATTATATATTTAATTTCAATGATCTGACGTACAGCTATGAAATTGTGAAGTTAAAAGTGGATATATTCAGGGGTACTAAGATTTGCGACTATCCAAACTGTTTGAGCACGAGTTTCCTCAATGTTTACGTTGGTGTTTTGCAGTTTTTGACATTGTTCTAGAGTTGTAATGCATCCCACGTTCTATTATATATTTAATTTCAAAGATCTGACGTACAGCTATGAAATTGGGAAGTTAAAAGTGGATATATTCTGGGGTACTATGATTTGCGACTATCCAAACTGTTCGAGTACGAGTTTCTTCAATGTTTACGTTTGAGATTTTTGGTTTTTGGTTTGGTATTCGAGTATTACTCTATCCCACACCCTGTAATGTGTTTTAATTAGTAGATCTGAAGTGAATCTACGATATTTAGTGTATTACTTGAGGTTAAATTAGGGATATTGATTTTTTTAGATGGTCGCAAATGTTCGAGTACGAGTTTCCTCAATGTTTACGTTGGTGTTTTGCAGTTTTTGACATTGTTCTAGAGTTGTAATGCATCCCACGTTCTATTATATATTTAATTTCAAAGATCTGACGTACAGCTATGAAATTGGGAAGTTAAAAGTGGATATATTCAGGGGTACTAAGATTTGCGACTATCCAAACTGTTTGAACACGAGTTTCCTCAATGTTTACGTTGGTGTTTTGCAGTTTTTGACATTGTTCTAGAGTTGTAATGCATCCCACGTTCTATTATATATTTAATTTCAAAGATCTGACGTACAGCTATGAAATTGGGAAGTTAAAAGTGGATATATTCTGGGGTACTATGATTTGCGACTATCCAAACTGTTCGAGTACGAGTTTCTTCAATGTTTACGTTGGTGTTTTGCAGTTTTTGACATTGTTCTAGAGTTGTAATGCATCCCACGTTCTATTATATATTTAATTTCAAAGATCTGACGTACAGCTATGAAATTGTGAAGTTAAAAGTGGATATATTCAGGGGTACTATGATTTGCGACTATCCAAACTGTTTGAGCACGAGTTTCCTCAATGTTTACGTTGGTGTTTTGCAGTTTTTGACATTGTTTTAGAGTTGTAATGCATCCCACGTTCTATTATATATTTAATTTCAATGATCTGACGTACAGCTATGAAATTGTGAAGTTAAAAGTGGATATATTCAGGGGTACTAAGATTTGCGACTATCCAAACTGTTTGAACACGAGTTTCCTCAATGTTTACGTTGGAGATTTTTGGTTTTTGGTTTGGTATTTGAGTATTACTCTACCCACCACCCTCTTAGGTGTTTTAATTAGTTGATCTGAGGTGAATCTACGAGAATTAGTGTATTACTTGAGGATGAATAAGGTATAGCGATTTTTTTCGATGGTCGCAAATGTTCACATTCGAGTTTCCTCAATGTTTACGTTGGAGATTTTTGGTTTTTGGTTTGGTATTTGAGTATTACTCTACCCACCACCCTCTTAGGTGTTTTAATTAGTTGATATGAAGTGAATCTACGAGAATTAGTGTATTACTTGAGGATGAATAAGGTATAGCGATTTTTTTCGATGGTCGCAAATGTTCACGTACGAGTTTCCTCAATGTTTACGTTGGTGTTTTGCAGTTTTTGACATTATTCTAGAGTTGTAATGCATCCCACGTTCTATTATATATTTAATTTCAAACATCTGACGTACAGCTATGAAATTGTGAAGTTAAAAGTGGATATATTCAGGGGTACTATGATTTGCGACTATCCAAACTGTTTGAGCACGAGTTTCCTCAATGTTTACGTTGGTGTTTTGCAGTTTTTGACATTGTTCTAGAGTTGTAATGCATCCCACGTTCTATTATATATTTAATTTCAAACATCTGACGTACAGCTATGAAATTGTGAAGTTAAAAGTGGATATATTCAGGGGTACTATGATTTGCGACTATCCAAACTGTTTGAGCACGAGTTTCCTCAATGTTTACGTTGGTGTTTTGCAGTTTTTGACATTGTTTTAGAGTTGTAATGCATCCCACGTTCTATTATATATTTAATTTCAATGATCTGACGTACAGCTATGAAATTGTGAAGTTAAAAGTGGATATATTCAGGGGTACTAAGATTTGCGACTATCCAAACTGTTTGAACACGAGTTTCCTCAATGTTTACGTTGGTGTTTTGCAGTTTTTGACATTGTTTTAGAGTTGTAATGCACCCCACGTTCTATTATAAATTTAATTTCAATGATCTGACGTACAGCTATGAAATTGTGAAGTTAAAAGTGGATATATTCAGGGGTACTATGATTTGCGACTATCCAAACTGTTTGAGCACGAGTTTCCTCAATGTTTACGTTGGTGTTTTGCAGTTTTTGACATTGTTTTAGAGTTGTAATGCATCCCACGTTCTATTATATATTTAATTTCAATGATCTGACGTACAGCTATGAAATTGTGAAGTTAAAAGTGGATATATTCAGGGGTACTATGATTTGCGACTATCCAAACTGTTTGAGCACGAGTTTCCTCAATGTTTACGTTGGAGATTTTTGGTTTTTGGTTTGGTATTTGAGTATTACTCTACCCACCACCCTGTTAGATGTTTTAATTAGTTGATATGAAGTGAATCTACGAGAATTAGTGTCTTACTTGAGAATGAATAAGGTATAGCGATGTTTTTCGATGGTTGCAAATGTTCACGTACGAGTTTCCTCAATGTTTACGTTGGTGTTTTGCAGTTTTTGACATTGTTCTAGAGTTGTAATGCATCCCACGTTCTATTATATATTTAATTTCAAACATCTGACGTACAGCTATGAAATTGTGAAGTTAAAAGTGGATATATTCAGGGGTACTAAGATTTGCGACTATCCAAACTGATTGAACACGAGTTTCCTCAATGTTTACGTTGGTGTTTTGCAGTTTTTGACATTGTTCTAGAGTTGTAATGCATCCCACGTTCTATTATATATTTAATTTCAATGATCTGACGTACAGCTATGAAATTGTGAAGTTAAAAGTGGATATATTCAGGGGTACTATGATTTGCGACTATCCAAACTGTTTGAACACGAGTTTCCTCAATGTTTACGTTGGTGTTTTGCAGTTTTTGACATTGTTTTAGAGTTGTAATGCACCCCACGTTCTATTATATATTTAATTTCAATGATCTGACGTACAGCTATGAAATTGTGAAGTTAAAAGTGGATATATTCAGGGGTACTATGATTTGCGACTATCCAAACTGTTTGAGCACGAGTTTCCTCAATGTTTACGTTGGAGATTTTTGGTTTTTGGTTTGGTATTTGAGTATTACTCTACCCACCACCCTCTTAGGTGTTTTAATTAGTTGATATGAAGTGAATCTACGAGAATTAGTGTCTTACTTGAGGATGAATAAGGTATAGCGATGTTTTTCGATGGTTGCAAATGTTCACGTACGAGTTTCCTCAATGTTTACGTTGGTGTTTTGCAGTTTTTGACATTGTTCTAGAGTTGTAATGCATCCCACGTTCTATTATATATTTAATTTCAAACATCTGACGTACAGCTATGAAATTGTGAAGTTAAAAGTGGATATATTCAGGGGTACTAAGATTTGCGACTATCCAAACTGTTTGAACACGAGTTTCCTCAATGTATACGTTGGTGTTTTGCAGTTTTTAAAATTGTTCTAGAGTTGTAATGTATCCCACGTTCTATTATATATTTAATTTCAATGATCTGACGTACAGCTATGAAATTGTGAAGTTAAAAGTGGATATATTCAGGGGTACTATGATTTGCGACTATCCAAACTGTTTGAGCACGAGTTTCCTCAATGTTTACGTTGGTGTTTTGCAGTTTTTGACATTGTTTTAGAGTTGTAATGCACCCCACGTTCTATTATAAATTTAATTTCAATGATCTGACGTACAGCTATGAAATTGTGAAGTTAAAAGTGGATATATTCAGGGGTACTATGATTTGCGACTATCCAAACTGTTTGAGCACGAGTTTCCTCAATGTTTACGTTGGTGTTTTGCAGTTTTTGACATTGTTCTAGAGTTGTAATGCATCCCACGTTCTATTATATATTTAATTTCAATGATCTGACGTACAGCTATGAAATTGTGAAGTTAAAAGTGGATATATTCAGGGGTACTATGATTTGCGACTATCCAAACTGTTTGAGCACGAGTTTCCTCAATGTTTACGTTGGAGATTTTTGGTTTTTGATTTGGTATTTGAGTATTACTCTACCCACCACCCTGTTAGATGTTTTAATTAGTTGATATGAAGTGAATCTACGAGAATTAGTGTCTTACTTGAGGATGAATAAGGTATAGCGATGTTTTTCGATGGTTGCAAATGTTCACGTACGAGTTTCCTCAATGTTTACGTTGGTGTTTTGCAGTTTTTGACATTGTTCTAGAGTTGTAATGCATCCCACGTTCTATTATATATTTAATTTCAAACATCTGACGTACAGCTATGAAATTGTGAAGTTAAAAGTGGATATATTCAGGGGTACTAAGATTTGCGACTATCCAAACTGTTTGAACACGAGTTTCCTCAATGTTTACGTTGGTGTTTTGCAGTTTTTGAAATTGTTCTAGAGTTGTAATGCATCCCACGTTCTATTATATATTTAATTTCAATGATCTGACGTACAGCTATGAAATTGTGAAGTTAAAAGTGGATACATTCAGGGGTACTATGATTTGCGACTATCCAAACTGTTTGAGCACGAGTTTCCTCAATGTTTACGTTGGTGTTTTGCAGTTTTTGACATTGTTTTAGAGTTGTAATGCACCCCACGTTCTATTATAAATTTAATTTCAATGATCTGACGTACAGCTATGAAATTGTGAAGTTAAAAGTGGATATATTCAGGGGTACTATGATTTGCGACTATCAGTAGATAGCGATCCCATGAAGGTATTTCATCATGCTCTACCACCTTTTGCACCCCTTTTCTAATGCTCTACAATCTTTTTTGTATTCCCACTCTCTCACTGTGAGTTGACTGAGGGAGAGCAGAGAGTGTGTTTTGTCAATACTGTATAGTGTCAAGTATGATTAGGTGACATTTTGATTCGATGTTCACATTTGTAGTGCAAATGTTGTCATAAATTATTAATTTGCGTATGAAATAAAAGATCCACTCTCTAAATTGGGTGTTGGCTGCATGATAATAAGATCCACGCTGTCCAAAGTGTTCCACACCCAGGGCACCGTGTATGATTAGGTGACAAACCCTAAAATTGCAATGTCTGATTGTTTCTTTGACAATATAGCTAATGTCTTTTAAGATTATGATTCTTGGGACTAGGAAAAATAATCCTGACATAAATTTCTAGCAGTTGGGCATGTGTCTTCACAGCCACGAATTTAATTAGATTCAAATACAAAGATTGGATGGCTTATGGTAGGGTTCTGTCATGCTTTTGTATTGCACATGTGAGCTCTAAATGTTCACAAAGGTGTGCATTTTATGAAATTAATTCCATATCGGTGCTGCGTTGCAATAAACTAATGATATGGACAATCTAAGCGATGGAAATTGGCTGAATCTGGCCAATTTCCATGGCCGGGATACACTTGTTCATCAAACAGACGATACTTTTGGTATCGGCAATGGAAATTGGCTAATTGGAAATCATCATCACCACATCAGTTTGTGCGTGAGTGTGTGTCGAAAAAAATTCATTCCCCAACTTCTTTGTCAACTTGAGAAAAAGTTTCCGGCAATATATTTCCTCAATGTTTACGTTGGAGATTTTTGGTTTTTGGTTTGGTATTTGAGTATTACTCTACCCACCACCCTCTTAGGTGTTTTAATTAGTTGATATGAAGTGAATCTACGAGGATTAGTGTCTTACTTGAGAATGAATAAGGTATAGCGATGTTTTTCGATGGTTGCAAATGTTCACGTACGAGTTTCCTCAATGTTTACGTTGGAGATTTGCAGTTTTTGACATTGTTCTAGAGTGGTAATGCATCCCACGTTCTATTATATATTTAATTTCAAACATCTGACGTACAGCTATGAAATTGTGAAGTTAAAAGTGGATATATTCAGGGGTACTATGATTTGCGACTATCCAAACTGTTTGAGCACGAGTTTCCTCAATGTTTACGTTGGTGTTTTGCAGTTTTTGACATTGTTCTAGAATTGTAATGCATCCCACGTTCTATTATATATTTAATTTCAATGATCTGACGTACAGCTATGAAATTGTGAAGTTAAAAGTGGATATATTCAGGGGTACTATGATTTGCGACTATCCAAACTGTTTGAGCACTAGTTTCCTCAATGTTTACGTTGGTGTTTTGCAGTTTTTGACATTGTTCTAGAGTTGTAATGCATCCCACGTTCTATTATATATTTAATTTCAATGATCTGACGTACAGCTATGAAATTGTGAAGTTAAAAGTGGATATATTCAGGGGTACTATGATTTGCGACTATCCAAACTGTTTGAGCACGAGTTTCCTCAATGTTTACGTTGGTGTTTTGCAGTTTTTGACATTGTTCTAGAGTTGTAATGCATCCCACGTTCTATTATATATTTAATTTCAATGATCTGACGTACAGCTATGAAATTGTGAAGTTAAAAGTGAATATATTCAGGGGTACTATGATTTGCGACTATCCAAACTGTTTGAGCACGAGTTTCCTCAATGTTTACGTTGGAGATTTTTGGTTTTTGATTTGGTATTTGAGTATTACTCTACCCACCACCCTGTTAGATGTTTTAATTAGTTGATATGAAGTGAATCTACGAGAATTAGTGTATTACTTGAGGATGAATAAGGTATAGCGATGTTTTTCGATGGTTGCAAATGTTCACGTACGAGTTTCCTCAATGTTTACGTTGGTGTTTTGCAGTTTTTGACATTGTTCTAGAGTTGTAATGCATCCCACGTTCTATTATATATTTAATTTCAAACATCTGACGTACAGCTATGAAATTGTGAAGTTAAAAGTGGATATATTCAGGGGTACTATGATTTGCGACTATCCAAACTGTTTGAGCACGAGTTTCCTCAATGTTTACGTTGGAGATTTTTGGTTTTTGGTTTGGTATTTGAGTATTACTCTACCCACCACCCTCTTAGGTGTTTTAATTAGTGATATGAAGTGAATCTACGAGAATTAGTGTCTTACTTGAAGATGAATAAGGTATAGCAATTTTTTTCGATGATCGCAAATGTTTTTGTTTAACCCCACTCACTGTGAGTTGACTGAAAGAGAGAGAGAGAGAGCATATTGTGTGTTTGTTTTTTGAATCCTATTGGTCGAGGATTTGATCATTTTGGCTAATTAAAGTGTCTAATCTGTAGATATCGAACCCATGAAGGTTAATAATCATGCTCTACCACCGTTTGCACCCGTTTTCTAATGCTCTACAATCTTTTTGTTTTCCCCCACTCACTGTGAGTTGACTGAGGTAGAGCATATTGTGTGTTTGTTTTTTGAATCTTATTAAATTCGTGGCTGTGAAGACACATGCCCAACTGCTAGAAATTTATGTCAGGATTATTTTTCCTAGTCCCCAGAATCATAATCTTAAAAGACATTAGCTATATTGTCAAAAGAACAATCAGACATTGCCATTTTAGTGTACTCAATATTCCAATCTTTATATTTGTATTTTATTAAATTCGTGGCTGTGAAGACACATGCCCAACTGCTAGAAATTTATGTCAGGATTATTTTTCCTAGTCCCAAGAATCATAATCTTAAAAGACATTAGCTATATTGTCAAAGGAACAATCAGACATTGCCATTTTAGTTTTATTAGGTGACAAAGTTTTTAACTGTCAAATGCAAGTTTTTTTATTCGATGTTCACATTTGTAGTGCAAATGTTGTCCTAAATTGTTAATTTGCGTATGAAATAAAAGATCCACTCTCTAAATTGGGTGTTGGCTGCGTGATAATAAGATCCACGTTGTCCATCAGTATCGAGTGTATTGTGTGTGTGAGTGTGTGCCTGTATCCAATGAGCATTTGGTATATGAAGGTTGTGCAACACAACCTTCAATGTCAGGTTGACTGTGGTAGAGCACATTGTGAGTTTGTTTTTTGAAACCTATTGCTCGAGGATTTGATCATTTTGGCTAATAGAAGTGTCTAATCAGTAGATAACGATCCCATGAAGGTAATTCATCATGCTCTACCACCTTTTGCACCCGTTTTCTAATGCTCTACAATCTTTTTGTATTCCCCACTCACTGTGTGCTGACTGTGGGGGAGAGAGAGAGAGCTGAGCGTATGTTTGGTCAATTTGTTTTTTTAACCCCATTGGTCGAGGATTTGATCATTTTGGCTAATAGAAGTGTCTAATCAGTAGATAACGATAACCTTAATCGGTGGTGTACTAGGTCTTCAGAATTAAGGATCAATTAGTACAGTTCAAGCAGTTTCACGTATCTGTATGTGGGTATCTTAATCGGTGGTGTACTAGGTCTTCAGAATTAAGGATCAATTAATACAGTTCAAGCAGTTTCACATATCTGTATGTCGGTACCTTAATCGGTGGTGTTCTAGGTCTTCAGAATTAAGGATTAATTAATACAGTTCAAGCAGTTTCACATATCTGTATGTCGGTACCTTAATCGGTGGTGTTCTAGGTCTTCAGAATTAAGGATCAATTAATACAGTTCAAGCAGTTTCACGTATCTGTATGTCGGTACCTTAATTGGTGGTGTACTAGGTCTTCAGAATTAAGGATCAATTAATACAGTTCAAGCAGTTTCACGTATCTGTATGTGGGTATCTTAATCAGTGGTGTACTAGGTCTTCAGAATTAAGGATCAATTAATACAGTTCAAGCAGTTTCACGTATCTGTATGTCGGTATCTTAATCGGTGGTGTACTAGGTCTTCAGAATTAAGGATCAATTAATACAGTTCAAGCAGTTTCACGTATCTGTATGTCGGTACCTTAATCGGTGGTGTTCTAGGTCTTCAGAATTAAGGATCAATTAATACAGTTCAAGCAGTTTCACGTATCTGTATGTCGGTACCTTAATTGGTGGTGTACTAGGTCTTCAGAATTAAGGATCAATTAATACAGTTCAAGCAGTTTCACGTATCTGTATGTGGGTATCTTAATCGGTGGTGTACTAGGTCTTCAGAATTAAGGATCAATTAATACAGTTCAAGCAGTTTCACGTATCTGTATGTCGGTATCTTAATCGGTGGTGTACTAGGTCTTCAGAATTAAGGATTAATTAATACAGTTCAAGCAGTTTCACGTATCTGTATGTCGGTATCTTAATCGGTGGTGTACTAGGTCTTCAGAATTAAGGATCAATTAATACAGTTCAAGCAGTTTCACATATCTGTATGTCGGTACCTTAATCGGTGGTGTTCTAGGTCTTCAGAATTAAGGATTAATTAATACAGTTCAAGCAGTTTCACGTATCTGTATGTCGGTATCTTAATCGGTGGTGTACTAGGTCTTCAGAATTAAGGATCAATTAATACAGTTCAAGCAGTTTCACGTTTCACAATGTCGGTATCTTAATCGGTGGTGTACTAGGTCTTGCTGCTGTGTTTGTTTTTTGAATCTTATTAAATTCGTGGCTCTGAAGACACATGCCCAACTGCTAGAAATTTATGTCAGGATTATTTTTCCTAGTCCCCAGAATCATAATCTTAAAAGACATTAGCTATATTGTCAAAAGAACAATCAGACATTGCCATTTTAGTGTACTCAATATTCCAATCTTTATATTTGTATTTTATTAAATTCGTGGCTGTGAAGACACATGCCCAACTGCTAGAAATTTATGTCAGGATTATTTTTCCTAGTCCCAAGAATCATAATCTTAAAAGACATTAGCTATATTGTCAAAGGAACAATCAGACATTGCCATTTTAGTTTTATTAGGTGACAAAGTTTTTAACTGTCAAATGCTAGTTTTTTGATTCGATGTTCACATTTGTAGTGCAAATGTTGTTCTAATTTGTTAATTTGCGTATGAAATAAAAGATCCACTCTCTAAATTGGGTGTTGGCTGCGTGATAATAAGATCCACGTTGTCTCAAATGTTCAATTACGAGTTTTCTCAATGTTTACGTTAGAGATTTGTTATTTTTTGGTTTGGTATTCGTGTATTACTCTATCCCACACCCTGTAATGTGTTTTAATTTGTAGATCTGAAGTGAATCTACGATATTTAGTGTATTACTTGAGGTTAAATTAGGGATAACAATGTTTTTCAATGGTCTCCAATGTTCAATTACGAGTTTCCTCCATGTTTACATTGGAGATTTGTTGTTTTTTGGTTTGGTATTCGAGTATTACTCTATCCCACACCCTGTAATGTGTTTTAATTTGTAGATCTGAAGTGAATCTACGATATTTAGTGTATTACTTGAGGTTAAATTAGGGATAACAATGTTTTTAGATGGTCTACAATGTTCAATTACGAGTTTCCTCCATGTTTACATTGGAGATTTGTTGTTTTTTGGTTTGGTATTCGAGTATTACTCTATCCCACACCCTGTAATGTGTTTTAATTTGTAGATCTGAAGTGAATCTACGATATTTAGTGTATTACTTGAGGATAAATTAGGGATATCGAAGTTTTTAGATGCATGTGTCACTTGTTTGATTCGAGGATCGTTTATGTTAGAATTATTTTTCCTAGTCCCGAGAATCATAATCTTAAAAGACATTAGCTATATTGTCAAAGGAACAATCAGACATTGCCATTTTAGTGTATGTAAGGGTGCATGGCCACATGTCGCCCTCTGACTCATGTAGCATAGCGCCCTCCAGCGATGACTGCCTGTGCGTCATCGCCTTCTGTACATATTGTATATAAACACTCCACTCTGACAATAAACCTCACTTGACGATCACCTCTCTCTCGTGTTCACTTCGCTCACATGGTGGCAGAGGTGGGATTTAACCCACCGAAACAGCCTATCTCGATTTGGCCTACTCTACCGCGTGGTCGTTTACCGAACAGCAACCTGTATCGGAGCCTATCCCGATGATGGCAGACCTGGCCGTACCAACGAAGTTCTCTGGTTCTCAAGGAGCAGAAGCCAAGAAAGAACAAAAACGACTGAGAACGATCATCACTGTCCGGCACAACAAATTTCTGGGTGGAAAACCAGTCGATCTGGAGACCCTCAGCAACGATTTCGACGAGCTTTGTGCAGTACACACGTCTATCGTGTCCGACCTCCTGGCTAAAGACGAAGATGTTGATGAGGATCTGGAAAGACATCATCATTACTCTTCTCTGGTCAGCGAGATGAAAGCTCCCAAATCGGCCTTTGGCCAAAAAGCAAATACAAAGCCTCGAGAAGTAAAACTCTCGAAGGTAGCTGAAGACGACATCGAGTCGTGGCGTATTTTCAGAAGCATCTTCGAGCAAATTACCGACAATGGCATGAGCGACAAGGACAAACACGTTCATCTGATGACCGCTTTACCGAAGAACGTTCAGTCACAGGTCGCTTCGTTATCATTCGATGATGCATACAAGCTGGTGAAAGAAAGCTACGAAACCCCTGAAGCTTTACTCAAGAGCGTTTATTTTCAGTTCAAGAATGTACCTACGATCAAAAGTGCATACGACGTAGCAAACCTAAAAACGCTACAGAAGACTGTACAATCGGTTGCTGCATTTTCGACCGACACACGCTCTCAGGAGGAAGCTGTGAAACTGGCTATCAAAGCCATACCATGGGTCTTGGCTATGTCATTCACCGAGAAGTACAAGAAACGAGACATAAACGAGCTCAACATCTTCCTCAAGGACCGGATAAACGGCCTTGAGTGGTTGGAACGAAATGGAGTTTTGTTTGGAAAGACCCAGGATCGAAAGAACCACGAGAAACCAGGCGAGGACAAGAAGAAAGGTTTCGAAAAAGGGCGTCCCAAACAAGCTCGTTTTGCTAAGAAGAAAAATGTTCAGGCCGTAGTGTCCTCTGATTGTACTGATGATGATGAGGTTTTGATCAATAAAGTTTCTAAAGATTATCTTATGTCTGGTAATTCTCAAAGGTCAGAGTCAAATGATGAGATCGTTATCGAAGGCAACGTGAACGGGAAACCCGTCAAGCTGCTCTTTGATACAGGAGCTAAACCGAACTTGCTACCAGCAAAGTTGTTTCCATCAACGAACTTAAAGAAAAGATTTAAATCTGCCTCTGGTCACCCGATCAAGAGCTCAGGGCCAAAGAAATTTGACCTAGAGGTTAATGGAACGACTTTCCCTATCGAAGCTCACATTAACGACAAAGACCTATCCATTCTTGGAAGGGAATTCACTAAGAAATGTTCGATGTTATCGGATGGTAAAGAAACCAAAAAGGTCATTTGCCACGAAGGAGGCAAACCAACTGTTATCTACCGACGACAATCGAAGTATCAGAAACGAAAAAAGAAAGCAAACAAATCACCAATACACGAGATCTACCAAATCTTACCATGTGCAATGGAAGATGATCTCGATAATGACGATGATGACGATGGACCTAGGATACCAAGCAAATCGCTCGAGTCACCCAAACTAACGAAGTTCTTAAAGAAATGGGAACATCTTGGTGAAGGACTCGGAGACACAGATGTTGTCACTCATCGGCTATATCTAAAGCCAAACACCAAACCAGTCAACTCGAAAGGAAGGAGACTTCCAGTAAAGATGCTACCTAAAGCAAAGGAAGCCATCGCCGAAATGTTGAAGCTTGGTGTCATTGAAGAAAGCCGAAGCGAATGGTGTTCAACCATCGTCCCAGTAACGAAACCAGACGGATCTATTCGAGTGGCAATCGATTTTCGTCCACTAAACGAACTTTGCCAGAAGGACTCATATCCGATGCCGAGAATCGATGAGATCCTAGAAAAAACGAAAGGAGCCAAAGTATTTTCGAAACTCGACCTGGTCAAGGGATACTATCAGGTACGAATACATCCAGACGACCGAGATAAGACGGCGTTCAGATTTGGAAAGAAACTCTACCAATTTACGAGAATGCCTTTTGGCCTGTCAGGCGCACCACACACTTTCCAGAGACTCATGAACGAAATCTTGGCGCATCTACCGTTTGCGGAGTGCTACCTCGATGACATCGTAATTTTCTCGTCTAGTCTGGAAGAACATATCCAGCATTTGGAAGCTGTGTTCAAGGCTCTCGAGGAAGCCAATTTACGAATCCATCCCGATAAGTGTGAATTCGCTGTCGAGGAAATTGAATATTTGGGCTTTCGAATTGGGAAAGGCCGCCGTTGTCCAACGTCTGCGAAAGTGGAGAAACTTCGCAAGTTTCCTTCACCAACCAACAAAAAAGAACTCAGCTCATTCTTGGGAATCGCAGGTCAATACCGCGAGTTGATTAAGAATTTTGCTGCCAAATCACATTGCTTGTACGAACTCAAATCGAAATTGATTGGGCGTACAAAGTATGTCTGGTCAGAAGAACACGAAAAAGCATTCCGTGAACTCAAAGACGAACTCACGAAACCACCAGTTGTAATGCTTCCTGATTGTTCAAAGCCATTTATCGTACGAACAGACGCTTCTGGGACTGGAATGGGCGGTGTCCTACTCCAAGAAATCGACGGTAAACTACGAATCATCGAATTTACCAGTAAGCAGTTCAAAGGTGCCCAACTGAGGTATCCTACGATTGAGAAAGAAGCCACCGCTATAGACTACGTACTAAAGAAATGGAGACACTTTCTCCTGGGTGGCGGATTTCGGCTTGAAACTGACCACCGGCCGCTACAATTCCTCAATTCAATGAAGGACACTCATGGCAAACTGGCTCGGATGGCCATTCGTGTACAGCAGTTCCAGCCATTCGAGATTGTCCATATCCCAGGAAAAGACAATGTTGAAGCTGACTATCTTAGTCGGTTAGTGGGTACGATCAAGCTCGACTACTCACAACACGACGACATTTTCTACCGAAAATTGGAGAAACCCGACGAATTTGTTGCCGACAACCATGGACGCTTTAGATTTGTCGGAGACGGAAAGGACCGATTGGCCATTCCTAAACAACATCGAAAAGATATCCTAAAAGCTTTGCACGACCAGCACGGACACTTATCACTGGATCGAGTACTTAATCTCGCACGGGACCGATTCTTCTGGCCCAACATGGCAAAAGAGATCAAGAAATACATCCAACAGTGCCACAGGTGCTCTATAGCTAAGGATATACCAATTCCCAAGGCGCAAATGAAACCAACAGCCCCAGAGGTAGACCAACCATTTTCCCGTTGGCATGTGGACGCCATTGGCCCCTTCACAGTACCTTCTGAACAAGGCAACAAGTACGTTTTGGTTGCTCAGGACGCGTTTTCCAAATGGCCAGAAGCCAAACCAGTATCTTCGTGCACAACCGAAGTTATCATTGACTGGATCAACGCATCGATAATCGAGCGTTTTGGCGTACCCAAAGAGGTAATGTCTGACCAAGGATCCCAATTCCAATCCCGCGAGTTTAAGCAATTCGCCGAGACCAAGGGATTCACGAGCACTGAAGCTACACCGTACCACCATCAGACCAACGGAGTGGTGGAACGTTTCAACCGTACCTTGGAAGAAATGATTCGAACGAGTATTGAACAAACCAACAAATGGGACGAAGTCGTGGACAAGTGTCTCTTCTCCTATCGAACGACCAAGCATAAAGTAACCAAGAAGACTCCATTTGAGGTCGTCTATGGCAAGCACGCTCGATTGCCCGTGGATGGCCTGCTCCAACTCGAGACACCCGAGTCTTCGCGGAACCACGAGGAAGTTCGAAAAGAAGTGAAGCAATCCATCCTGGACGAAGCTAAGAAGTCCAAAAGTCGGTACGATCGGACCAAGAACGTCAAGTCTCGCGACTTAGACGGCCAAAAGGTTTACTGGAAAAACCTCACTGCCAACCCGAAAGAAGGCAAGCACTTGGCTCCGCGTTACAGAGGACCGTTTCTGGCTGAAAAGACAGATTCACCCTGGAACTATCGCATCACTGACAAGGATGGCAACACCAAAACGGTCCACGTCGATCAACTGAAGAACTGCCACAACAACGAACCGTTAGCAGCAGGTCTTCGGGGGAGAGGTCGGCCCAGGATCCGAGTAATCACCAACTCGATCCTCAAACGGGGGGAGAGGTGTAAGGGTGCATGGCCACATGTCGCCCTCTGACTCATGTAGCATAGCGCCCTCCAGCGATGACTGCCTGTGCGTCATCGCCTTCTGTACATATTGTATATAAACACTCCACTCTGACAATAAACCTCACTTGACGATCACCTCTCTCTCGTGTTCACTTCGCTCACATGTACTAAATATTCCAATCTTTTACAATCATATTCTCTGTCGCCCTCTATGTGTTGACTGAGGGATTGCAGGTTGTGTGTTTGTTTTTTGAATCCTATTGGTCGAGGATATGATAATTTTGATTAATGGTAAAATGAACGGAATAGCAAGAAAAATGAAAATTATATGGACGAGGTGAAGGGTGATTTGTTCAAAAAATCAAAGAAATTCATTCCCCAACTTTCATGTCAACTTGAGAAAAAGTTTCCGGCAATATATTTCCTCAATGTTTACGTTGGAGCTTTGTTGTTTTTGGTTTTTTGTATCCCATTTGTCGTGGATCTGTAGATATCGAACCCATGAAGGTAATTCTTCATGCTCTACCACCTTTTGCACCCGTTTTCTAATGCTCTACAATCTTTTTGTATTCCCCACTCACTGTGAGTTGACTGAAGGAGAGAGCACATTGTGTGTTTTCGTATTTTGTATCCTATTGCTCGAGGATTTGATCATTTTGGCTAATTAAAGTGTCTAATCTGTAGATATCGAACCCATGAAGGTAATTCTTCATGCTCTACCACCTTTTGCACCCGTTTTCTAATGCTCTACAATCTTTTTGTATTCCCCACTCACTGTGAGTTGACTGAGGGAGAGAGCACATTGTGTGTTTTCGTTTTTTGTATCCTATTGGTCGAGGATTTGATCATTTTGGCTAATTAAAGTGTCTAATCTGTAGATATCGAACCCATGAAGGTAACCCATCATGCTCTACCACCTTTTGCACCCGTTTTCTAATGCTCTACAATCTTTTTGTATTCCCCACTCACTGTGAGTTGACTGAGGGAGAGAGCACATTGTGTGTTTTCGTTTTTTTGTATCCTATTGGTCGAGGATTTGATCATTTTGGCTAATTAAAGTGTCTAATCTGTAGATATCGAACCCATGAAGGTAACCCATCATGCTCTACCACCTTTTGCACCCGTTTTCTAATGCTCTACAATCTTTTTGTATACCCCACTCACTGTGAGTTGACTGAGGGAGAGAGCAAATTGTGTGTTTTGGTTTTTTGTTTCCCATTGGTCGAGGATTTGATCATTTTGGCTAATTAAAGTGTCTAATCTGTAGATATCGAACCCATGAAGGTAACCCATCATGCTCTACCACCTTTTGCACCCGTTTTCTAATGCTCTACAATCTTTTTTGTATTCCCCACTCACTGTGAGTTGACTGAGGGAGAGAGCACATTGTGTGTTTTGGTTTTTTGTATCCTATTGGTCGAGGATTTGATCATTTTGGCTAATTAAAGTGTCTAATCAGTAGATATCGAACCCATGAAGGTATTTCATCATGCTCTACCACCTTTTGCACCCGTTTTCTAATGCTCTACAATCTTTTTTGTATTCCCCACTCACTGTGAGTTGACTGAGGGAGAGAGCAAATTGTGTGTTTTGGTTTTTTGTTTCCCATTGGTCGAGGATTTGATCATTTTGTTTAATTAAAGTGTCTAATCAGTAGATACCGATCCCATGAAGGTAATTCATCATGCTCTACCACCTTTTGCACCCGTTTTCTAATGCTCTACAATCTTTTTGTATTCCCCACTCACTGTGTGTTGACTGTGGGAGAGAGAGAGCTGAGCGTATGTTTGGTCAATTTGTTTTTTAACCCCATTGGTCGAGAATTTGATCATTTTGGCTAATAGAAGTGTCTAATCAGTAGATACCGATCCCATGAAGGTAATTCATCATGCTCTACCACCTTTTGCACTTGTTATCTAATGCTCTACAATCTTTTTGTATTCTCCACTCACTGTGTGTTGACTGAGAGAGAGAGAGCAGAGCGTGTGTATTGACTCGAAATAGCATTGTGTAGTGGGATATGGTAGGGTTGTGTCATGCTTTTCTATAGCTCATGTGGGCTCTAAATGTTCACAGAGGTGTGCATTTTATGAAACGAATGCCATATCGGTGCTGGGTTGCATCAAAACTAATGATATGGACAAGCACATCATTGAGTGAGTGAGTGTGTGTGTCCAATGAGCATTTGGTATATGAAGGTTGTGTTACACAACCTTCAATATCAGGTTTAAATTAAATTTGTGGCTGTGAAGACACATGCCCAACTGCTAGAAATTTATGTCAGGATTATTTTTCCTAGTCCCAAAAATCATAAACTTAAAAGACATTAGCTATATTGTAAAAGGAACAATCAGACATTGCCATTTTTACTATGATTAGGTGACAAAGTTTTTAACTGTCAAATGCTAGTATTTTGATTCGATGTTAACATTTGTTGTGCAAATGTTGTCCTAAATTGTTAATTTGCGTATGAATTAAAAGATCCACTCTCTAAATTGGGTGTTGGCTGCGTGAAAATAAGATCCACGTTGTCCAAAGTTTGTATTCCCCCACTCACTGTGAGTAGACTAGAGTAGAGCACATTGTGTGAATCTTATTAAATTCGTGGCTGTGAAGACACATGCCCAACTGCTAGAAATTTATGTCAGGATTATTTTTCCTATTCCCGAGAATCATAATCTTAAAAGACATTAGCTATATTGTCAAAGGAACAATCAGACATTGCCATTTTACTATGATTGACGATGACTGAGGTAGAGCACATTGTGTGTTTGTTTTTTGAATCCTATTGGTCGAGGATTTGATCATTTTGGCTAATTAAAGTGTCTAATCAGTAGATACCGATCCCATGAAGGTAATTCATCATGCTCTACCACCTTTTGCACCCGTTTTCTAATGCTCTACAATCTTTTTGTTTTTCCCCCACTCACTGTGAGTTGACTGAGGTAGAGCACATTGTGTGTTTGTTTTTTGAATCCTATTGGTCGAGGATTTGATCATTTTGGCTAATTAAAGTGTCTAATCTGTAGATACCGATCCCATGAAGGTAATTCTTCATGCTCTACCACCTTTTGCACCCGTTTTCTAATGCTCTACAATCTTTTTGTTTTCCCCCACTCACTGTGAGTTGACTGAGGTAGAGCACATTGTGTGTTTGTTTTTTGAATGTCTCTAGCTAGTATTTGGCGGGACATTTCAGTGTTCCATTTGGTCTAGTTTTGAAGTTAAACGGTCCAACTAAATAGTGCCCAAGTCAATTCAATAGTGCCATTCAGATATTTTGCTACAGCAATGCTCGAAAGTACTCCACTATCTTTGTATTTGAATCTTATTAAATTCGTGGCTGTGAAGACACATGCCCAACTGCTAGAAATTTATGTCAGGATTATTTTTCCTAGTCCCGAGAATCATAATCTTAAAAGACATTAGCTATATTGTCAAAGGAACAATCAGACATTGCCATTTTAGTGTACTCAATATTCCAATCTTTATATTTGAATCTTATTAAATTCGTGGCTGTGAAGACACATTTGCGTATGAATTAAGAGATCCACTCTCTAAATTTCGTGTGGTTGGCGTTGAAATAAGATCCACGCCCTGGGCTTTATACTTCGCGGTCTGCGACCGCTCACCATGCAAATTACAATTTAAATACAAACAAGAGGAGGAGGAAGCTAACTCGACTGGTGGAATCCGATTCAACGTGAGCCAAGGCCTGTGCGCATTGGGTATCCTTCTGGGTGTGGTTCTCTTTTGCTTCATTTGCGACATCCCGCTCTTCCTGTACTGGTACTTGAAAATTTTCATTAAAAAATTAAAATTTAAAAAAATATTAAAAGTTTTTAATAAAAAATATTAATATTTTTATTTAATAAAACAATAAAATAATGTGTATTTTATTTAAAAATAGTACGATAAATATGGCTCAAAATCAACTTGAAAATTGCAAACAAATACAAGCCCACCGTAAAGTCATACAGTAGGACCACAAACCAGGAGTTGTGCTCAGTCAGCGCACGGTCACACGGACCAAAGAGAAACTCAAAACGATGGCCACTCATGTGCTGATCCATCAGGCGGGCTCGAGTGTCCATTGGTTCGTCCGCGGAGCGGGGCCATTTGAGAAAGCGGGCACACTTGGAGTCACAGCCGGGACAGCGGTGGAAGAGACGGTGCCAGTTGCCATTGCGCCACAAGAGTCGGTGATTGTGCAGACAGGTGGCGTGCATTGGCACATCGCAACACTCCTTCAATGCTGTTGGGGTGAAAAAGAGAGGGTTTGGGTTGGGTTATATCTTTTTGTAAGAAAATCTTTTTCTACTTACCAATAGTGCTCCTAATTCGCCCTTTACAGAGCACACACTTGGCGCGTCGCATCGACTGTCGTTCTCCAGTGTTGGTAGTGGTGGTGATGGGGTCCATAGTGGGCGTGGTCACATCAGTACCTGTGAGCGTGACCTCACCTGTAGCCATATTCTTCAACTAATAAGGAATGGACGCGTCTGTTTCAGGACACAAAACACAAAAAACGAGACTTTTAACCACAAACGAAACAGAAAACAAAACAATAAAGAATGACGTAGCATTTAAAATAGAAATCATTATTACGAAGTATATGACGTATATAATACGAATCGAATTCTAACTTGAATGGATGTTGTTTGCGTCGAAATAGTTGCGCCCTCTTCCCAAGCCAACCAATTTCGAAATAATCGGCGCCAAAATATATTAAAAGTAACCAAATCAAATTGTAATTGTAACATGTAAATCAATGTCAATGTACAGAATATTGTCTCAACCAAACAAGACAACCAGCCAACTCGATTCAGAATACGAGAACTTTCGAGCTCATCGATGAGTTCCCTCACAAATTCTGGTTTCACCTGTTTGCTATCCTGATTTGTCAGCTCAAAATCATATTCTTTTGGTGTTTCATTGTGGTACTCGTTTATGGAAATTTCATCTAAACCACCATCGTAAATACCCTGGACAGTATTGCCAAATCTGGTTCGAATGATCGCCAATTGATTGGACAAGAAGAGATGCCTCAGTACTGGTGCACCGGAGAAAAACACTGAACTCAGAAGATCTTGACCAATGATCAGTTGACTAGGGTTCCATTGGGCTTTGTTGTCATCTGTCTGGCGGTGAAACGCAGAGTCATTCGAAAGTGTAATGCCAAATCGTGTTCTGGCTAATTGGTGCACCATTATTGAAGGAGACAATACTTTCGAATTTGGATTTCGCTCTCGATTGTCAACCAAAAGTTGAACATTGTCAGCACAGATGGTTGGATTGCGCACTGATTCGATTCGAACGCGAATTGTACGATGTAGAAATGAAGGCGGAAAGCCAGGATAGCAGGACAACATGAGTGGCCAAATTGGTCGACATTTGAGTGAGCACTTTTGAGATGCCCGATCCAACAGGACTGGTGACACCACAGACACTGCCGCACCTGAATCCAACAGAGCGATGCAGGTGACCGGTGGCTGGTGAGCTGTTAAACGAATGTTCAACTTGATCGATGGCCTCTAGGCTAGGGCAGGTGATGGTGCAGGTGAAAATGCCTTTGTAGATGGATCAGTTGTTGATGTTTCAGTTGCTAAAGGTGGTGTGGATACTTTTCTAGAGTCTTTTGCCTTATTGTCCAAAAGTGCGGCCTTAAGAATTTGCTCATACATTTGATCATCATTGCCACAAAGCAAAAACAACAGATTGAGTGAACACGATCCTAGATGACTGCACACTCTGTACAACATGTTGAGAAGTGGCTCCCTCTCTGCATGACCATTTGTCAGGTCCATAACTAGTCATGGTGAAGTTACTATGTTGACAGCCACTCAACAAGCTAGTGTGTACATAGCCGACCTCCTACTGCCTTTATAAGCACGTGTGCTGAAGTGCACTATCATCGTATGCCTTGTATGTGCTACTGATCAGTTGTCTGTGTGACTTGTGCTAAACGCACCTCTTCTTTCTTTCAGATTGTGTCTTCCTGAAGTCTTGTTGGCCCCAACTTCCTGTCTACTAGTGTGACCATCTAGTACTACTATTGGTGGCTCGTATCCTGGAAGAAGAACTGGTGACTTACGCTCCCAAGCCTTTCGTACTGGTGACTTACGCTCCCAAGCCCTTCGTACTGCCTAATTGTGTCTGCCCTCTATTTATTATCAATAAACTGCTTTTAACTAACACGTTATCAGCACGAAGCTCTGGGATGGAATTGGCGACACTACTAATTGGTAGTCTGGTTACCCTCTGTGGATGCCTCATTGTATGGATTGTCGTGAATGGGAAGCCGAATCAAGATGCTGATCGACCTGTACGTGATAACCGAAAGTATCAGGAAACCGAAATTGTTCGTTTGAATGGGACCAACTACGCTAACTGGCAGTACATGTTACGCCTAGCCCTACGTCGTTTGCGAATTGAACATGCGATTCAACGCCCGGTGGCAATCAGCTCCGAAGCAAATCAGACTGCTTTAGCACGAATTACTTGCTCTCTCGATGACCGTCACCTGTCTATGGTTCGGGAATTACTTTCTGCTTTTGAAGCATTTGAGAAACTTAGCAAGGAATATGTCACCAACGATGTGGTCAAACAAGCTCTTCTGGAACGTGATATACGGACGATTAAACTCGAAGGTTTTACAGAAGCTAAAGTTCGTGAATATAATCTAGCAATTGGTCAGAAAATTGACGATCTCCGTATGGCTGGTTCAGACTTGACACACGAACGGGAATTGTGTCTATACGTCGATGGTCTTCCCAGTGAACTGGTCCCCTTTAAGGCATCAACATACCAACAGCTGAGTACCCTCACTAGAGATCAACTTCTTCTGAATCTCATCCGGTACTGTGGAATGGTGGACAACGGAAACTCTGAACAGAGCCTGATGTCAAAGGAAACTCGTAATCGCATGCCATCAACTCGTACCTCTTTTCGTACCGGACCAACTCGCTTGTGTTACTACTGTAAACGACCCAATCACATTGAACGGAATTGCTACAAGAAGAAAGCAGATTTGGAACGCGCTGGCCGACAGAACACTATTCAAAGTCCAAATGGAACGGATGTAAATGTTGCTCATGGAATAAATGATATTCAGAACTATGTCGTTGACTGGATTATTGATTCTGGCGCATCAAGTCATTTTGTAACATCTGACCGACACTTAATGAATGCAATCTCAATTAGTCAGTCTGTCAGTACCGCGAATAATCAAATGTGTAAAATCTACAGACAAGGTGACTTTATTCTACATACTGGACCTGAGGTCATGCATCTCAAGGATGTCAAGTTCACTCCCGACTTTAGTGCTAATCTCCTCTCCGTAAGCAAGTTGACAAAGGATGGTTTCAAAGTTGAATTTAATGCTAGAGAAGCAATTGTGTCTAAGCAGGGAAAAGTGTACCTCAAGGCAACTCGAAGTGGAAACTTGTACCGGTTTGAAGAAGAAGAGCGTGCTTTGCTGTCTTCCAAAGCTGTTAATTGGCACAGTATTTTGGCCCATCCGGGACAACAGAAACTGGAGAAATTGAAGGAACTCTATGATCTACAGTGTGAACATGATGAACAATGTGTTACGTGTGTTCGATGCAAACTGAAGCAGTCTCCCTATCCTCCATCAACAACAACAACATCTCGACCACTTGAGTTGATCCACTCTGACCTTGGTGTTGTGAATAATCCTCTTGGCTATGATGGATCTCGCTACTTCATGATCCTTGTGGATGATTATTCTCGATACGTAGAAGTATTTACTCTCAAGAGTAAGTCTGAAGCAATCCTGGCCTTCCAAGAATACAAAGGGAAGATGGAGAAACAATTTCCCGTTGGAATTGGAGCATTGCGAACAGACAATGGAGGAGAGTACACGTCAAATGAGTTCATCGAGCTACTAAAGAGAGAAGGAATTTACCGACAGCGAAGTGTACCATTCTGCCACCAACAGAATGGAGTTAGTGAACGAACAATCCAGAAGGTCCAAACGATGGCACGTGCAATGTTGTTCGAAAGTTGCTTACCACTAAGGTTCTGGCCTGAAGCAATACGTACTGCATGCTACATTGCCAACCGACTGCCTCATAGTGCTATTGATGATGAGCTGCCCTGTAAACGAATGTTCAACCAGGAACCGGAGTATGAAAAGATGAAGACTTTCGGGTCAGTCGCTTATAGCTGGATCCCTCATGAAAAGAGGAAGAAGTTCGACCCTACCTCCGAAGAACTTATATTTGTTGGATACTCTTTCGATGCAAAGGCTTATCGACTCCTAGACCCTGATACTGGCAAAGTTACAAACCAGAGGAACTGCGACATCTGGAACGGTGTATTCCCAGCCTGCATCAAATCAATGAAGCTATCAAAGGAAGGCGAACGAGAATGCGCATGCGAAAACAATCCACTAACTCGAGCACTCTTCTACATTGACGAAATTGAAGAAGTAAGTGAGACCGAAGGAACTGAAGAAAGACAAGTCACTAATGATCAAACTACCGAACCGGAAATTACACCAATCCTGGAATTACAAAGACAGATTCAAACCCTAGAAAACCAAATGAGAGAAGCTTCACTCACCCAAGCATTGGCGAATTATGACCGAAGGCTTCAACTGAATCTCAACCAACCGATCATCGCCACAAGTAAACCAAAAATGGAACCAGGTGCTGAGACGAGTGTCAAAACTGTTATGTCTGGCTCAGCCAATGATCTTGTTCAGCCGACTGTTACACCAACCACATCTGTTACTACTACAAATGCACCAAGTACATCAGCTGCAACAACGCTCCCTGTAATCATCCCTGAAAAGGTAGCTGATGTGAATGAATTGCTCTCTTCACCAGCTGGAACAACTACTGGAACAGTAACTACTCCAAAACTAGAACTTGAACCAAAACTGGAACTAGAACCTATCCAGGGCATTACCAAGCCCAAGCTCCCCGCAGAACCTACTATCGAACCAATTGGAGAACCAGAACCGGTAGTTGAAGTACAAGATCAGGGGAGGCGTATACAACCACCAAGAGACCGTAGACCACCAGTACGACTCAACTACATTGCTCCAGGAGAACAAGGGCTCATTGCGAATCATCAGCAGAGGATACAGATACCCGCAAACTACAATGAAGCAATGAGATCTCAAGAGAAGAATTATTGGATTGAAGCCATGACAGATGAGATCGCCTCTCTCAATGCTCACCACGTCTACCAAATAGTCGAACAGAGTCAGGCAGGAGAAAGAAAACTAATTACAACAAGATGGGTGTTCGACATCAAGAAGAATGCTCTCGGTGCTATTGTCCGGTTTAAAGCAAGATTGGTGGCTCGAGGATTCAACCAACAGAAAGGCATTGATTTTGAAGAAACCTTTAGTCCCGTTGTGTCATTTACCGCTATCCGTGTCATGATGGTGATTGCAAATCAACAGAAACTACTCGTACATCAGATTGACATCAAGACTGCGTTTCTGAATGGTGATCTTGACACTACTGTGTATGTCACTCCACCTGAAGGGTACAAAGACAACGGTATGGTCTGGAAAGTCGACAAAGCAATGTATGGTCTCAAACAAGCGCCCAAGTGTTGGAACGAGAGAATGGACAAGATTCTAAACCAAATTGGATTCAAGGCGATACAATCAGATCGATGTCTTTACATGAAACAACTTGGTAATGTGAATCTATATCTTCTGGTCTGGGTAGACGACATTTTGATCTTCACATCTACCGAACAGCAAATGCATGAAGTCAAGGAACAACTGAAGCAGAAACTTGAACTAAGGGATCTCGGACCAGTCAATCGATTTCTCGGAGTAAACTTCACTAGAAACGAACAAGGGGCATTCTCTCTATCACAGGAGATGTACATTGACGATCTCCTTAATCGATTTAACTTGGAGGAAGCAAGCCGTATTCAAACTTTACCAGAATTGGACAAATTGGATCTTGCAAGTGGAGAAATAAACCATGCACTACCAATCAGAAGCCTCATCGGAAGTCTTCTGTACATCGCAAACCTTACCCGACCAGACATTGCAGCAGTCGTAAACTTACTCTCACGTCATTTACACGAACCAACAGAAACTGTCTGGACATACAGCAAACATGTACTAGCGTACCTGAAACATACCAAGAAACTTGCTCTCAACCTTGGAAGTTTTGATGACTCAAACCTCGTCTGTTACGTGGATGCCAACTTTGCGACATTGGGTGACCGGAAATCTCAGTCGGGTGCTCTATTTCGACTTGACGGAAGCTCAATTAGTTGGTTCAGTAGAAAACAGAAGACAGTCAGTCTATCCACAACTGAAGCTGAGTACACCGCTATGGCAATGGCGTGTAAAGAAGTACTTTGGTTACAGCAATTACTCCATGAGTTGAGCTTTCCTCTCCAACTGCCTACTACCATGCTGGAAGACAACATGCCGGCAATTCAGATTGCAAACTCTCAACGAAGCTTATCCGACACTAAACATATTGACGTGAAGATGCACTGTATACGGGACTACAGTGCCAAACGATATATCCTGATTAATCATGTTCGAACACATGACCAACTTGCCGATTGCCTCACTAAGTCATTGAAGAATTCCAAGCATACCAAGCTGATACTTTCGGAACAGGATGGCCAAGCAGTTCAGGAGCAGGGGAGGTGTTGAGAAGTGGCTCCCTCTCTGCATGACCATTTGTCAGGTCCATAACTAGTCATGGTGAAGTTACTATGTTGACAGCCACTCAACAAGCTAGTGTGTACATAGCCGACCTCCTACTGCCTTTATAAGCACGTGTGCTGAAGTGCACTATCATCGTATGCCTTGTATGTGCTACTGATCAGTTGTCTGTGTGACTTGTGCTAAACGCACCTCTTCTTTCTTTCAGATTGTGTCTTCCTGAAGTCTTGTTGGCCCCAACTTCCTGTCTACTAGTGTGACCATCTAGTACTACTATTGGTGGCTCGTATCCTGGAAGAAGAACTGGTGACTTACGCTCCCAAGCCTTTCGTACTGGTGACTTACGCTCCCAAGCCCTTCGTACTGCCTAATTGTGTCTGCCCTCTATTTATTATCAATAAACTGCTTTTAACTAACACAACATTACCAAAACAAACAGAAGAATCAGTAGAATCGAGACAGTGAGAGTCCAGGTGGATCCATCATTTTGAGCATAAAGCACTTGATGAATGTTCTTTTTGGGTTAGATGATTTCGAGTTGGAGATGCTTAGAGAAGGAAATTGAAACAAAAGTGTTTTGAGTTTGTGATGATTGGCAAGTGAAGAGGAAGCGGAAGATTATGATGCAGACAAGGTGTAAGGCAAAATGATAAATGCGTTATGTAGGCAGCACAGCTTAAATAGGCATGCATACTACAGTATACGTATACATTTGTCATATACTTCGAGGCATTTTGCTAATTTTTGAGTTGGAGTTGTGTAAATGCTCTAATTCTTAATTCTAGCATTTTCTTGTCATACTTTACAATTTAACAATTTATCACACAGTAGTTTCTTGACAATTTTTCACTTCAAAGTGAAATTCTGTAATTGAAAATTCCAGAAATATTGATAGTAGCCCAGATCTCCCATTCCTTAAGAATCAACACTATTAAATTTTAAACTATTTTAAATAACTCGACAATTTGAGTTGAGTGATATTTTTCACACTTGTTTCAAAAAGGTTAGTTGAAAATGATAAATTAACTGTTAAGCTTTAACTAGTTTCACGACTGTACTCATTTCCAGGTTCATATTGGTTTGCCTCACACCATTTTTGAATGGTTTGTTTCACAGACTCGAGCCACTACAAACACTATTGCTGCCATCTGTGGGTGTGCTGTGAATGTTGTATTGTTATGACCATCATTTGATCACATTTGGCTTGCTGCACGAGTGTTGATTTGAGTTGTGTGCTACTTTTGAGGTTTGCACTAAAACCACGTTTGTATTGTTCCATCGTGATTCGTTTATTTAACAATTCCCATACTTGACCACCAGCTCGATTATGGTCATGTCATCTTCATCTGCTGTACCGTCTCAGTGCCGTCCTCATTTGTCCGAATTGTTGTCCAAATTGATTGCAACCCAAAGTGTGGACACGAGATTGTGGCTGCAGGGCGAGATGGTTCGACTCGTGCATCAAATGATCGATTCACTTTTTCTCAGATTGCTCATCTCGCCATTTGCCCGACCTGGTGCTCAACCCTTCAAACAGAGTCAAACAAATGTCCGCTCAACTCTGTCCGAGTTGTGTCAATTGATGGAAGAAGAGAAGGAGACCACGAATCGATTGGCACGAGGCCAAATGGATGGAGTGGTCAATTTGCTCTTTGAAAGACTAATCAACAAGACATTGGTCAACAGCGAAATGAGTGCATTTGCATCAGTTCAACCTTTACCAGCAAATCATTACCAAACTGTTCCGCCCAATGCATCAATCAATGCACAATCGAGTACTGGGACTAACAATTCAAATGAAAATTTGTCAGCAGATCAAATCACTTGTCCACCAATGATTTCATCATTCAGTGCAAATGGTCACAATGCTAATGTCCTTTTTGATAATGCTGAGACAGAAATGGACACCAAAATTGGACTAGGCCAAGATGAGAACGAACAAGATCAACAAAATGCTTCATTGGAAAGCGATCTCATGGTCATGTCAGATGTCATCGATAACTCCAATCAATCTGATGATAAGGCAAACAATTCATTATTGAATAACAAAAGAGAACCACAAATTCGCAAGTCAACGAAAAATACAAGAAAGAAACACCTCGAAAAGGGCCAATCTGCTCAGCCCGTCATTGATCACAACCATCATCATCAATCGATTACATCAAACAGTCGACTACTGCGATCCTCGGCTCGTAAACCAACTCCCAAAAAAGTTTTCATCGATGTTCAATTGGGCGTGAATGTTGGCAAATGTGGAAAACGCAAAATTGATCCAGTGAATAAAAGTGTGAAAAAAGTGAAACGTAATCAGATTTTGAATGATGGAGAAGACCATGCAACCAGTACAATTGGAGAGCAAATTGCCACAGAATGCACTACTAATCCAACTCAACCAAACCTTGCCCAATCGAATCGTCATTTGCACTGTTCACATTGTCACAAATCATTTGATCGCAATTCCACTTTGCAGGCACATCTTCGAGTGCACTCAGGTGTCCATTTCACTGTGACCAATGTGACAAACAATTTACTCAGATGGGCAATTTAATCCAACACCAACTGATTCACCAAAATATAAAACGTTTTCGTTGTCACGAGTGTGACCAACAATTCACCCTAAAAAGTGGTCTTGACTGTCATCTTCGAACACATTCCGGAGAGCGACCATTCGAATGTCGTCATTGTGCAATGTCGTTTACTACATGGAACAGTCGGCAAACTCACGAACAAGCCATCCATCTGCATGTGAAGCCATATCGATGCAAGGAATGTGGTCACACTGCCACTCATCAATCAAATATAATCAGACACATTCGAATGGTCCATTTTTGGTTTGCATCGAACCATCAAACAACAACATAAATCACTCAACATCATCGATGAACGAGATCCGAGAGAGTTGATTGAAAAAGTGTGACTTATTTCGATGCATTGAACAGTTACACAAGTTTAACCAAACATGAAAACAAATATTTGATCGAATGTGTGACTGTGTTCCAATAAAAAATGAGTTGGGTGAAGTGAAAGTTAAAAATCTGGAGAAAATGAAAAACGAAAATTGATAATAAATTTAATTAACTCATTCCATGCGACCCTTCGCTCAGGGCTAGAGACCAAACGGTGCAACCGATTGACTTGAAAATTCAGGAGCATATACTTCAAGATGGGGGAATTTGGGGACGGGTGACATTTTGTTCCAATTGGAACTTCGGTGGCGAATCGAATATACGTGTATTTTTTTATTTGTGTAATCGATTCTACTCGCAATTCTGAGCATTTTGATATATCACATGCCTGTGAAAATATTTAAGAATCCACCGGAAATCCTCGATCCAAAATTCCAGAATCCAGAAACATGATCCCTGGATACAAGAAAATGTGCCTATCTTATTCTACTGGTTCTTCTGAGAATTTTGATGTATAATATGAAGCATTTGGTCCACGGGAAGGTAGTGAAATGAATATTTGAAAATAAATTGTAAAAATGTGAATTTAACCCGATTAGGGCACGCGGACACCAGTTGCAGTGTATTTGTAGAAAAGCTAATTGGTAGGGTTAGGATATACCAAAAGTGGACAAGTGATACACCAAATTGACCGTAACGATGCAGAGAACAATATGGCAGAATCTGTTTTAGGTCCTAGACCCAAATTCTGGCTAGGGCCTAGATCCAAATGGACCAAAATTCAAAAATCAGGTAATATGGCAATCTAACACACCAAATTGACCGTAACGATGCAAAGAATATCACGGACTGATCTGATTTCGGTCCCAGGCCCAAATTCTGGCTAGGGCCTAGGTCCAAATGGACCAAAATTCAAAAACCAGGTAATATGGGGATGTAACACACCAAATTGACCGTAACGATGCAAAGAATATCACGGACTGATCTGATTTTGGTTCCAGGCCCAAATTCTGGCTAGGGCCTAGGTCCAAATGGACCAAAATTCAAAAACCAGATAATATGGCGATGTAACACACCAAATTGACCGTAACGATGCAAAGAATATCACGGACTGATCTAATTTCGATCCCAGGCCCAAATTCTGGCTAGGGCCTAGATCCAAATGGACCAAAATTCAAAAATCAGGTAATATGGCAATGTAACACCTAATTGACCGTAACGATGCTGGGAACAAAATAGAGTGATAAAAAAAATAATTTTAAAATGACCCCTAGACCATTTACCACAATTTTTGGTCAAGAAATAATTAAAAATTGAACTCTAGACCATTTACCACAATTGTTTGGTCTAGAAATAATTAAAAATTGAACTCTAGACCATTTACCACAATTGTTTGGTCTAGAAATAATTAAAAATTGAACTCTAGACCATTTACCACAATTGTTTGGTCAAGAAATAATTTAAAATTGAACTCTAGACCATTTACCACAATTGTTTGGTCAAGAAAATAAATTTAAATCAATCCAAATAAAAATTATTTTGTATTGCCCAATTTGAATTTTGCAAACATTGTTCTTGTCTTGTCTTTATTGTGAATTTGCAAATTTTACAAGAAAAGTCACAAACCACAAACATTGTTCGGAAAACATGATAATTTGATTTAAATATAACTATTTAATAGATTCTTTGTATTATATTTATTGAAGTAATCATATATAGTTTTATTATGCATATTGTAATTGTGTTACATGAATGTAATTGGAAAATATATGTAACATATGTGTGTGTGAATGTGAATGGAATGTGATGTATATATAGCGTAACAAATGTTATGAAATTTAAATCTAACAAAAATAAACTGTTACTGAATTAGCATGATTTCAATTCAATCGGATTGAGGGAATTCGGATACTTGATGATTTTGTGGGTCAAGGAAACATTGATCGCACATGTTAGCATTGCATTCCAGGCACAAATAAAGCACTAAAAATAATTGTTATAGTTTTAAAAAATTATTTTGACATCAATTTATTACCTCGAGCAATTTTGCTTTGTTTAAATTTGTCTCGTTTGCGGTTGTGACTGCTCCCTTTGAAATTGTTGATACAAGGTTGACAGCGTTTTGGTTTCATGTTTGCGTTGAGAATATGCGAATGTTCCACTACTGATGAATCTTCTCCAACAGTTGATTCTAATTTAA
The DNA here is from genome assembly GCA_023373905.1 of Rhizoglyphus robini. Classification (NCBI taxonomy): domain Eukaryota; kingdom Metazoa; phylum Arthropoda; class Arachnida; order Sarcoptiformes; family Acaridae; genus Rhizoglyphus; species Rhizoglyphus robini. Next base: position 750,235 of record JAKIJQ010000046.1, read on the forward strand.
TTTGAATCTTTTGCTTTACCTCATAACCTTCGCAATTTGGGTCCAAGTTGTGTCGAAGACAAAATTCCCGGTTCGAAATCCGATTAGATTTTTGTGTTTCTTCTTTTTCTTCTTTTTTCTTCTGTGAGTTTGCTATGAAATTCATTTTCAAGTTAAAATAAATTAAACAAAAATAAAAACTTACATTTTTTTTCAATTCCCATAAGGTACTTTTTATTTTTAAAAAATTTTTATAAATACCATTTGATAAATCACTTGAAGAACTACTGTTGACGTTGATAACTACCGGCGGATCAATCTGTTTCTTTTTAGAAGCCATAATTTTTCGGTTTAAAAACTTCACTTTTTAAAAGTCACAAATGAACGTACACAGTCACAAAGTTATTTTAGTTTAAAAAACTTTTAATTCACATGCGGGGAGTCACATTTTAAAAAAATTTAACACAAAACTTATTAAAACATAATGTCGTGACGATTTTATTTAATTTAATTTAAATAAAATAAAAATCATATAGAGTGACACAAATTTATTTAGCTTTGTTTACTGCCAACTAAATAGTGAGCGCACTCGTGAGTGAGTGGTGTACTGTGAGGAGATCAATTCCTAAGTAAGACAATAGCAAGGTACTAATTGACTAGGGGCATAGTTTTGTGATATTGGTGGTACATGGTGATATTGTAGTATGCCTTTATGGTGGTTGGATTTCGTGCTACATTATCTTTATCATCATTTTGGCAATAGATGTGATCTTTGGTTCAACGGTCAATATTACCAGATTTTTGAATTTTGGTCCATTTTGACCTAGGCCCAAGCCAGAATTTTGGCCTGGGACCGAAATCAGATCAGTCCGTGATATTCTTTGCATCGTTACGGTCAATTTGGTGTGTTACATCCCCATATTACCTGGTTTTTGAATTTTGGTCCATTTGGACCTAGGCCCTAGCCTAAATTTGGGCCTAGGACCTAAAACAGATTCTGCCATATTGTTCTCTGCATCGTTACGGTCAATTTGGTGTATCGAATGTCTACTTTTGGTATATCCTAACCATACCAATTAGCTTTTCTACAAATACACTGCAACTGGTGTCCGCGTGCCCTAATCGGGTTAAATGGACATTTTTACAATTTATTTTCAAATATTCATTTCACTGCCTTCCCGTGGACCAAATGCTTCATATTATACATCAAAATTCTCAGAAGAACCAGTAGAATAAGATAGGCACGATTTCTTTTATCCAGGGACCATGTTTCTGGATTCTGGAATTTTGGATCGAGGATTTCCGGTGGATTCTTAAATATTTTCACAGGCATGTGATATATCAAAATGCTCAGAATTGCGAGTAGAATCGATTACACAAATAAAAAAATACACGTATATTCGATTCGCCACCGAAGTTCCAATTGGAACAAAATGTCACCCGTCCCCAAATTCCCCCATCTTGAAGTATATGCTCCTGAATTTTCAACTCAATCGGTTGCACCGTTTGGTCTCTAGCCCTGAGCGAAGGGTCGCATGGAATGAGTTAAGCATGCTTGCAAATTATTGTTAAACAATTATTATTTAATTAATTATACACAAAATGTTACAATAACCAATAACCAATAACCAATAACCAATAACCAATAACCAATAACCAATAACCAATAACCAATAACCAATAACCAATAACCAATAACCAATAACCAATAACCAATAACCAATAACCAATAACCGATAACCAATAACCAATAACCAGATCGGAACGCCGATCAATACTTCGCAAGACCAAAACCAAAACCGTGTGAGGCAGCCACGTGGCCTGATATACTATTGTACAATCGACGTAAAGGGAAAACGAATAGGAATGATGAGAGCGCAATTGGACGTGAGGGTGTATGTGTGTATTCAAAACAAAACAAAAAAGATCGCGAACCTAGCAGTGCAGGCTACTTATGTACCCTGACCTCAAATCACAATCATCAAAGGGTTGGACCATGAGATTGACCAATCACCGAGCAGTGTAGTGGACGTGGACGAGGAAGAATGCGCGACGATTGCTCCACTGCTCTTCGTGGCAAACTGGGTGAACTTCAGCAGGAAGGCACGAGTGAAATAGGAAGTTGCGAGTGGAGTTCAAAGGGCAAACAGAAACATCTGCGTGTTCAAGTTGATAGGAGAAACAGAATGGAGTTGGTTGGATGCGACCACCGAAGATTCATACAGCGATTCCACAACAAACGATGTGCGACAGATCATCGGTTGTGATGTTCGATCCATCGAAATCTTGAGATAATAATCTCCCATGATAAGATCTACTAGAGCCCACATTTGCCCACATGTGCATCGTACTCATAGCCATGCTACAGACCAATGACATGTAGGCAACGATACAGAAGCGTAGAAAAGGGCATAAAACATATGAAGAGCCGACGTGAATATTTCAAAACATCTTTAGTTTGGCTTTTGTATAGACGATAGGGTTAACTGGACTGTTAGGACATTGGTTCAACACTACTTCTAACTTCTAAAATATTGCATCTTTTAAGCAGAGTTATCCCAAATATCGAGATTTTTAACTAAAAATTTTGAATATTTACCCTGAATTACGAATTTCCTGAATAATCGTGATTGCAATGTTAGAACGCTTTTAATGGTAAATCGAGAATTACCTATGTTAAGTGTTATGTTTTGGTAGTGTACTGTAACGTCCTCTGTGGACGGTTTTGTGTTATGTTTAGAAACAAGTAGAAAGTTCTCGAAGTGTAAAACTTCACGACGTTTCTCGAAGGTTCTCTCGCTGTATATAAGGCCTGCATTGTGCTCAGTCTGTTGGCTTGTTATGTTGAATAAACATCGTGTTTTTCCTGTCTCTCGTGTCCTGCAACACGTTATCAGCCACGATGTCTCTACTCGAGTACCTCGCCCGTATCCTGTGGAACCTGTACGGTTCATTCCTGCCCGATGTCCCGACTGTGATCATCATCACGGCTATCACTGTTTTGGTCCTGTACATTGTTTACCTTCGTTCCCGTCCCGTTCTTGCTCTTGCCCGTTGCCAGTCTAGTGTGGCTCCAGCCATCCAGTTTCCCGTCACTAAGGATGTCCTTGCCTCGCCAGTCAACCAAGTCTGTGTCATCGACGACAACCCGATTCCTTTGCTCAACCAGTATAATTTCAAAACCTGGTTTTTCATGCTCTCCGCTGCCCTTGAAAGAGAGGGCATTCTCGATGTTATTACTCGTGCCTACCCGCAAGACCATTCCGTGAATCGCCAGGCAATGTGCATGATTCTGAAAGCTGTTCCAGAGAATTTTCAGTCTTGTTTTGGCTCGTCTTTTGTTGCTTACGATGCCGTGCATAATTTACAAGAGAAGTACGGAAAGTTGTCCTACACCAAGTTGTCCCGTCTCGAAGATGACATCAAATCTACCAAGCTGGTCAAACTAGATGATAAATCCGTGTGTGAGCACCTCGACCTGGTGGAGAAGAAAATCCAGATTCTCCGTAATGGTGGGGCTATTTTCGATAGTGACAAGCATCTTGGTCTCCTGGCCGATTCTCTTCCCGATGGCCCCGACTGGTCATCCTTCAAGGATACTCTCGCGTATGGAACCCACTCTGTCGATGTGGCCCTGGATAAGATCAAGGACAAGTGCCGGAAGATGAACCAACGAAATTCGGCCCTCTTTACCCAGTCCGAAAAACCTCGAATGTGTCCCGCTAAAGAAGCCCGACGAGCCCAGGACATAGCCAACAAGGCCTGTTTCTATTGTCACGAGCAGGGCCATAACATCTCGAACTGTACCGAACGTGTCTACAACGATTTCAAGAAGTCCCACAAGCCTAACCCGTATGTGTCCCGTGCCTTTGTCTCCTGGGTACTCGACTCAGGAGCCACTCAGAACTATGCTAAGTGTGACCAGAACCTAGTTGAGATACGAGAAATCAATGACTCTTCTGTTGTACTCGCTGATGGAGCTATTTGTAAAATCTACCGAGCCGGCGATACCTTCCTTTACACTGGATCTGGGCAACTGAAACTCACAAACGTCCATGTTGCGCCATCATTTGAAGAGAACCTGATATCCGTCAGCCAGCTAACTTCGAATGGCTTTAAAGTACTCTTCGACAAACAAGAAGCCATCGTGTTCAAAGATAATCAAGTGTACCTGCGTGCTAGAATGATCAACAACCTGTACAGGTACATTGAAACCAGTGGTTATGGTGGCCGTGACTCAGCTTTGGTCACGAAGAAACCCGATTGGCACAGTAAGTTCGGTCATCCAGGTGCCGAGAAACTGGCCGCCCTGAGGAAGCTGTATCCCGAACTGGAGTTGAATCACCCAGAAAACTGTGAAACCTGCCTACGAACTAAGCTTCACCAGTTGCCGTACCGCTCAACAGAGGACCGTGGAACGGAACCTCTCGAACTGGTTCACACCGATCTGTGTGGACAGATGCGAAAACCCGGCTATGATGGAAGCAACCACTTCATCATCTTCATCGACGATTTCTCCAAGTATGTGGAGGTTTTCCTGCTGAAAGGGAAGTCATCAGCCGAAGTACTCGACGCTTTCAGGAAGTTCAAGTTACGGTTTGAAAACCAACTTGACCGAAAAATCAAGAGTGTCCGCAGCGACAATGGTGGGGAGTTTGCTGGTTATTTCGGGGAGTTCCTCGCTGAACATGGAATCCAGCTCCAGCATTCTGTGCCCTACTGCCACCAGCAGAATGGAACTGCTGAACGGACAATCCAAAAGGTAGTCACCATTGCCCGGGCGTTGATGTTTGACAGCTGCATGCCTGCCCGATACTGGCCACTGGCCCTGAAGACTGCCGCTTACCTCGCTAATCGCTGGCCACATGCCTCGTTGGATGGCAAGATCCCGTTTAAAGTCCTGTTTCCTCGAAAGGACGATGGTATCAAGAAACTGCACGTCTTTGGATCTGCCGCCTACCGTTGGATTCACCATGAGAAGAACTTGAGAGGCAAATTTGATCCAACGTCTGAGAAAATGGTGTTCGTTGGATACGCACCCGATGCCGATGCCTATTTGCTCCTGAATCGAGAAACCGGCGCCATCGTTCCAGAACGAAACGTGAAGATCATCGATGGTGTGTTCCCGTTCTGCGAAAAGAAGGAACCAGACACCGAGTGCCACTGCAAAGAGAAGGAAGCGTGCCAATCGACCTGTATCTTCCCGGAGGAGTTGATTACGGACATGATCGTGATGGTTCCCCAATCAGGGGGTGCAACTTCTTCGTCTGATTTACCTACGGAATCATCTGATAGTCATCAACATGGAGGAAGTAGCCCATCTAGTGACAACAACAAGCCGGACTGTAAGAAAGGCTCATCAAATGACAATGATGAAGACGATGACGACCAAGGTGGTGGATCAAGCGTCTTCGAACCTACGGTTGAGCCTCCTGTGGTCCCACAACCGGTCGTAAATGTACCTCAGGAGGTGCCGACAATACCGAAGACTGTGTGGACATTAAAGAAAGGTGGATTTTATGAAGAAACAGTGGAACCTGCTACAACGGTGGTAATTGACCCGATCCTGAATGAACCACTCGATGTGGCAGCTAACCAAATTCCGAATGGCCCACCCGAGGTGGTTGCGAACCCAACCGAGAATGACCCACCTGTGGTGGTTGACAACCCGATTCTGAATGACCCACCTGAGGTGGTTGCGAATCCAACCGAGAATGACCTACCCGAGGTGGTAGCGGATCAAGCCCAGAATGACCCACCAGCGGTGGTCGACAACCCGACCCTGAATGACCCACCTGAGGTGGTTGTGAACCAAATTGAACAACCTGCCGCGTTGCGGAGGTCAGCACGAAGTAACACCGGAGTCCCACCCGAGCGATTCGGAGAATGGGACTATACTGGTTTGGCTGCCGAATTGAAGCATCTCAACGCCAAAGAGGTGAAAGTTCCAGCCACTTATGACGAAGCTATGAATGACCCGAACTATGCTCACTACTGGCAAGGTGCCACCAATGATGAAATCAAGTCACTGATGGAACATCAGGTATTTGACATCGTCGATGAAGACCCAATGAAGAAACCCATCACCACAAAGTGGGTCTTTGATATCAAGAAGAAGGCCAATGGAGTGATCGACCGATTCAAGGCTCGACTTGTAGCTCGAGGTTTCTGCCAGAAGAAAGGCATTGACTACGAACAAACCTTCTCGCCTGTGGTATCATTTGCCTCAATTCGTTTCCTGCTGACAATCGCTGGATTACAGAAACTCCATGTCCATCAGGTGGACATCAAGACGGCCTTCCTCAATGGAGACATCGACACGGAGATCTATGTCAAGCCACCTCCCGGTTATGCTGAGCCCGGCAAGGTGTGGAAGTTGTGGAAATCCTTGTATGGCCTTAAGCAAGCGCCCAAATGCTGGTTTGAAAAGTTGAGCTCGACCCTCGCCAAGATGGGCTTCTATCCGACCAAGTCAGAGCGATGCATCTATGTACGAAGAGAAGGATCGAAGATCAGCTATATCCTAGTCTACGTGGATGACATCTTGATACTCACAGAAGACCTCAAAACTATGGAGGAAATAAAGAATCAGCTGAAGGCACTCCTGGAAGCACGAGACCTGGGCCCGATTGGCCGGTTTCTGGGAGTTGATTTCGAGCGAAGCCAAGATATGGAGAAACTCTCTATGTCCCAAGAGGCTTACATCAACGACTTGACCGAACGATTCGGTATCTCTGAGTCGAAGAAGGCTGAATCATTGCCAGCACTTGAAGAGATTGATCTGACTCAGGATCCCGTGGACGAATCAATGCCCGTTCGGAACATCATTGGCGGACTGCTCTTCATCGCGAACATGACCAGACCCGATATCTCTTCTGTAGTCAGCCTTTTGTCGAGACATCTGCATCGTCCAAGTCAACGATTATTCAAGTTCTGCAAGAAAGTGCTCAACTACGTCCGTTCGACCAAACACAAGAAACTACACCTGGGCAATCTGGATGGATCCAACCTGTTAGCCTATGTGGATGCCAACTTTGCACCAAGTGGAGACCGGAAATCACAGTCGGGAGCCCTGTTCCGACTAGGTGGGAGCTCAGTACATTGGTTTAGCAAGAAACAGAAGACGGTGAGCACGTCTACCACCGAGGCAGAATACATCGCTTTGGCAGCAGCAACCAACGAGGTCCTGTGGCTGCAAAATCTAATGGAGGAACTGTCCATTCCAGTGAAGTACCCGACAGTGATCTACGAGGATAACCGACCCACTATGCAGGTGGCAACGAACCAGAAGAACAATTCGATGGCCAAGCACATCGACACTAAACTGCACGCCTTGCAGGATTACATCCTCAAGGGCTACATCGAGGTCAACTGGACGGGTACCGCGACTCAACTTGCCGATGGTCTAACCAAGACGAAGAGCGCCTCCCGAGATGCTGACAAACTGCTTGGAGGTCCGTTCCAGACAGTACCAAACCAGGGGGTGTGTTAAGTGTTATGTTTTGGTAGTGTACTGTAACGTCCTCTGTGGACGGTTTTGTGTTATGTTTAGAAACAAGTAGAAAGTTCTCGAAGTGTAAAACTTCACGACGTTTCTCGAAGGTTCTCTCGCTGTATATAAGGCCTGCATTGTGCTCAGTCTGTTGGCTTGTTATGTTGAATAAACATCGTGTTTTTCCTGTCTCTCGTGTCCTGCAACAACCTATTCTAAAAAATGTATGTCAGATGTCGTAACATTCGACTACCGCTGCCGATCGAACTTATGGTGGTGGCCTTTCGATAATAGCAAACGTTCTGTTTAGCAGACGTCAGTCATAAGCTGGCCCTCTCCGAATCATGTAGCTCGCTTTGGATGAGAGAGTGGTCCATGTGTGGTCTTCCCCGAAAGACCTAGCCTATGTACTCGTTCGCCATGTCATGACCCTTTTAACCTGTGTATCTATCTATGTACCATTAAACGTATGAACTATCGATGATGATTGTCTGTTGCGTGACCGTTCGCCATGTCTCATCTATCGCACCGCGCAACAAGACACCCACTTATTACATATATTTTACTTAAAATACGCAAAAATGGTTTTTATTTAAATTAGATTAAAAATGGATAAAAGGTGCACACATGCACACAAAATGTATACATGCACACTAGGGCGTTCAGACACGAGGATTCTTGCCACCCAGTGCTTGCTTGGTCCATCTCAAGGTTCGCCTTGAGACTAAGACCCAAGGGTCCGGCCAGTTCCAATCCCATTTTAGACATGCGCTTATTCCGTATGAACATAAAGCCAAACACAATGGCTGTGAATGAGGCAACGATAGTAAAGAGAGACCAGAATGCAGCCCAGATGAGAGAATTGCCAGATGAGCCTGAAGTGCCTGAATTAGTAGTGTACAGTGGTGGTAGTGGTCGAAGTGCTGCTGGTACAATCGGAGTTACCATACACAAGCAAGGTGTACACGACGTAACAGTTGTACAAGAACACAATGCCACCGGAACCCATCATACCATAACAGGTATAGAACATCGTATTAATCCACGCTAATTCCGGGGCCATTGATGCGGGATGGTCAGCCACGGGCTCTCGACGGGCAGCGGCAACATCGACACACAGTTTCGGAGTAGCCACCTTCGGGAATGTCTTCACCACAGTCTTCGCAGAAGGAATGCCAGAATCGGACATCGTTTCGGTGGCGGACAAGGTACTCCCCTTAGTGGAACTGCGCACGGGTGCAGACTTGTCACTGGGATCAAAGTCGGTCAGAACGAACGAGTTCTTGTCGTGATCATAGTTGTCGTCGTCGGCCATGTCTCAGTCTGTAGAGAAAAGAAGAGAAGAAACGGGTAATCCAGGGATTAGTACAGAAGGCGATTCTGGGACTTGGGAAAACGGGGGGATACATACATACCTGAACAGTAGCACGAGAGTAGACGGAGTAGCAATAACCAAAGATAAACCTTTACGAACAGAAATAGAAACGAGGTAGTCGAGAACGGGGTTGTTTGTGTAACGTAGTATTTCGATGTGTAACGCGTACGTTTTCATTCTAGTGATGTTAAATTCGAATATCCTCATATTCGAAAAATAGCCTGAAATTATTTTCGAATTATATTCGAATAATGGCCAATTTAAAAAAAATTTTATATTCGAACGAATATTCGATAATTATCGAATTATTCGAATAATATTCGAATACGATTGTCAAGTTATCCCAAATATATTCTGACCAAGCAATTTATAATCGCCAATTTGAATATCTACACAATATGTATTTTGTTAAATCACATCCGCGCGGCCATCGTGAAAGGTAGACGCTGGAAATAGCGGTTTCGAGGAGCTTTGTTTGGTAAAGGAGAGCCATGCAATGCAAATCAGTCATAACATCCTTGACCATTGGAGTGGAACGATTTAGAGAACGAGTGGAGCGACTAAAAACCAATGAATTGTGACAAAACTTATTGAATGTCCATCTCCTCCAACTCCATCTCTTATCAAACAAATATAAATGTGAAAGTTCACAAGTGAAAAGTTACAAATTCTTTGGATCAATATGGCCAAGGTCAAACTTTAACTTCGAAACTATTTATATTACCGTTCTTATCTATTGACCATAACCCATAAAGAGTACTCAATTGTCGGGTAAGTTAAGTTAAACCCCAACTTCCACTTCACATATACAGTTACGAAGGCTTGAGGTAGCAGCGACCACTTTAACATTTCTTTGCTTTTGTAACTGTGTTTGTGAGGTGGACCCTCAGGGGATATTCTCCCGCCTACCTTGTATACTGTACAATGTTGGGTACAAATCATACACATGCACAGAGTAGTGCTCTATTATTAGGTGCAATATAAATAATAAGGTAAATTTCAATGTAAGTTCCTATGCGAGATAAAGAAGGTTGTGCAAACATATGTGATATGCCCGTTAATCTCGTACATACGACAGAAAAGTAGGATCTGTAATAAATTTATGATCCAACGATAGTGACTGTCATATATATCGTATAAAGTATAAACGGGGTCACATGTTGAACACACAAATGCAACCTTATCCAATTGTGTGTTATCTCGAGATCTGTACTGTATACTGTCTGTTATCTCAATCCTTGAGATAACTTGAGATACTTAGGGGGGGCTAACATGCATGGTTGTTTGATGTGTCGTACATTACAATGTAAATCTAACAAACGTAACCATAACCGTCATCATAAAATCTCATATATATTGATGTCAAGTCTCTTGCTTCCAAGTTGAAGTTGAAGTTGAAGTGGTGATAATAGTAAAAATTCCATTCTCAATGCACTCCCAGTGCAAAAATGACCATGTTTTTGTGTATATAAGTGCCCAATGGAGAACGTGCAAAAAAAAACATTTTCCCACTCTTGGAAACACTCCTACTTTTGGTATCGTCAACCTTGCAAACCCGTTGTTCCAGCAGCAGAAGAGCTTGCAAGAGGACGATGATGCAGAAAACTCATCTCGAGTAGTCAATGTGAACTTTGGTGATATCACAGTTCAACACAGTGTCCATTCAGACTATGGCTCATCTGTTGGCATGAGTTCGTTCGTGAACATGGATTTGGTTCTCACGGCTGCATCCTGTATTGCATGGTAATGAATTTGTTGTTGTAAGTTACAGTTGTACTCAAAATTATATCCCAATTTTAAACTCCAAATCCATTTCCCACTCAGCATTTCGCCAAAGTTACTACAGGACGCTGCTGTTAGAATCAAATTCGTGTACACAAACGAACCCATGCACAGATGAGCCATAGTCTGAATGGACACTGTGTTAAACTGTGATATCACCAAAGTTCACATTGTGCTCTTCGACTACTCGAGATGAGTTTTCTGAATCATCGTCCTCTTGCAAGCTCTTCTGCTGCTGGAACAAGGCTTTGCAAGGTTGACGATACCAAAAGTAGGGGTAGTCTGAACGGACACGGTGAAGCTGTAAGCGCGGCAGAGTGCATGGAGAAAGAAGAAGAAGAAAAGAAGTAGTATTGCCAAAGTTACGCGACCCTATGCTGGTGTGGCTGTTGCTCGCATTGAGCAGAAATTTTAATGTCATGACAGTGATCACTGCAGAGGACAGGACAGAAGGACAAGACTAGGCTTTGTTTACTCTTTGTTTTCCCGCGACTGTGAACAGTGTGACAAACGTTTCAGTCAGGTTGGCACATTAGCCAGACACCGACAGATTCATCAAAATATAAAACGTTTTCAGTGTGACCAGTGTGACAAACAATTTACACAAAAAGTCAATCTTGAAGGTCATCTCCGAACACATTCTGGCGAGCGACCACATCAATGTAGGTCTTGTGGTAAATCTTTTTCAGAAATTGGCACTCGAAACACTCACGAACAAGCCATCCATCTGCATGTGAAGCCATGCATGTGTAAACATGCAAACAATGTGCTCACACTGCCACTCATCAATCAGATGTAATCAAACACATTCGAGTTGTTCATTTTGGTTTGCCTCACTCCATCAAACAACAACAAACACTCAACATCATCGATGATCGAGATCCGAGAGAGTTGATGGAAAAAGTGTAAATTTTTTAAATAATATTTTGTATATAATTCAATAATAATTATTGAACTATAGTTTGCAAACATGCTTAATTAACAAAAATATAACATAATAAATTGTAAATTTATTATTAATTTTCGCTTGATATTCAGTTTTTCTAGGTTCCACTTCACAAAACTCAATATTTATTGGAACACATTCGGTCACATATTTGTTTTTCATGTTTAGTTGAACTTATTTTCAAGTTTGTTAGGTTTACATTAGAAGAAATATAACTGAAGTGATGAATCCATTGCTGCAGGTTGGAGAACTTGAGGATAATCAAGAGGATGCTGCTCAGAGAATTGTGATGATGTAAAGGTTGGCTGATAGAATTAAGATAGGACAGGACGTCGCCGACATATATGGATGGGCCCTATGTATTTCAATGAGAAATTTCATTTTGCGTTTGGACCATTTTCTCTGAAACCAGTATACAGATTTTTGCCTTCGATATATTAAGTCACAGTCAGGAAACAGAACAGAATCGCCAGTAAGACTTACCACACAGCCACTTCATCTTGGAATAAGTTTTGCGTACTTGATAATAATAAAAACACTTGAAAATTGAGATAAACTTGGATGCAAGGTTGAAGAGAAGAATGCCAAGTGAATATATAAACACAAAATAGAATCAACAACGGCGGCCACCGCGTAAACATCTTGGTACGATCCTGTTGGCTCGCTTCTTGTTAACAAGTTGTTTGTTTGGAAAACTTTCAGAAAGGTGTATCCACCTCCAAAGTAGGCCAGAATAGTGCATCCACAGATCGTCACCGTGAGTGAGCCGAGTGCGGCTGTGATATTCACCGAAAGTAACTGTCCACTGTCGGTGAACCCAAACATGCAAATTGGAAAAGTAACCAAACACATGAAACATGAAAACATATGTGACCGAACGTGTGACGGTGTTCCAATAAAAAATGAGTTTAGTGAAGTGAATGGCAAAACCCAAGAGAAACTGAATGTCAAGCTAAAATTCATATTAAATTTAATTAAGCATCTTTGCAAATCATTGATTTACAATACAATTGATTGATTGAATCAAAACATTCTTTGAGTTACACTTTATCAACCAACTCTTTCGGATCTCGATCATCGATGATGTTGAGTGTTTGTTGTTGTTTGATGGTACGTGGCAAACCAAAATGGACCATTCGAATGTGTCTGGTTAAGTCTGATCGTTCAGTAAGAGTTAGACCGCACAGTTTGCATCGATATGGCTTGACATGTTGATGTTTGGCTTGTTCGTGAATGTTCCTAGCATGCATGCGTGCAAATGATTTATCACAAAACCTACATTGATGTGGTCGTTCGCCAGAATGTGTTAAGAGATGATCATTAAGAGTGACTTTTTGTGTAAAATGTTTACCACAATGGTGACACCTGAAACGTTTTATATTTTGGTGAATCAGTTGGTGTCTTGTCAAATCTCCTCTCTGTCTAAATTGTTTGTCACACTGGTCACACGGAAATGGACGTTCACCTGTGTGCACTCGAAGATGTGCCTGCAATGCGGATATGCTGACACATGATTTGTGACAATGTGAACATTGCAAATGACGATTTGGTTGGGCAAGGTTTTCTTGAATTGGATTAGTAGTGCATTCGGTGGCAATTTCCTCTTCAATTGCATTGGTTGCATGGTCACCATTGTTATCAGAATCAGTGTCTTCATCATCGTCCAAAATCTGTTTGCGTTTCACTTTTTTCACACTTTCATTCGCTTGATCACTCTTGCGCTTTGCACTGTTGTGAGGATCCACATTCGATTGAACCAAATCACCGAAAACTTTAGTCTGAATTTGTTTACGAGTCGATGATCGCACTCCACTGGTGGAAGGAGTCGATTGTTCCATGTTCCGCTCACTGACACATTTTTCATTGTTATTATTTTGTCCGTCATTTTGATTGTTCATTTGAGTGTTGTTTGTAACACTAATATCGATTTGAAATTGTTCCTCATCAAGATTTGTTTCAATGTTTGTTTCATCGACATCTCCTGAGAGCACATCGCCGATCAAGTTATTTTTGTCATTTTCCTCGAAAAGCAAATAATTATCTTCATTGGCACAATTTGGATTATTCAAGTATTCTTCTTCATCTTCTTCATCGTAATCATCATCGTCATAGTCATCAAATTCATGAGTTTGAATATGTGTGCTATGTTCTTCAATTTATTCATTAATGGAAATATCATTTAGTGCAGCATTGTTGGTGAAATCAAAAGGAATTGAAGTGATTGACGAACCTTGGAGACATTCTTTCTTGATGAGTGGCTGGGTGGTAATTGGGTTTGTGGGTGATGGTGATGGTGAAATGTCATTTGAGATGATCGATTCAGTGGTTTGATTGTTTTCCAATGCAGAATGAACATTGAGTTGAGCTTCAAAATGTTCATCTCCATTTTCTCCCATCTCTGCGTCATCCCCAGTAGAAGTACAAATTCCATTTTCACATTTCTCACATTTTGCAACATTGTCATCATCAATTTCCTCTCCTATATCATCATCAAATTCTTGTTTGATCATTGATTCAGTGTTGAACAGTGACACCTCATTTTGCAAATTGTTGTGGTCCTGTGTGTTGGTCAAATGGTCATTTGCCTCTGTGCTCTGGTCAAATTGTGATTGACCAGGTAAGTTGTTGTGGTGAGTGACATTCTCTTCACTGTCTGAATCGATTTCGCTCTTGATTGAATCATTCGATGGAGACAGTGAAGGAGGACAATTGACATTTTCAGGTGTCATTATGCTGTCATCATCAATCTTCTCTCCATCTTCATCATCATCGAATTCTCTTTTGATCATTGATTCTGCGTTGATTGTGTTTGCCTCATCTTGGAGAGTGTTTTGATGCTCCTGTTCTCTGGTCATTTGATTATTTGAATATTCATGTGAGCACTCATCCCTCGATTGATGTGTGTTTGTGTGAGTTGGTTGTGGTAATGTCATGCCAAAGTGAGTGCCATCACTGTTCGGGCCAATCACGCCCGACTGAATCATCGTCTCAAAACTATTCCTGAGAGAGGCAAATTGACTGTCCACGGTGGCATCGATGTAATGAGTGAGCAGTGACTTGAGTCCGTTCTTGTGAGCATAAAACAAAGTGAGCAGAGGATGACAGGTTGGCAGTGACATTTTTGGTGCGCAAACCAACAAAACCAAGACTTCAAAACTAAATACTAAAATGAAATAGCCAAAAACGTTACAGCAAAAAGCGTGTGTAGTGAGAGCTCGTGTCCTTTGTACTCAAAACAAACCGATGAGCAGGACTAGTGGAATGGTCAAAGGTTACGCTCAACCCCTCAACCACTCACAGCCACTACATTTGAACAATGTTCATATATGCAGTACCTTTCTGTTGCTTCAGTTCACTTCCCTGTCCGGCAGTGTTCTCTGTCTGTGTGGTTGTGAGTTGTTTTGGCTTTGTGTACTGTGCCATTTCAGTTCAGTTTGCCTCGTTGTTTAGTATCTCGACATTGGTCATCGCACTCATCGCCCAACTGTCTCCAAATGGCTCGATTGAATCACGATCTCAATATCAAACAAGAGGAAGAAGGAGATGTCATCGTGAAACTAGTTCAACCTTGCACCAAAGTCAAAAAGGAAGAAGAAGGTGATGGAGAATGCAAATTAGAGTGGGATGGTGACGAGTGCGACTGTTTGGAGTGCAGAGTGGACAGGACAATTAAAGTTGAATTCAATCAAAACAATACAACCAACAATCAACAAAAGGACTGCCCTGCGATTTCAGATGCCAAGAAAGGTGAATAGATTTTTTTTGTAAATGTTAAACATAAAATTTATGTTGTGTCTGATTGTCAGGTGTTTCATCACAAAGCTCAGTGTGCAAACGTGTCAATGGGTACGCGCACAGGCTAGTCGAGCAAGCCAATAGAGTCGAGCTCGATCAAGCTCGAGTTTGAGTTTGGTGACCAATAGTGAGAAATGATTAATCAATGGGTTGGCACTTTATTGATAAGGAACTTTAGCTTGATAATTTTTGTGACTTGCAAATGAAAGTACACTGTTAACTGTACTGCAACAGCAGGTGATAAACAGATTAGTGACAATCAATTGCTTTATCAATAAACTTTAAACTTTATCTATTCATTATCACTTGTAAAATTGGTTAACACTGGCCAAACTCGAACTCGAGCTTGATCGAGCTCGACTCGATTGGTTTGCTCGATTTGCCTGTGCGCCTACCCAATAAGGAAGAAGATGAAGATGATGATGCACAATGGGACGAGGATTGTGACTGTGACGATTGCAGAAGAATGAGACTAAATGTGATTCGACTCAAACAAAGCAACCTAGCACAAAATGAGGCAGGTTGCGATGATGATGATGGTGAGGAGACAGAGGTGGATGAAGATGGTAAAGAAGATGTTCTGGTGGGAAATGATGGGAACATGGCCGTGGATGATCAAATTGGAGATGAAATGGACCAAAAAGGTGAACAGAGTGGAGTTGGTCAAGAAAGTAGTGAAGATCAAACGAGTGATGTAGACGATGATGAAACAGAAATCGACGATGAAGAATATGAAATGGAGATTGATGGTGAAGTCTCGAGTGATGATGAGAAGACAGAAGTGGATGAGCAATTAGACAAAGAACCAGATGATCAATTGCATCGAAATGCACAGAGTGAGGGTGAGTTTGAAATGTTGTGCTCATTAGCTATCGACACTCGAGACTGTTCTCGAGACAATTCTGATGATTCAATAGTGATTCAGGCGGAAAATGATGCAAAAAATACAATTGGAGGGGAATCAATAGCCACAGAATGCACTACTAATCCAATTCAACCAAACCTTGCCCAACCAAATCATTATTTACGAAATATCCAAAATGATGAAGAAAATGATAACAATGAGAAATGTGTCAGTGAGCGGAAAATGGAACAATCGACTCCTTCCACCAGTGGAGTGCGATCATCGACTCGTAAACGAATTCAGACTAAAGTTTTTGGTGATTTGGTTCAATCGAATGAGAATTCTCGCAAATGTGCAAAGCGTAAAAGTGATCAAGCGAATGAAAGTGAGGAAAAAATGAAACGCAAAAAGATTTTGAATGATGATGAAGACAGTGATTCTGATGACAATGCAATTGGAGGGGAATCAATAGCCACAGAATGCACTACTAATCCAATTCAACCAAACCTTGCCCAACCAAATCGTCAATTCCAATGTTCACTTTGTCACAAATCATTTGACCGCCCGTCCACTTTGCAGAGACATCTCCGAGTGCACTCAGGTGAACGTCCATTTCGCTGTGATAATTGTGACAAACGATTTAACGATAGAAGTAATCTAGCCGCACATCAACTGATTCACCAAAATATGAAACTTTTTCAATGTGACCAGTGTGATAAGCAATTTAATCATAAAGCCACTCTCAATACTCATTTACTCGTACACTCTGGCGAGCGACCACATCAATGTAGGTTTTGTGATAAATCATTTGCTCACGTGATCACTCGGGACAGGCACGAACAATCCATCCATCTTCGTGTCAAGCCATATCGATGCAAACAATGTGCTCACACTGCCACTGAACGATCACACATAATCAAACACATTCGAGTGGACCATTTTGGTTTGCCTCAAACCTTCAAAGAGCAACGAGCACTCAACATCATCGATGATCGAGATCCGAAAGATTTGGTTGAGAAAGTTTGAGCTATTTCGTTGCAATGAAAATTGATTGTGTCCATGATATTTTTAAAGTTGACCAACCTAACCAAAAGTTGGTATAGTGCTATTTTGGTTCATTTAATAAATGTAATTCATAATGAAATTAATTAAACATGTCTGCAAACATCTTGTACTTCAACAATTATTATTTAATTAATTATTTACAAAATGTTATTTAAAAAAGTATACAAATAAATCTTAATGAAATAAGTTTGTGTAAGTTGTTCCAATAAAATCTAGTACTTTTGTACAAACCCGCTTTGTTTTTTAATTCTTTGCATTGTGGTAGTTGAAGAAATAGTACTAGTTTGACTAGGAGAAGTAATATTTCGTGTAATGCGGCATATGATTTGTGACTTAATAGAGCCTGTAGCTATCAATATTTAATCAAAGAATTCGGATAGTGCAACAATTACGACCCCCAAATGGATCAAAAATATCCGAAAATATTACACAATTAAAATTCTAATTCGATCTCACGTATGTAGGTCATCGAGATTTTAATATTCAGAAATGTTGTCCATGTCTTTCTGAACATTTTCATATATTTGAAGTACTTGTTCATACATTGGTTAGCAAGTAGTTGAACTTTGAAAGACAAAACTAAATTTAATCATTCAAAACTTTCACAATTAAAATCGTAATTCGACTTCACCAATGCGCAACAACACCAGTACTAAAGAGTACTTTCTTAGAAATTGTAAATTAAATTACAACTAGTGGACCCTGCGGGTGCTATATTTGAAGCTTAAACTATATTAGCTTCAATAATGTCTCCCAAAATTAAGATTATGGAGAATAGTAGAGCGTTAGCGATTATTTACGATGCCATATCTAACATAACATATACCTATCTACATAACGGCCTAAAATTAATTCCTAACCACACTTACCTAACCACCTCACCGACCTAAACCTAATCACTAACCACACCTACCTAACCAGTGGTTAGTAACCCCTTAACAGCCTAACGGACCTAAACCTAATACCTAACAATACCTACCTAACAACCTAAACGACCTAAACCTAATCACTAACCATTCCAACCTAACCACTTTACAGCCTAACGGACCTAAACCTAATCCCTAACCATACCTACCTAATCACCTAACGGCCTAACCTACCTAAACACTGACTACACCTATCTAACCTACTACGCCCTAACCGACATAAGCTATAGACACACTTTGACAGACCAAAAAAAATCTATCATATCGCGTTTGACTAAATTTCCCATTGATATTGTTGTGCTCATTGTTGGACATCAGTCCCAACAATGAGAACCCAAACTGAAATTTGGCCTAGGTGAAATTTGACTGGAAGGTATGCTTTTAAATACTTTTTTAGCCGAAACCAAGTCCAAGTTGTACATCTGCAATGTATTCTAAGCATTTTGGTCAAATTTGATGCAAATCAATTGAGAAATGTAGAAAGAGTTAGCTGGACAAGAAATTGAAAAAATTGTCACTAAGAGTCTTCGCTCACGCTCGACAATTACAAATAAGGTAAGTACAATCAATCATTACATAAATATTTGTCGTGAATTATCGAAATTATTTTTCGGAAATCTTTGAATTTTTTAGGAATTTTTGAATAAAAATTGAATTCGAAAATTCACGAACCAAACCCCTAAGTGTGACAACAAACAGTCAGCGCTGTTTTTTATTTCACATTTAATTTTGCTGCTTCTTTCGTTACTGGATTTAAATATCCTCTTCACCTTAGAACTTTGGTCTTGCCTGTATAATGTGTACGTCCCATTGATCATCCTACCATAATCATCGGTTAGGTTTGTTTGACGAGTTTCCGTTGTACGATAAGTAAGTTCACATTCACGTTTACACAGATTTAAGATTTTAGATGTCCGTTATTTCACAACCCGAATGAGTGGCAGTGTAATACAGTGAGTACGTGTAAGGACAATGTGACTGAATGTCGACTCAATGCATGCAATCGGTGGCAGTCCCTTATCAACTCTTTGTTGCCAATGATACTTTAGTACAACGGTTGAGCTACCTTCAATAAAAATTTATGATATGTCTCATCTTTGGTGTGTTGCATTACACCAAATTGGTTCAACAAACACGATTGTGTGCTTTTGTGAAGCAAATGAGTTGATAGTGTTACACAGACGTCCATTATGGTAAGGATAATTTGGGATATAATGGGACGGAGTTTGTTGCGATAATGTGGTAGTTTAGTTTTGGTTTGTGTGGAGCGTATTAATTTGTTTGTGTCAAGTTTTTCAATATGAATTCAAACGATAAACCTGTTGTGATCTATTCACTAGCACACAGATGGACAATTGAAAATTTTGGATGCTTTTATAAAGATGAGTGGCTAATTGAGAGAATTGAGTCGAACAACTTTAACTCGAGTTTAAACACAAATCATCAATTTTATCTTTTTTATATATTTAATTTAACTGTGAGCTTGAAAATATCTATTGTTGATGAAAAGGGAGAAAAATCCAATTCAAAACGTATGTATAGAGTAGGATACGCAAATTTTAATATTTTTTTCAGGTTTGCATTTTACATTCAATAAAATTCAGCATGTTTGTGGATTTGTAAAATATATTTGTGTATCGCGATTACTCGATCATTTGAATGGATTGTTAAATGAGGACAGACTAACTCTGCTGTGTGAGGTAAGTAGATGGGTTTGCTTTAGGTTGTGACAAATTTGAATTTTAGTTGCAGGTGTTTAGGAATGTAGATGGACATATTGAAAATAACACAACTATTTTAACTAAATTATCGAAAAGTCATTACAACGCTAGCCCTCGAGTGATCGATTCACTAGTCTTCAAATGGAACATCAAAAATTTTGGATACTTTTATCGAGATGAGTGGACAATTGATTGTATAGAGTCGGACAAGTTTCACTCTAATTCAAACAAAAAACGAAAATTCTATCTAAGATTATTCCCAAATGGAGATAGTGATGAAAATAGAAATAATCTCTCAATATTTTTGCATCATCCCTCACTCGACAGTGTTGATGTGAACGTTAAGTGGGAAATATCGATTCTTGATGAAAAGGGAGAAAAACGCAATACTCGAGGTATGTATTCTGCTGAGAAAACTTGGATTTTGATAAGCTTTTAGGTTTGCAAAATATATTCGGTAAAATACAGAATAAATGGGGATTTGGAAAATATATTTGTGTATCGCAACTAGTCGATCATTCGAATGGATTGTTGAGTGATGACAGGCTAACTCTTCTATGTGAGGTAAGTGGATGATGGGTTGGTGCTGAATTGTAACGAGTTAAATTTAGATGCAGGTGATTGACGATGGAGATGGACATATTGGAGATAATGCAAATATACTGACTGACGTGTCGGAAAGTGATTACAACGCACAAATTCGTGTGACAACTATATCAACAGAAATATCAGAAAGTTATTATAACGCTAACCATCGAGTTATTGATTCTTTAGTTCACAAATGGACAATCGACAATTTTGGATCCATTTACTCAGATGAATGGAAAATTGAAGAAATCAAGTCTGGCAAGTTTCACTCGAATTCTAACAAAGAACATAAATTTCAGCTTATTTTGTATCCAACTGGAGAAAGAGACGCATATAAAAATAGTGTCTCAATATTTTTGTCGCATTCTTCACCTAACAATGTGAATGTTCGGTTTAGAATATCGATTATTGATGAAAACGGAGAAAAGATCCATACTAGAAGTAAAGAATTAAATTTAAAATGTAGTTTGACTAATGATCATTGATTTTTGTTAGGTAGTCAAAATTTGTATTGTGGAAAAGAAGATAGTTTTGGATATGACGAATATATTTCTATTTCGCAATTAGTTGATCTTTCGAATGGATTGTTGAGTAATGACACACTGACTTTGTTGTGTGAGGTAAGTGGATGGGTTGGTGTGTGTTGGGTTGTGACATGTTACTTCTAGGTGCAGGTAACTGGGGACGGAGATGAACCGATTGAAGATAATACAACTATATCAACTGAAGTATCCGAAAGTCATTACAATGTTAAACCTCGAGTAATCGATTCACTAGCACACAAATGGACTATAAAAAATTTTGAATACTTTTACATTGATGAGTGGCCAACGGAGAGTATCGAGTCAAACAAGTTCCACTCGAGTTCAAACAAAGATCACCAATTCCTTCTTAGTTTGTATCCAAATGGAGAAAGAGATGCATATAAAAATTATCTCTCGATATATTTGTATAATTTTTCACCCAACAATGTCGATGTGAATGTTCGGTTCAAAATATCGATTATCGGTGAAAATGGTGAAAAGATAAATACTAGAGGTAAATAATGAAATTTAAAATGTACCAAGACTGATGATTTTTGTTAGGTGGTCAAAATTTGTTGTGTGGAAAAGAAGATAGTTGGGGATTTGGAGAATATATTTCTATTTCTCAATTAGTTGAACATTCGAATGGATTGCTGAGTGATGGCACATTAACTCTACTGTGTGAGGTATCAGTGGTAAGTGGATTGTGAGGATTGAAGGCGTTGGGTTGTGATAAGTTGAATTTAGATGCAGGTGATTGGAGATGGTGATGGACAGATTGGAGATAAGGCAACTATGCTGACTGAAGTGTCGGAAAGTGATTACAACGCACAACTTCGTGTGATCGATTCACTAGCCCACAAGTGGACAATCGATAATTTTGGATCTTTTTACTCAAATGAGTGGAGAGTTGGTGAAATCAAGTCAGACAAGTTTCACTCAAGTTTGAACAAAAAACATCAATTTCATTTTCTTTTATATCCAAATGGCTTTGGAGATGAAAACAGAAATCATCTCACAATATCTTTGTATTATTCACTACCTGACAATGTCGATCTGAATGTTCGATGGAAAATTTCGATTATCGATGAAATGGGACAAAAACAAAACACTAAACGTGCGTATAAATTTATTGGAAAAATGTCTAATATTTATTCCTTAGGATTTCAACCTATACTCGATGAAAATGGGATTTATCAAAGATTTGGCAAATATATTTCTGTATCGCAACTCCTTGACCATTCTAATGGATTGCTGCTCGAGGGCAAACTTAGTCTATTTTGTGAGGTATTTTAAATTATTTGAATCGCGTGTTTTATTACATAATTTTTATTAAAGATTCAAATCCTCGACAATGAAGTACAAAATTCGCTCAACAGTCTCGCTTCTATCGAATCAGTTCGTCAGTCCATCCTCGAACTGAACCAATCGCTCGACTCAGTCCACCTCAGCAAATGTGCTCACAAGTGGACCATTCACAACTTTGCTTGTGCTTTGGCTGAGGAGTCTAGTGGAGAAGAACTGGTTTCGTGTAGATTTTCTTCTCAATCAAAATCAAAAGATTTTTGTTTTTATCTTTCAATATACCCAAAAGGGTATGACGAGGACTGTCGCAATTATGTCTCAGTGGACATACATTATAATATGTTCAAAAGAATGCAATTGACATTTCAATACAGAATGGCACTATTCGATGCAAATGGCAACAAGTTGATAGCAAACAGTTTGTATTGCTGCTGATTGATAGAGATATTGATGATTGTTGATTTAATAGGAGGGGAGTGGTTTAATGGTGCTGCTGCATCTTGTTTCGATAAGTTCATTTCGCACGAAGATCTTCATCAACAATTGCTGAATGGTGCACTCACATTGTACTGTGAGGTAAGTGATGTGAATATTGAATGACTAACTAGTGATGAAATTGATTGCAGATTGAGGTGATTCAACATTGTGTTGAAACTAAATTGTTGAGAACGAAAACAGATGAATATTTCGGTGATTTATTCAAACTTAAATTGAACCACAACGAAGTGACCGAAACAGTAACAAACGCGCAAGCAAAGAAAATACAGTTGGCAAAGACTTGGGAGATTGATTGTGGAGGCAAGAGTGAAACAGGTGAGTAGAATTGAGGGGACTAATTAAACTTGTTTTATTGTTTGTAATTTCAGAACCCAACTCACTGTTCACATCTCAGCCCACCTCGTTCTACATCGAATCTCCACCATTTTCACCACCCAACCACTCAACCACTAATGAACATCGATTCTACCTTCGAATGTATCCAAATGGAGAAGATGAAGAAAACAAAAATTACGTGTCAATGTTTGTTGGTGTGGATACAATCGCGATAAGACAAGTGACATATAAATGGAAAATATCACTAATCGATTGCTTTGGATGCAAATTCAATACAAAAAGTATGAATTATATTGATTGAATATTAAATACTTATTGTTAGTAGAAAGTGATATCGCACATAGATTCAATAGCGTTGAATTCTGCCGTTTGACCCAATTCATATCACACTCTGACCTTTTTGACCCATCAAATGCATTGATCACCGACAACAAATTGACTGTACATTGTGAGGTAAGTGCAGAATGGGGGCTAAGAAGTAGAGACTGTGAGTGTTAAGTTGGCCTATTTTTAGATCGAGTTTGTATATGAAGAAGATGTTGAAAAGCAAAACCAAATCGAAATTGCACCGACAACTAACCATCTAGACATATCGACAATCCCAACCCAGTCCATCACCCAAGTCACTATCCACACCCACCACTGGACCATCAAAAATTTCAGTTTTTATTTCGAATCCATCCAAGACAACTCTAGTTATCTTGAATTTACAAAATTTTACAAAAAAAGTGACAGTCAATTTCAAATCGTTCTGCGATTATTTCCAAAATGGAAAACTAATCAGCTTTCAATATATTTTGATTTACTGTCCAATGCGAATCAAAATAAGACAGGTTCAAAAAGTATTTCAATTTTAG
The DNA here is from genome assembly GCA_023373905.1 of Rhizoglyphus robini. NCBI lineage: Eukaryota > Metazoa > Arthropoda > Arachnida > Sarcoptiformes > Acaridae > Rhizoglyphus > Rhizoglyphus robini. Next base: position 774,268 of record JAKIJQ010000046.1, read on the forward strand.
ATGAAAATGATAACAAAATTTTTACCAGTGAGTAAAACTCAATATCAAACTGTTTTCTTTTATTGTTTTTGTATGAATAGAAATTTATACCATATTTTTGGGGAAATACGCAGAATTAAACTGGAAAGACATTCAAATTGAACCAAGCTCAACGAAACAGCTAAACCTATTATTCGAAGTACAGTAAAACCTCGTTAATTCGTACTAAAATGTGGTCAGATTTCGAAATTTTGTACGAATTACGAATTATCAAGGTTTAGTTTAAACAAGTTATTTGGTACATACGATTATATTTTAACAAACTATTAGCATTTTAATGATTAATTACACAATTTAATTATAAGAAATGCGAAAAATACAATTAATTGCGCTAAAAATAATCGAGAATGGAAGATTCGTTAACAGCTTGTCGATTAACTTTAGCTAAATAGTTACATTAAAGCTTGGTCATCAGGAGTGCCCGATTTCTTACAATGCTTCAACAGAACATTAATGGCATTTTGAGCTTCCTTTGAACTTACATTCAGCTCAGAAGTTGATTCTGTTGAGTTAGAATCTGTTTCTACTTTGGAGTCACTCGAGCTATCAATTTCGGTAAGTTCGTCATCAAACAACTTCTCAATATTATCCACAGTTTCATCTGAATTATCAAAATTATCTTGAGTCTTTTCCAATGGCAACATAATCTCGGAACGAATAAGCAGAAGAAAAAACTGATTGTCGTTTCACTAATTAATTGTTAGCAACACAGTACATAACGTAATTGACAAATGCATGGGGTTGCACACATGCATTTGTTGTTGTCTGGTCAGAAGGTAGCTGCGACTATCTAGAGCGCGCTTTGTAGGAGATAAATGAACACTTTGGCTAAAGCCCACGACTGGTAGGGTCTACGGACCAATTTGGGTTCTTTCTTAAGTGATTTCAAAAAATTACGCCATATGCTAATGTACATTTTGTACGAATTAAGCCTAAAAAGTTTGACGAATTACAAATTATCGAAGTATTACGAATTAACGGGGTATTTTTGTATTGAAATGTGTTACAGCGTGTCCGAAAATTGCAGGATTCATGAACGAATTACGAATTAACGAGGTTGTACGAATTATCAGAGTACGAATTTTTACTTCTCGTCGAAGAGTTAAAGAGGTTTTACTGTATTACATGAAACAAACATTGATTTTATAATATTTAATATTTTCAGGATACAATTTGTACGCACTACTCGTCACCCACCGAAATGGCTCATCTTGATCAATTCAGTCTCGATAACTTCACCTCGCCATGGCAAGTGAAACGACTGTGCGATGTGCCAACTCACAGCCGTGCACTCACCTCCATCCCTGTCGGGTCAAGTCACTGCGAATGGTCAATACCGAATTTTAGCAATCGAAAGGATAGCTTTAAATCATCGACATTTTGTATGGAACAAATTGAGTTCTTTTTTCAAATGTTTTCACAAACAAAAGATAAAATTTCGATTTATTTCTGCTTGAAGAAAAGTGTAGAGAAAGAAACTAAAATATGTTTGAAGATGTCGATTCTGAACAAAGATGGACAAAAAGCTTTAATTAAAGGTATTTTGTTTTTGAAGCAATTTGTTGATAAATAATTTAATTAAACATATAGATGTTTCTGTAAAACTCACCGAAGTAGAGTTTGAATACGAGTGTGCAGAATTTGAAATAAATGCGGATGAAATACAAGAAGACAATCAATTGAAAATGTTTTGTGAAGTAGTATATTCATTGAACTGTGAAATAGAATTGATTCTTGTATAATTTATCCTTCTCCCTAGGTGAATATTCTTAAAGAACCTTTGTGTTCTCCAATATTTGTTCCACCAATTCCAAAAGTTCTGCCCCAACTCAACACACTGTTCACAAATCGCAAAGCAAGTGATGTCGTGTTGCAGTTTCCTGATGGCAAGCAACTGCACGCCCACCGTTCGATTTTGTGCTCTCGATCGCCAGTATTCTTTGGTATGTTCCAGCACGACACCATCGAGGCCCAACTGGGCAAAGTTGACATTACCGACGTGGACATGGAGGTGTGCGAACTAATGTTACGATACATCTACACGGGACTGGCTGTGTTCAATCAGAGATGGACATTGAATCTAATGATTGCTGCTGATAAGGTAAGAAAGCATTCAAAATTGTTACTTGAGTTGATAAAAATAATTTTAGTACGAACTCACCGAATTAAAAATCAAATGCGAAGACTGGCTCTGCACAAACCTATCCATCCAATCAGTGACCGAGTGTTTGGTCTGGTCAGATCAAATTAGTGCTACAAAACTTAAGGCTATATCCATCGAATTCTTTCACAGGTAAATCAAAATTTTGCAAATCTTTTTGATTATTTATTTCAATTTTCACTGTAGAAATTCCATTAAAATTTCACATGAAAAAACATTTAAAGAACTAGTTCAACATCGACCTGAACTATTTATAGAATTATATCTTGATACAACCAAACATTTAAATATCCAAATCGAAACAAACGTAATTGAGGAATTGGAAGAGGAGGAAGATGAAGGGGACATTTCTGTGTTGTAGTTGGATCTCACAAGGAGACATAAAATCGATTATGTAGAGACAATTTCATTTTTGCAACTACATTTTTAATCAATTTTTTGAGTATTTAATAAACAATTAATCTGTCTTAAATATGGTCATAAAGAAGATGCCAATATAAGTAACAATCACATGAAAAGTGCGTGATGTGATCCTCGAATTGTTGTACAGCAGAAATGCGTACGAATGTAATCGTCGAGCGATTTGAAGACTTTCAATCTTCAGAAGATGTAATCTGTTTTGACAGTTTCTCAGTTTTGTCAGTCGACAGTAAGCCAGAAAGAATCGTCTATTCTCCACAAGTATTCGATCATTGTTCTTCACCACAGCTGCACACTGTCTAATCTGAAAGAAGAAGACTGCCTCCATTTCCGAGAACACAACTATGTAGATCAATCGATGTACAAGTGGAATTCTACTATTGAAAGCGGCACAGTACATGAGGTAACATTGTACGAAAATGTAGTAAGGTACGATGATGCTCAGGAATGGAGTCCAAAATCGGCTGTATGCCCTGATAGTGGTGCAGATTAGGACAATCTCCTGGTTGACCAACAAATACTTTTGCAACAAGATTTGAAGTCGAAAACGACTTGGATTGATTTTCTCGAGTTGGGTATTGATTTTGATTAACTTTTCGAGTGCTGATTTTTGCCATATTTGAAGATACGTACTCGACATTATGACAAAGATTACCATACTTATTGAAACTGTAATAACAAGGAACCATTAAATTAAATCAACCACACAGATTATCGTACATACCATGATTAATGTAGAATATATAAATCGGCATTGCAACAGTCAACACCCAAAGTGAATGAACCGAAACTCGATAAACACCATTTGAAATGAATATATTAAAGTAACAATAAATGTAAACGATGATAATCTGAAAAGCCACTGAAAGCCAACGAACAAAAACTCGAGATTTTCTACTAATTTGTATGATTTTGGTTGAAACTTTTTTTGGTAACACTTTTAAAAATTAATTTTGTAAACAAAATATATAAATAAAACATTCTTAATATTTTATACCTTTGGAATTAATCAGCAATTTTGTTCCATTTTTAATTGGATACAATTTGCACTGCTCCGGAAAGTCACATCGAAACTAGAAATTTAAGAAAACTAAAATCACCACAAGAGAAGTTCCAAAATGAAAATGAATGAAATGAAATCCAAATGAAATCTGTTTCAAACCAAAGCGGCGGTTGAATCATTTGATGCACCACAATATAGGGACTGGTGGCCAGATTGTCTATTTTAATTGCTTTCATATGTTCATATTCTAAGCCAAAGATTGAGTCACAAAATGATGCAATGAAGATAATTATTGCAAGCATGAAGTGATTGTTGACTTTTATCCCTTGCTGGTTGAAATGATTTGGCTGGAAAGGCCATTTTTGGTTGAGTTGGACTGAATCGAGATGAGTGAAAAATGCATAGAGATGAAGTTTGCCAATGTAGATTAGTTTTTGTTTCAATAAAATTAAAATTAATTTGAGTGAAACCATTTTGTCGAGCAATTAATATTTTTTAGTTTTAACTTATTGAAAAATATAGTCAATTTTAATGAAATGGAATTATTTCAAGAGAGAATCTTGGAAAACTGAATCACCAGTGCTGTTTTTATACTGAAAATATTCATTACTCAGCGAGAGAGCGGAAACGGTGACGTATTGGTCAACTAAGGTACTCTAATTCATTATAGAAATCATTTTATTAAATGACATGATTAAAACTTGCAAAAGTTATGTTACAAAAGAGATCTAATGACAAATATGTTACAAAATATTAAACAATAATTTAGTGCGAATGATTAGTGTGAGTTGACAGTGATTCAATGTTGGACATGAACATGCGATAAATCATAAGTGATTGATCAATAATTTTGTCGATAATTGCACCAACTCTCAAATCACTGAACTTAAATTCCTTAAGCAAATTCAACGTTACACAGTGAATACTTCCGCGCGATCCAAGGACTAAACCGTAATAATCGATTGTCTGGACCTCAGCAGAAAGCATCACTCTCACATGGTCGATGATGTAGTCGTTGAATCGGCGATACTTGTTACGTTTGTCAATATCCCGGTCTGCCAACGTATCCTTGTTCACTTCATAGCTAATTTGAACATCGAGAACATAAGCTTTGGTGTGGCTAGTGTTGATGGCGATTATGTCAGGTCTGATGCGGCTTGTGCGACTGATTGGGATAGAAACTTCCGTAGCAACTAACCATTTCTTTTCCCGTAACGTGTCCACAATCATATCCTTGATCTTGTTATGCCTAGATGAAACGAGCTTCTCTGTCTCCTTGCACTCATTGATGATGTGCATCAATGTCTCGAGTTCACCATTATGGCAACGATGACATGTAGGCTGGTCCGGTGCTCCATAGATGGCTCCAAGAGTACCGCTACGAAGGCGCAACAGGCTTACAAGTTTACGGCCAGGAGTGTTTGTCCAACCGGACAAGTGGCGATTTACTATATTACCACCAACAGAAAAACAGAGGAATCCACGATTTGACGGGTTAGTGAGCACTTCGTTCCTGAGTCTTCTGTCATAGTCATGATTGTCCGGTGTTAGAATGGAGATTCGAGTCATTTCTTTGGTGTACTCAGGAGTCGAAGTCAAGTATTTCAAATAGTAACACTTTGAGTGGATCAAATTACGCATTCGCTTAAAAGCCAGTGTAGGGACAAACCAGCGAAGTTGTGGAATACCACAACCACCATCCCTGACTTTCAAATGCAGACAAAAGTTTGGAATACCATTGACTTGGTGTAGGAAAGACTTGGCATAGGCTCGAACGGTTCTATCAATTTCTTCAAGGTCTGTACCAATGAAGTCTTCATGCACAAGACGATGAGTAAATGACGGGATGAGGTGATTGCGAAGCAGGAACAACTTTTGAGTTGGACTCAGGCATGCTTTTCGGAGCTTTTCAAGTAGCGGCTCGAATGATGCACAAGTTGTCCGAGACTTGCCGTTCAGGTCGATGTCCACGCCCAAGTACTTGATGCTCATCGCGTTACGCAAGATCGAGTCACCAATCATGATCGGCTTATCGCAGCCCATTACAACCGACTTTGATTGGTTCAAGTATAGCCCAACTTTTTGAAGAACGTCCGATGTGGTGATGATAAGGTGTTGGAGATTGTCATCAGTAGATGCAGCCAATGCCAGATCGTCAGCATACCCAAGTGCAGCAAATCCTGAGCCACCAAGATCGACTCCGAGATCAGACTGATTTAGGATCTCTAGGAGGTGGTCGATGACTAGATTGAATAGCACAGGGGACAGTGGGTCACCTTGTTTGACTCCGGATAACAGACGAATCTCTTCACTTTCAAGACCGTTGAGCTTGATTCGAGTGATGCAATCATGGTACAGTTGGCGTAGTAGATTGATGCTGCACTCGTCGAGGCCTTTCATCCGACAAGACACAAAAATTGCCTCTTGACTCAAACTGTCGAATGCCTTGGAGACGTCTAGAGCAGCGAGACGAGTGGTGGGTCTATGCTTCAAGAGTAGACGGACGGCTGAGATCGCCTCATGTATCCCGTCACCTTGGATAAAACCACGCTGGTTGAATGAAAGCGTAACCGATTGATTAATTCGGTTAGCTAGTACTGAACTGAAGCAGCGGTAGAGTACTGAGCCAATTGTGATCGGACGGTAGTCACTAGGGTCGGAGGAGTTGTCCTTCTTCGGAATGACTATGGTGGATGATGTTCTCCATTGATCAGGAATGTCACCAACGAACAGACAACAGTTAAATAGAAGTAGAAGTTCGTCAAGTCTGTCCTTAATCTGGTCAATTCGAATTCCGTCAGGTCCCGGACTAGTCCTCAACTTGTTGGCAATGTAAAACTCGATGTCTTCTCTCACCATGTACTGCATGATGGATATATTCGGTGGAGGGAGATCATCTGGTAGGGATAGACTACATTCTGTTGTTTTACTGAAGATGCGTGCAAAGTGCTCGAAGAAAAGTTCCTCATGACCAAGCGTATTAGACCGAGTAGTACCACTCTTGACATACTCCCAGAGCTTCTTAGCGTTATTACACCACAAGTCCTGACACTTGGCGTACTCCGAAGCACGTGTCTTGTCATTATCCGGCTGGTGAAGAGGAGACTTTTTCTTCTTCTTCTTCCTCTTGCCACGCTTTCTCTTTGGCTTCGGTAGTAGTGCTTCAAACGCTGTCAGGAGGTCATTCAAGCTTGCCACTCCCCTCAAGAAGTCAAAACATTTTGATTTGAAGTCGGAGTTACTTAAATTATAGGTATCGTCGTAGAGTTTCTTATGGAAGGCTTCAATAGAGGCGATTCCAGGTTGTCGTCGATTACAGTTGATACTATTGTCAGTTGAGGATTGGAGAGGAAGAAGTGACAGCATCGAACTAAGGCGACCATTACATCGGCGCATGTGAGCAGAGATTAGACCTAACCTTGGCACTTTGGGCTCACCGCATCGGAATAGGCATGCGAAGTCGGATGTAATTTGGTGCGCATCAAGAAGATGTGAAGTAAGTTTGATTCCGCTGCTGAAGACTACTCTGCACCTTGGACACATCATTTGGTGGTACCGTCTTTCAGTGCTGTAAGTCTTGGGCGTAAAGGTCACATGGCTATAATGATGGCATTCAAGAAGGTCATGGCACTGGTTAAGGCACAATACTTCGGCTGTAAAGTTAACGAATGTGCAAGTGAGGTTCGGTACAGGGATCTGGTTTGGCTGGTACGGGGCATGGTTAGTTTTTTTTAAGAAAACTAAAATCACTACAAGAGAAGTTCCAAGCAAAATGAAATCTGTTTCAAACCAAAGTGGCGGTTAAATCATTTGATGCACCACAATATAGGGACTGGTTGCCAGATTGTCTATTTTAATTGCTTTCATATGTTCATATTCTAGGCCAAAGATTGAGTCACAAAATGATGCAATGAAGATAATTATTGCAAGCATAAAGTGCTGGTTGACTTTTATGGCTTGCTGGTTGAAATTATTTGGTTGGAAAGGCCATTTTTGACTGAGTTGCACTGAATCGAGATGAGTGAAAAATGCATAGAGATGAAGTTTGCCAATGTAGATTAGTTTTTGTTTCAATAAAATTAAAATTAATTTGAGTGAAACCATTTTGTCGAGCAATTAATATTTTTTAGTTTTAACTTATTGAAAAATATAGTCAATTTTAATGAAATGGAATGATCTCAAGAGAAAATCTTGAAAAACTGAATCACCAGTGCTGTTTTATACTGAAAATATTCATTACTCAGCGAGAGAGCGGAAACGGTGACGTATGGGTCAACTAAGGAACTCTAATTAATTATAGTTATACTAAATATAACTATAAAAAATACGCTTAAAATTATTAATGTTTATTTTAATAATTAATAAATCATTTTAAATGTAGTTTTGAGGGTAAACACAGTTTTTAATTAATTTTATTTGCAATTTTAAATCTTAAAAACCAAGTAAGTATAATTAATTTACTTTATTTTTGTAATTAATAATTATGCTTTGTATTGTTTTGAGTTTTTTGTCCAAAACAGAATGATTTATTCTTTTATTTATCATTGTCACAAGGCCGTCAACGGTGGCTGTGGAAATTATAAAAGGACTCGTCGCGGGTATTTTAATAATTGCAAAAAAGCTAATAAATCAAGTTGTTTTGGACACATCATTACTTATTCTGTAATAGGTATGAATGGTACAAGAGCAAATTTAATTTGCTATTGCTCAATTATTCTCATCGCTCTAATTAAGCATTGGATTCTAAAGTTTTATTGACCTTGGCATCGTTTAGAATCTATACTAAACTTTAGATTTCGGTTAATAGATTAAAACTAAATTAGCAAGTAGTTGAACTTTGAAAGACAAAACCAATTTGAATCATTCAAAACATTTCACAATTAAAATCGTAATTCGATATCACGATTGCAGATCATCCAGATGTTAGTGTTCAGTTATGTTGTTCATGTCTTTATAAACATTTCCATATACTTGAAGTGCATGTTCATGCACTGGGTAGCAAGTAGTAAAACTTTGAAAGACAAAACCAATTTGAAGTATTTAAAACTTTCTCAATTAAAATCGAATTTCGACTTCACAAATGAAGATCATCGAAGTTTTAGTGTTCAGTTATGTTGTCCATGTCCTTCTGAACATTTCCATATATTTGAAGTGCATGTTCATACATTGGATAGCAAGTAGTTGAACTTTGAAAGACAAAACCAATTTGAATCATTCAAAACATTTCACAATTTCAATCCAAATTCGATATCACGACTGCAGATCATCCAGATTTTAGTGTTCAGTTATGTTGTCCATGTCCTTCTGAACATTTCCATATATTTGAAGTGCATGTTCATAGTGGCCGCGAAATCAGAGTTGGCTGGGCTAATTAAAGATTAAGGACACTGAGACGAAAATTTTATTTATACATACATTTATGTCGTACATACATTAACTAAAATCAAAACTATTGAGCAGAAAGTCTATCAAACTAAAAAAATAAAAATTTTCAATTTTGCTCTGTTCGGCTTCTGCTTCCTATTTGAGTGTTTTGAGACAGTCCAAACGATCTTCGGGGTATGGCTTAATAGTTGAACATGCATCTAAATGAAATAATAAAATTTCGTACAAGTCCCGCAACTGCTCACTTTTTACGCAGAGACACAAAATATCGCCCTGGGTACACAATTTGCCGCCACCAAACACACACACAACTTTGTTCTCTTTTTCATCTACTCGAGTAGACTACAATTGATTTCAGCAGCAAATTGCGATCCATTGATGGCAACAAGATACAATTCACCTTAATCAACAGAGAAACAGTGATTAACTTTACGCAGTTGAGAAGAGGTAGTCAAATCTTTTTTGGGGAAAACAAATGAAATCTTCCAATGAAATGTACCGAAATGTTGAATGGCCTTGCATTGACCTTCAACAGACCATCATCTTGCGTAGGCTTCACTTTGCATAAACTTGTGAGAAATCTGATGAGTTGTATGGTTGAGATGGTTTGGTTTGCGTCTTTCTTTGAGGTCACGGAAGAGTCTGCGGAAGTTATATGAAGCCACACTTGGTTCTCTAAAGACGTGGACGCTGAAGGTGAGGATTTCGACTTAGGAAACGATGCGTCAGAGGCTGACTTGCTCACTTGAAGTGTAGTGCTGGTGGACCGACTGTAAAAACAAACACACAGGTTCAACACGAGAACGTTCACACACGGGGTCACAGTCCGAGAAAAATAAAATAGAAAATTGAATTCTCTCATTTGCTATCGAAATTTAATAAAATTTAATTTAATTTGTGATAATTAATATGTACCAAAACTAAACTTGGCGATGCAATAGAAAATGTCAAAATTCAACATAAAATTCATTAATCAAGTTATATTTTTTAATCAGTCGAAATTTGGCCACACGCCAGATTGGGTAACGGTAACCATAGAGTTTGTTTTGTTGTGCAGTGAAGTTAGAATGGTTTCGCTGGTGGTGGGTTTCAGGAGTGAGCTAAGAGTGAGTGAATATATTGATCGGGTTTGAAGTTGTATACGAATAGATGAGGGAATCTCATGACTCATTGTCTTATGCTCGTGTTTGTGTCGAAATACCTTCCTCGTATATGTTCTAGTATTCTCACTCTCTGTTTTCCTCTCTAAACTTAAAACGTCATTCAGTCTCAATCATCGTTCTAATGAAGAAGGCTTTCTTGTGTCTGACTTGTGAAGTGTTTGACATGGACATTGCTCACGTCGACAAATAGAATCTGTTTTCTTTGCCAAATTGTTCCAAAAATGTAACTTACTTACAAAAATTTCTGCTTTTGGCAGCAAAGAGTTACCTTGTAAGGCAAACTGAAATATATCACAAGTGATCTCTTGTTGACTTTTTATTGACTCAAAATAAAGAATGTTTAGTGTGAATGTACTTTATTTTTGAAACGGTTGAGGTCACAGAAAATGACACTTGTGTTGATGAACTTTTGGTTTGCTTTACAGATATGACAGTTCATGGAGATGCGTAGCCTACAACACCTGATCTAAGAATTTCTTAAAAATTCTGGTGGCATTTGATAGTTGATGACAAGTTTTTGCAAAAGACAATTCATAATGATGGGTAAGGCGAAAATGATCAATTAAATGAAATTGTTCAAAAATAGTCATGGTTTTGAATTTCTTTGATCTATTCCATAATTAATTCCTAATTTTCGCTTTATAGAAACTACTACGAAAAAGGAATTTAGTGAAATTGAATTCAATTAGACAATTTCCGGAAGCAGAAGGCAACATCAAAGATTTGCTAGTGCACCTGAAGGTACATTGGCATTCGAGTTAAGGCAAGACAAAATGTATTTTAGTGGAAATAGCCACCCTACTCATTTCAATGGGAATAAAATCGTTTTACATAGATACCTATAGCACCAGATCCCTTGGACCAATTTTGACGTTGGATACGGATTATTAAAGGTAAAGACATAGGCTTAAAAAATCTCAGAGCACAATTTCCGATTTGGACTTTGTTTTGGTTTGGGTTTATCTCAAAGTCAAAAATTTCGGTTTTTGCGCACATTTCGATGTATTATGACTAAAAACAAAGTCAAAATCGGAAATTGTGCTCTGAGATTTTTCAAGCCTATGTCTTTACCTTTAATAATCCGTATCCAACGTCAAAATTGGTCCAGGGAATCTGGTGCTATAGGTATCTATGTAAAACGATTTTATTCCATTGAAATGAGTAGGGGTGGCTATTTCCACTAAAATGCATTTTGTCTTGCCTTAAGAAAATCTCATAATTCAGAAATGGTATGGCAAACAAAAAATGTTTTCACAAGTTCACACATGAGAGTTTCTTTTGATTCAACACAAAGTCTAAATCATTCGTTGAAAATTTGGTTTTGTCTTTGAAATGATTGAGATCTTGTGTAAGTTAACTTGTGTTCATTAATTTTTTTGTTTGCTTTACAGAATTTTACACACAAAATATCAAAATGACCAAATTAGATCTAGTTCATGTATAATAATAAAAGGTAAGACAAAGTTGTTGATTTTAAAAATGGTTATGTATTTTTTTGAGTAAAATATGTTGCCTCTTTTAAATTTCTTACAATTTTTGTCTTACAGAAACAGAACGAAATCATCGAAATTACTCATGGAATTTTCGGGATAAAATCAAGATTCCTAGTTCAAGGTAAAACAAACTGAAATTTTTCCACTAATGTCAAGTTGACATTGTCAACACGTCTGCTAAAAGCGCATTGGTATATGATTCATAAATTATTAGTAACAGCCTTTCAAGATCAAATCAAGATGAGATTCCTAATCTCATGATGTGCGATTGAGGGTTAAAATGTATGTATAAAGCAATGATTGTCAATGGTATATTTCAGAGCCGGCGCACAAAATTTTGTTAGGTCATGATCCGGTGTTTTTTCGATTTTGGCGCCCCTAATTTCCAATTTGGCGCCCCCAAATTTTCACATTAGAGGGGCCTTTATAAAATTTCGAAAATCATATCTTGTTTCGCATGTTGGTTTTATTATGCGAGAGCGAATTATTGTCATATTTGTAAACAACTCGTCTAGTTCGTGAAGAAATTACTGCCAAAAAATCGGATTTGACGTAGTGATCATTTGAAATCGAAACCTTTTCATTTATACTAAAGGCCATTTATCAAGCAAAATCTCGAATATAAGACTTCTCAATCTCTTGACCCTTTTATTTGTAGTCATTTTGCATCCGAGCAATGTTTGAAGATGCTAGTATTTTTAACAGAACATTCTTATATCGATGGGACGTTTGGAGTTCGTGTGACCTTCGATTGTTCTACATACAAATCCAAGGAAATTAATAAAATGATCACTAAATATCTGTCCAGCCAAAAAAGATTACGGTTCCCAATGCTTCAAATTTAGAAACAGAGTTATCCACGGTAAGATGTACCTGTTGAGAATTCATTGAGAAAGCTATTTCATAATAAATTCATCATCTAGTTTGTGAGGAACTAAGGCAGCGATTTTCTCAAACTCAACCAAAAACACCAGAGTATTTGAAAAGAACTTATTAAGAGTCAGCTCGAAAGTGTGAGACGGCTCAATTGTCTTTAATTTTTTAACGTCTTTAAATATCAAATACGTCAATTATGTAAAATTTCAAAACAACAATTTTCATGAGTAGCATCACAAAGTTTTAAAGTCTTGGAACTTGGCGAAAGAAGTATTTTGCTACGTTTCGAATGCAACAGTAAATGTTTTCTAAGGTTTCATCTATAAATTTTTCGGATTGGTGTAATGCATTTCATAATTTAAGGGTAAAAGAAATTACTGACATTTTTTTGTGTGGACTCACCAAATTGTCCCAAATTTTAAACAAATAACTAGTGACCCAAGACTAGCTCTATGGTAGTTTTTGGTTGACTTATGGCCAGGGGTACGAGTTACACAAAAATCAAAAGTTGAAAAACTTAAAAGTACGTATAGCTACTCGTGGTGATTATTTTTTATCACATAATTTAATTTCGTATCGTAATTTCTCATTTGAGCTAATGGATAGGGTGAAATCGGTAAATTGTAATTACTTTTTACCGATATTATCGACCAAAATTTTATTACCAACGCAAACAAAATAAGTTTGTAATTATAATGTCAATTCCCTATTTTATAAACCAGCAAGTTCAGATAATATTTATGTGCTTCAATTTGCTTCTTACTGCAACATGATAATTTCAGTTTTGCAATTGGTAGATGATTACAATTTGTGGTTTAATTCTCAATCGTGAATAATGATTCTTAAGATTCCAATTTCATAAGCAATAAATCGTCGATTGTAAATTCCCTAGGTCATGTTGTATTTAAACTACATACGAAACTTGGGAAACAAGATTATTTATATTATTAAGAAATTGTCTAGATATATCGAATATTGATTCCAAATTTTGCACTACGATCTTGGTCAAATTTTTACTGGACATAATTAACTAGAAATTATTTGAAGAAGTAGGAAATTGTCTTAACTAGTAGGGCTAGGGGCTAATAATTAATTGTGAGATTTGAATAAAATCGCATTTAAATTTTCATGCATTATGAAATCTAATGAAAAATCGAAAATAGCTGAGTTTGAATACACTTCATTTATCGATACGGCTTGTGATTACAGGTAGAGTATACTGTTTTTACCGATAATGCCCAGAAGTTCTTTATCCGGTAAATTGTCAACCATAATTGGAACATAAATTTTTGATCTTTTGATTGATCAATTAATCGATAATATTTATTTGCTCAATTTGACAAAATTGAACATAAACAAATTGTGAGTATAGCCAAATAGAAAATATCTTACTTCAAAATTCGACAAAAACTTCGAAACAAACTGGAGAATATAAATTGAAACGAGCTGAGGGCGTCTTTTTGGGAAAACAAACTGGAGAAACTAAATTGAAACGAACTGAGGGCGCCTTTTTGGGAAAACAAACTGGAGAAACTAAATTGAAACGAACTGAGGGCACCTTTTTTGGGAAAACAAACTGGAGAAACTAAATTGAAACGAACTGAGGGCACCTTTTTGGGAAAACAAACTGGAGAAACTAACGACCAGATGGTTTGTATGCGGACTCTCAGATTCGAATGAAAATTTTACAGGGCGTTTAGGACCACGTGAATAGTGTTGATTTCAATTTTCATGACTGAATGGCCATAGGTTCTCGAGTTATGAAATTCTAAAGTTTATTATGTGTTTCAAGTTTCTGTGCAGCCAAGCGCGTGTGGAAGCTCCACTTCTGATATCCACCTACCTGCGCCACACTGTTCAGTGCATTGTGCACTGTTCACAGATAACAAATCATTCATATATTCAAATGTTGATTATTTTTCAGACAATTGTAATATTTTGTTAAGTTTTTCGAAGTTGATCAACATTGATGATGTCTAGTTATACATATGTTTGCGTAGAGTAGCCAGTCAGCTGTTTGTACGTAAACAAAGGTGCTCTGTGAGTTAAATTCTTCACTTTTGTGATGTGAAATACAAAATTTGAATAAAACAACGTATATGAAAAGAAACGAGTGATTTGAGAGCTCATTTTGAGAATCAGCAAGGAGTTCAACACGAATGTCACCGGAGAGGCCACTGATGAAGAACTGCAGATTGTGAATATGTTTGTTACTTGACTTGATGATTTCTTCGACGATGATTACACCGAAATTCTTGATCAATACGCTGATGATGACTCAACTTGAAGATGACAATGATAATGTGAAGAGATGTTTGATGATGAGATTTTGGGTTATGTTACCAATTCAAAGAAATTATTCTCTCAAATGTACTCAAGAAACCCAGGTTCCAGATTCATCATATATTCTCGCCCCTCCAGTTAAAAAGCAGAAGCCAAAACCAGAATGTTAACAAGTACGCGGTAACGTTGGTAATCACAAACACAATTTGCTTTATTAGCGTAAGGAATCGGGTATGCGTTTACTCTCTTTCTCTGCGGTCGCACTCACTCGAATTGACGCGAGTGTGCCACAGTCAAAAGCGCACCAAGAATGGCGCCCATAACAAACTTTAGAATTTTATAACTCGAGAACCTATGGCCATTCAGTCATGAAAATTGAAATCAACACTATTCACGTGGTCCTAAACGTCCTGTAAAATTTTCATTAGGATCTGAGAGTCCGCATACAAACCATCTGGTCGTAAATTGAAACGAACTGAGGGCGCCTTTTTGGGAAAACAAACTGGAGAAACTAAATTGAAACGAGCTGAAGGCGCTTTTTTGGGAAAAGCAATTCTGTGGAAAATTCTCCGTTCGCTTCGCTCGCGGAGGCGCCCCAACCGCCCATTTGGCGCCCTTCGCCAAAATTTTTGGTCATGCGCCCATGACCTGAACTATGGGAAGAACCGGCCCTGGTATATTTCACCGACTTTATTGTAATTAGAAATTAGTCCATGTCTGCCGACTGGAGTCCAATCTAGTTGGCATTGTCCATGGTTCAAAATAGGCAACTTCACAGAGGACGTGACATATGTGTCAAGAATTCACAATAAGAACAGAAAATAGGAATCAAAATGATATAAGCAATGCGCATGACTTAATTATAACACTGCAGCACAAGAGTCCAACTACTCGACGACCCAATCGTGGCTAAATATGGCACTTATCAACTTGTAGTACGGAATTCGTACATTTATGAATTATTTTTAAATTAACAAATTTTAAATAAATATAAAGACTATTGTAAATTTCAGATTGACATGATATAGTACGCTTGGACGAATATACCCTTTCACAATTACGTTCTGCACTGCGCACAGACCAACAGACAAAACTTGCTGGAACGATTCTGTTGCGTCATCTGCTTCAAGTGCGCGCAACTGCACACAAAATTTTGTGTTGGAAGCGTGCCCAAATGTGTCGAAATGACCATTTTGAATTTGCTCAAGGAATCTATCCCTACACTTTGTGTCTGTTGAATCACTCGTGTGATTCAAACACTGTTTCAACTTGGTATCACGGAACACTGATGATTCAGCATGCTGCGAGGCGAATTCCAGTTGGAACGGAAGTGACTTCTACTTATGGACCTATGTTCACTCTAAAGGAACGGACTGAAAGGCAGAAGCACCTTTTGGATGTGTACCATTTTGTGTGTGAGTGTCCGAGATGTGTCCTCGTGGCTCGAGATGGACTCAATGGTTGGTATTGTCCGATTTTTTTGTAGGGTTCATATAGACTCTAAATGTTCACAAATGTGTGAACTGGATGATATGTAACTTGTATCGTTTCTGCGTTGTAGCAAACAAATTATATTGATAAAGTTAACCATCATTTGATCAAAAAAACAAAGAAACATTTTAATTTATGGAAAATGTTTTCGGCAATATATTATTTTCCTATTTATTTTTTGGTGATTGCGAATTTTGATTGATTCAAAACAAAGTCATGATTATATATTCTGATCCGTAGAATTCACAATTCACTATCTTACGTGTGAGAAAAGAGTGATTGAGTATATAAATGAACGATTTGTCCTAGATAATGTAAGTTTACTGGATAGTTTTAAAAGCGTTTTAAATTCGTTCTCACATGAGAATCTTTATCAAGTTCGTATTTGTTAGGATGATTTTTACGTAATTGAAAGTAGAGTAATCGAATGGTTTCATTGGTTTGACTGTAGTCAAAGGATAAGACATGTAAAGGAAATTAACTTGAAATTTCTAGTGTTGCTTTAATTAAAATAGGTTTTAATTTGCTCGCACTTGAGAATGTTGATCATATTTGGATTTATTATGATTATTCTTTACTAATTGGGAGGCGTGGAATCGTATGGTTTCATTTATTTGGCTGTAGAATCAAATGATAAAACAGGAAAAGCAAAATAACGCGAATTTCAATTTCAATAACGAACAAAACTGTTTTATATTTAATCCGTACACGTGAATGCTGATTAAATTCGCATTTACATGATGAGTCTAAATTGAGGGTGGAGGAATCGTATGGTTTCATATATTTACAATTAAAGGATAACACAGGAAAAGGAAATTAGCCCGAATTTCAACTTCAAGAACGAGATAAAACACTTTTAAATTCTCTCTTACATATTATTCTTGATCAAATTCCTTATGTAATCAAATGATATGAAAACCATATCGGTGCTGCGTTTCAACAAATAAACAGATATTGTCAGTTTTAAATTATTTTGAATATTATTGCAAAGAAAAGAGTGATTGAGGATATAAATGTGCGATTTAATCCCATTTTGACTTTTGGGCAATTTGCCTTGTGTCATTCCAGTGTCAGTTCCCCATAAAACAAAACAAAAATAAGCATTGAAGAAACTTTCTCAAAAACTTGTGCAATCAAATGTTTACTTTCCACACATGGTGGTGATTGAGCAATTGGGTTCCAAAAACACTGTCAGGATTAATGTTTCTGATCCCGAGAATCAAAATCTCAAAAAACAATTGGTATTTTGTCTAAGCAACCAGCAGACAATTTTATTTTAGTGTACACTGTATAGTGCTTTGTGTTGGAATTTCCCATATTGAGCATGCTCAGCGACTACTCTGCGTGAACTACTCTACCAACATGGGCAACTCTCTAAATTTTGGGCAGATCGGGCATCGTATTCGCTTCGCACTTAATTGGGCATGTGAACATCTTCATGAACTCGTTTATAAAAGGATGTGCACACATCTCAACTGACAATTGTGCACATTATTACCCCATCTAACTTTGTAAAAGGAAGCTCATCAAAAGTCAAGTGAAAATTACCAACAAAGTCAAATTGTCCATTTGTGAGGTTTGTATTTTTTAAGGCAAACCAAGTTTAAAATTGTGTAAAGCAAATTAACGGGATGTCCCAATGAAATTTATTTGAAAATTGGTGATTTGTTCAAGGAATATTGAGCTATTAGTCAAAGGTAATGGAAGTGCAATTGAAATGGCAATTTATAGAAAAAAATAGTACAGTTTGAGATTGTGTAGAAAGAATTAGTGGAATTTTCCACACCAATTCCACTGACAATTGTGCACATTATTACCCCTTCTAACTTTGTAAAAGGAAGCTCACCAAAAGTCAAATGAAAATTACTAATAAAATCAAATTGTCCATTTGTGAAGTTTGTGACATTTTGTGATATTACACTCCAATCCTTTGAAGGTGCTTATTCGTGCTTTTCGTATCAATGACGTTCTTCCACTCGTACCTCTTTACCATTAATTTTATGAAAATTGGCAATTAGATACTTCACGTATCTGCAAGGAATGACTTTTTCCAAAGCGATGAACTCGGATGTTCAAGTAGAATTAGGTTCAAATTTGCTATCTTCAAGGAATGACTTTTTCCAAAGCAATGTACTCGGAATTTCATTATCCTTTTTCCATGTTAAATATTACACTCCAAACCTTTGAAGGTGCTTAATAAGAGTTTGGATTGTGATGGAAAAACCATTCCTTGCAAATGGGCAATCTTAAGAGAAAATATTTTGTCACAAAATTCACATGACACAACAGAGAAAATGAACTTGTAAATGGTTTATCCTTGAAGAGAGCCAATTTATACAAAAGATGATGCTCACAGACGACTACCAATCACCGCATAAGGGCAAAACGGGACAAGAACAGATTATAATTGATCTAAAAGGATTGAGGGTCAATTTTCAAAAACTGAACAATTACCGAGCAAAAAGACGACAATTATAGACGTAAAAAGGTCTAAGCTTGGCACAATTGATCGTGGAAGGTATAAGGGTCAATTTTCAAAAAACTGAACAACTACCAAGTAGACAGTCGACATTTAGGCACGTGAAAAGGTCTAAGCTTAGCAGAATTGATCATAGAAGGTATGAGGGTCAATTTTCAAAAAACTGAACAACTACCAAGTAGACAGACGACAATTATAGACGTAAAAAGGTCTAAGCTTGGCACAATTGATCTAATAGGATTGAGGGTCAATTTTTAAAAACCGAACAATTACCAAGTAGACAGTCGACAGTTAGGCACGTGAAAAGGTCTAAGCTTGGCACAATTGATCGTGGAAGGTATGAGGGTCAATTTTCAAAAACTGAACAATTACCAAGTAGACAGTCGACAGTTAGGCACGTGAAAAAGGTCTAAGCTTGGCACAATTGATCGTGGAAGGTATGAGGGTCAATTTTCAAAAACTGAACAATTACCAAGTAGACAGTCGACATCTAGGCACGTGAAAAGGTCTAAGCTTGGCACAATTGATCGTTGAACGGAAAACTGTTGATCTAGCAATCCTTCCAATTCTAATTAATACAGATAAATTGCCTACAAACAGATATACGAGCAACTTGATGTCAATAGACGGAAAACTGTTGATCTAGCAATCCTTCCAACCCTAATTAATAAAGATAAATTGCCTACAAACAGGTATACGATATATGCCAATTTTCGTTGATGGACATATGAACATTTCGATTGTGAAACGCCAATCCATGAAAGCTGGGTTCGGCTAATATATATTGTTTTGTTGCATGGAATACAAGTAATTGGGGTTGTGGTGGGATTGAGTAAATATGCCAATTTTCGTTGATGGACATATGAACATTTCGATTGTGAAACGCCAATCCATGAAAGCTGGGTTCGGCTAATATATATTGTTTTGTTGCATGGAATACAAGTAATTGGGGTTGTGGTGGGATTGAGTAAATATGCCAATTTTCGTTGATGGACATATGAACATTTTGATTGTAAAACGCCAATCCATGAAAGCTGGGTTCGGCTAATATATATTGTTTTGTTGCATGGAATACAAGTAATGGGGGTTGTGGTGGGATTGAGTAAATATGCCAATTTTCGTTGATGGACATATGAACATTTCGATTGTGAAACGCCAATCCATGAAAGCTGGGTTCGGCTAATATATATTGTTTTGTTGCATGGAATACAAGTAATGGGGGTTGTGGTGGGATTGAGAAAAGATGCCAATTTTCGTTGATGGACATATGAACATTTCGAGTGTTTATAGAAGACTGAAGTGGGTTGGCCATTGAATTTATAGGAAAATTGAGGATTTTCTCTTAGGATTTCACCGTCGAACGTATAACGCGTGGGATTTGCAATTAGAAATGATAATCGAAAATTGGTAAAGCAAACCGAGTTATTTGCAATCCAAACTCTTATTACTTGTAGAAAATTTCACAAACCTCACAAATGAACAATTTGACTTTGTTAGTAATTTTCATTTGACTTTTGATGAGCTTCCTTTTACAAAGTTAGATGGGGTAATAATGTGCACAATTGTCAGTTGAATTTCATTGGAACATCCCACTAATCTCTCTACAAAACCTCAAACTGTACTATTTCTTTTTATCAATAGTCATTTAAATTGCAATTCCAGTACCTTTGCCTAATAGCTCAATATTCCATGAAGGAATGACCAATTTTCAAATAAATTTAATGAGACATCCCACAAATTTTCTCCACACAACCTCAAACTGTACTATTTCTTACTAAAATTGTCTTTTCAATTGAAAATCCCGTACCTTTGACTTGTTGCTTACTAAACCATGAAGGAATAACCAATTTTCAAATAAATTTAATGAGATATCCCACAAATTTTCTCCACACAACCTCAAACTGTATTATTTCTTTCTATCTATAGTCATTTCGATTGCACTTCCATTACCTTTGCCTAATATCTCAATATTCCTTGAACAAATCACCTATTTTCAAATAAATTTAATGAGACATCCCACAAATTTTCTCTACAAAACCTCAAACTGTACTATTTCTTTTTATCAATAGTCATTTAAATTGCAATTCCAGTACCTTTGCCTAATAGCTCAATATTCCATGAAGGAATGACCAATTTTCAAATAAATTTAATGAGACATCCCACAAATTTTCTCCACACAACCTCAAACTGTACTATTTCTTTTTATCAATAGTCATTTAAATTGCAATTCCAGTACCTTTGCCTAATAGCTCAATATTCCATGAAGGAATGACCAATTTTCAAATAAATTTCATTAGAACTTCCCACTAATTCGCTCACAAAACCTTTGTCAATTCAATTTGAAATATAGTTCCCTTAACCAATAAAGCAACCGACTACGAATTGCCATTCCATAAATATTACTTTGATCAATTCTTTCCAATTCTAAATGCAAATCCGACTAGCCAACCCTGATAATGTTCCCGCATAATAACCCGCAACCCGTATAGCCTCCCATTCCTTCTAATTATTATAAATATTACTTTTATCAATTCATCTCAACTCTAAATGCCGTGTTTTGGGTTAGGTTAGGTGTCGTGTTAGGATGGGTTTTGGGTTAGGTTGAAAAGGGGTTTATTGAGTTTTAAATATTAATACAAGATTAATAAATGTTTTTCAAATATTGTTTCATGAATTTGTTTGACAGTTTCATCGTGCAAAGCACTTGAAGGCATGTGTCCTGAATACACAGCTGAGATTTTATGTAAAAAGCTCTTTCCACAAAAACTACAGAAGATGACGATGACGCAGACACAGGAAAAGTGATCGATGGCACAAATGACGTACAGTTTCGCGATTACCAGTTTCACCGTGTCCGTTCAGACTGTGGCTCATCTATGCATGGGTTCGTTCGTGAACACCAATTTAATTCTCACTGCAACGTCCTGTGTTGCAAGGTATGTATATGCTGTGTGGGAAATGGATTTGGGGTTTAAACTTCGGATATAATTTTGGTTACAACTGTAACTTACAAGCAGCAAAATTCATTACCTTGCAACACAGGATGCAGCCTTGAGAAACAAATGCATGTTCACGAACGAACCCATGCACAGATGAGCCATAGTCAGAATGGACACTGTGTTGAGCCTGTAATCACCAACGTTCACATTGTGCCCTTTGATTCGATTCGAGATGAGTTTTCTGCATCATCGCCCTCTTGCAAGCTCTTCTGCTGCTGGAACAAGAGTTTGCAAGGTTGACGATACCAAAAGTAGGAAAAGCAAGAGTGGAAAAATGATTTTTTAGATACTCATAAAACAAAAAAATAAAAACTTGAGAAACTTTTCAAAAACATTTTTTTTCACATGTGGAAATGAAAGTTTTTGGGAAGTTTTCTCAAGCTTTAAGTAGTGACAAGAGCAATGTGTTAAAATGTATTAATTCAGATGTTCTGAGTTAGGTTAGGCTACTGTTGTTTGTTTTTAACCGGATATATTCAAGGAAGTGGTTCAAATTGTCAAACCTTGAAATGATCACGAAAAGGCAAAACATCCAAGATTGAGACAAACAGACATACATGTGTACAGATCTCGAGATAACACACAATTGGATAAGGTTATACATGACAGTCACTATCGTTGGATCATAAAATTATTACAGATCCTACTAATTGTCAGTATATCGCATATATGTTTTACAACCTTCTTTATCTCGCATTGGAACTTACATTGAAATTTACTTTATTATTTACATTTCACCTATTAATAGAGTAATACTCTGTGCATGTGTATGATTTGCCCAACATTGTACAGTATCAATGTACACACACACACACACACTCTTTCATAGAGTCTCTACAATAAAATTCTTGCTGCGCTCGCAAGGTGCTCTCGCGCCATCACTCTCTGCACTAACATACCCACCTTCACACCAACCAATGACCCACACCCAACATGGAACTAAATAAAAACAATTTTCAAATTTAAAAAAACCAAAACCCAATCCTACACGACACCTAACCAACCAAACACCTAACCAAAACCCAATCCTACCGGCCAAACTGACCTAATCTGATCTACTAAGCACACCTATCTATGTAATAACCTAACGGCCTAATCATTCTAAACCTATTCCCTTAATCAAAGCTCCAAAAATCTGCATGCAAAATCAGAAAATGCCATATTTCAATTGTTGCATAAAATTTGTCTTTAATTACATTGTTCCTTGTTGGACGCAACAAACAGACGTGACCCACAGACAGACACCAGAATTTTAATAGAAGTGGAATATTAAGTAAAATATACTTTATTTGTATCAACTCATTCAATTTGAATAGTCATAGAACATAGTTTATGTAATAGTAGCATGAGTAGTTTAGGGGTAACCTCCACATGTACTAGTAAACACTATGCAAGTCCCGGAGCAGCAATCATCATCCATATGACAGGTTTCATCGCGAAGTGCACAATCTTGAGCAGATGCTGCCAGAATTAGCATCCCCAGCATAATCAGGAGCAGCATAAAGTGAACCGTCTCCATGGTGGCTTGACTTGGTGTGTGTGAAATTAGTTGGCTTGCAGCTTGTTGATTGATGTTGTCTCAGTCCAAATTGGTTAAATTAAATCAAATACGCTCAGGTTTATATACTAATTGACAGGTAGTTTTATTGTCGTTCCGTCACCCTATCAAACCCATGTTGATGTACAAACGAATGTATAATATTGCCTTGGGGACACTTTGGACAGAATGCTAATTAATCCACATCATTAATCTAAATCTAACTGGATGAAAGAGTTTATTAGTATTTTACGACATGTTGTTAGTGTTTGCATCTGGGCGCATTTTTAGAAAGAATAATCTGCAATCATGATTTTGGAGGTCATACTGCTGCGTATTAAACATTAAGTTAAATTACATGATAATATAACACTTTCAATATTTGAAATGTACATTGAACCATAGAGTGACGTAGATACAATAAACCTTATGTTTATCATCTCCCTTATCGCCCTTAGATTAATTTTAGGCGAGTATTTGGGGGTGATTGTTATGTCCGTCGGTCAGCAAACCGAATTATGTGCCAATTAAAACAAAACTTCTATAACTCTAAAACTATTGAACATAGAGAAATGAGACAAAAGACAAAAAGATAGTGCTAATTTTTTTCTGATCGAGTGGTATTAGGTATGGATAAGTAAGAATTAAAGAAGTGCCTTAAATATTGAAAACAGTAAGATGATTGTTGTGCGATTGTGTTAAAACGTTTAACAATGAAAACAAGGGCTAGATTTCTGATTTGGTAAGTTTCTGTTATTTGTCCTCTTTGCATTGTTGCCTTAAATGCAAGATTTGGTTTTTGGTTAGGTGGTTAGGTAGATTAGGTGCCGTTTAAGGATGGGTTTTGGTTTGGTGGCGCCGCTGGCAGCTTGCGGCCAGCGGTTTCGTACCAAGTCCCAAAAGCCAAAACGTCAGTTTTGCGGGACTTGTACGAAATATACGTTTATTTATTATACCGCACAATCAACTTAAGACAAGACGCGGCGCATTTTCAGTAAAAATAGTTGCAAGTCAAAACAGCAGGAAAAAAGTGGCTATCATTGAGTACACTTTTCTCCTATGTTTCTTGACCGATTTTGATGTATTGTAGCATTTTTTAAAGGTAAATGTATAGACTTTAAGGTTATCTAGAAAAATTCCAACTATTTAATGATATTTTTACAAAATATGCTGGAAGTTTGAAAAATTTTGATTATTTTTTACTTTAAACTCCGCTTAAGACGGATTGACATCTAACCCCTTTGATTTTTCTAGATAACATTAAAGTCTATGCATTTACCTTTAATAAAAGCTATTATACACTAAAATCGGTCCAGAAACATGGGAGAAAAGTGCACTCAAAGATTACCACTTTTTCCCACTGTTTTGACTAGCAGCTATGCTTAATGAAAATGCGCCGCGTCCTGCCTTAATTGTCATTAAAGCTAATAATTTTGCATTGTTATCTCAATGCTTGTCAATGTCCAAAGTCTTTCAAACATTGAATACAAATAATATTTCATTTATTTACTACTATGGCATATAAAATCCAGTATGCCCGGGCATAAAGTCCAAAGTTTCAATAGATGTGTGATCATATCTGAACATCACCCGGACAATCTCAAAATTGTGCAATTGTCCACTTTGACAAGTGCTTTATTGTTTTATTATATTGTTGTACACATTAGCATGCAGTGAGGCCAAAAGGGTAAAATAAACTGTGACCAATTGGTTTGGCCTTTGCTGGTAACATAACAAAACAAACATAACCTAACCTCACTCAAAAATCGCGTTCGATTTTTCACTCGAATAAGCCAATCAAAAATGAGTACACATGCATTCGAATGTCCTTCACGGACAAATCAGATTGTGAATATGAAGCACGTGACAAGAAGAAGGAGAAGAAAATGATAAAACGCACAAAAAATGAATTTGAG
This sequence comes from Rhizoglyphus robini, assembly GCA_023373905.1. Classification (NCBI taxonomy): domain Eukaryota; kingdom Metazoa; phylum Arthropoda; class Arachnida; order Sarcoptiformes; family Acaridae; genus Rhizoglyphus; species Rhizoglyphus robini. Next base: position 799,513 of record JAKIJQ010000046.1, read on the forward strand.
GCAAAATCAAACAAAAAGCATAAAGACCAAACCAACCAATCACATTCTGCTTCATTTTTGAATCGATTCAATCAGAATCGTTTTCTACTATTTATGTGATGTATTTTGATTAGCCAATCACAGTCATCCGAATTCTCAATCAGCCAATGAGAATGTAATATGAAGCACACGTGACAAACTGATCCACCAATCAGATTCTTTCTCTACTATTCGCGTTATGTATTGATTAGCCAATCACAGTCATCCGAATTCTCAATCAGCCAATGAGAATGTAATATGAAGCACACGTGACAAACTGTTGGACCAATCACAGAATCGAATGCACACCAAATCAACCAATCACATTCTGCTTCATTTTTGAATCGATTCAATCAGAATCGTTCTCTACAATTCACGTGATGTATATCGATTAGCCAATCACAGTCATCCGAATTCTTAATGAGCCAATGAGAATGTAGTTGCAGAATGCATTATAATGTAGAACAGTTAGTTACCCCCAGTTGGGTTCACCCCAAAATTTAGTTATCCCCAATTGGATTCTTCCCAATAGTTAGTTACCACGTCACGCCCACTTGTTACCAAAATTCTGATTACACTATTCGAAAGATCGTATTTTTCCAAGTCGATATGGAAATTTTTGGTAGTTCTGTGATATATAGTTTTTGCACAGTATTGGAAAAACTCAAAATTAATTATTTGAAAATAATTGGAAAACGAAACGAAAATTCGAAATTCGAATACGACGTTGCCTTTTGTTTTCTCATTGTCTCATTCTCTTGTTTCATTTTGAAATACGGCGTTACACAAACAACCTCGTCCTCTACTAACTTGTACCTCGTTTCTATTTCTAAAGGTCTATCTTGGTCTTCTATACGTCCCACTACTAATTTCAACTATACAGATATGTATGTATCCCCCCGTTTTCCCAAGTCCCAGAATCGCCTTCTGTACTAATTTATGGATTCTCCGTTTCTTCTCTTCCCTTTTACAGATGGACAACGACGATCATCACCACAAGAACTACTTCGTACTCACCGACTATGATCCGACTGACAAGTCCGCCCCCCGGGGCATATCATATCATTATTATTTTGTTGATTATTGGAAAATGTTGCGGATGATTCGATTCAGATGAACCAAAAATGGCCCCAAAAAGATTCGATTGGTGAGGAGTTCCCCGACGATGGACCTCAAGAGGTGGTGGTACAGGACGAAACGGATAATGTCGTTACCCAAAACACTGAAACAGTGTCATCAAACCCGGAAGCGGATTCAGGTGAACTGGCTGCCAATGATTCACCCAGTTCAAGCTCCACAGTTGTTTCTCAAAAGAGTAGTATATCCAGCACACGTCGATCCCATTCAGTAGATTCAAGTTCTGATAGTTCTGATTCTACTCGTGTACGTCAGACCCCGCGCTCGAAGAGCGGCTCAACTGGAAGTAGCAGCATTTGGAGCACCATTAGTTCATATTCTTCAAAATTGGCATCGCTTGCCTCCAAGACTGGAGCGTCGACTTTGTTACTGGGGGCCCCATTGGTCAGTTTCGAACTGTAGGCAAACCGTTCAAAGCTGATATAGTCAAACCGTTGGGGACCCTGCCTCTAATAAAGATATTCACCAACCATTTGCCAAAATTTGGATCCATGGATGGATGGATGGTTTGTTGTATCTCCTGAGCGAATTGAGTGTCAGATATGTGTGAAATGAATCAAGATTTTCTGGTAACATCATTCATATATGCAGTTACACTTTGAGTAGCTGTGGCTGTTGTTGGAAGCGAAACATGTCAAGTAAAGTAAAACATAACTCATCATCAAATAAGCCAGCCTCCAAATAATAATAAAGCTAACTATCACCTCTTACCTTCATTCACAATTTGTAAATCATGTGAATCACAAACAAAATACAATCTTAAACAACACCATTCACAAAGAACGTAAAACTTTTTTCCCGCCAAAAAAACACTCAATTTTTCAAACCAAAATCAATCCACAAAACACCAAAGTAATGTATATGATATCAATACATTTTAATAATATGCAAAATATATATTTATGTAACAAGGAAACTTACCTACAGGACCTAACCTATATAAACGTTCTAACTCTCTGCCACAGACATAGATGGCGCCATAGTATTTGTTTGATTCAGTTGCCATGTTAAAACCGATTCTAATGCAAGTTTTTTTGGAATTTTTTAAAAATAAAAGCCATTTTTACAAGTAAAATCTTTTGTAGTTGCCATGTTAAAACCGATTCTAGTGTAAAGAGTATTATATTTTTTTTAAAACTATTTTTACAAGGAAAATCTTTTTTTGTTGGCATGTTTAAAAGTTTTAACTTAAAACTAATAATATTTTGAAAAATGTAAAACACCTTAAAATGGCCAAAACATTGATTAGTATAATCATTTTGACTCAAAAGCGGCAAAAAAATAAAAAAATAAAAAAATCACAAAACCGGGTGTCGAACCCGTACCCAAACTCCTCAAAATCAGACGCCTTGTCCAATAGGCCACCTATACACAAAGTTAAGTGAAGAGAAAAATAATTTCTCTTTATCCTTGAGTTCGATTATTTGGATTCGATAATGGATAATTGGATATATTGGGACATAAGTATACGTCATCTATGGACAAACTTTCAACTTTTGTTTTGGATCTATATGAGAGCCCTGAATGATTCTCCATTCTGATTGGTTGTTTGTATACGAATCACGTGACACTATATATTCACTTCTGATTGGCTGGTTGTGTGTGTATGTGTGTATATACCTTCTAATACTGTACTCCACTCAAAAGGCGTCAAAAGGTCGTAGGACACGGGTCACAGAGTCACAGGGTCATTCGGGCGGTCGCCCAAAAATTTTGAATCTACCTAATTGTGAGAGAGAGCCTCCCTTTACAATTCCAATCCAGAGAATAAAACAATCTCCGACTTTTACACTTCTGTAACGTCATCTCAGGACGGCGCCGTTTTGATCTATTTTGTGGTTGTGTGTGTGTGTGTGGTAGAGGGAGAGCGTACTAATTGGCATTATTAATTAGTCTACTAGCACTCATCAGTACAATCAATTTCATCATTGTCTGCGAGCGTGTATGAGTGTTTAGTGAAGCTGTGTGTGTGCTAGTAGTGTGGTCGTACACTATAAATCAACAAGTAGTGGTGGTGGGCAGTACTGACCAATTAAATAATCATTTTTATGTCTAAACATGTAGTAACTTTTTTTACGTATGGCCATTTTGTGTGTTGTAGCGCCCAACTGTTCTCACTCGATGGCACATGTCTGAGGAGTGTACCATTGCTTATAGGCACGCGGCAGCGCTTTTTCCTTCCTCTTTCGCCTTGTGCTGGCTGCTGCTGCCTGTCTCTCCCTCTCGCTCTTCACCTACCCAAAGTACCGTTTCGTTCCATTTTCCCGTTGTTCCACCCTTCCCCCATCCTCAATTTTATTGCTTTTCTGTTTGGCCATCATCATTTTGGCAGAAACCAGAAAATTCCCGAACTTTTACTATCATTCCAAGCATTACTACCTTTTTCTCTCTTACGCGTTTTTTGTGTTTTGATTTTGATTTATTTTGTTCGACTTTTGTGTTCTATTTTATTAATCTAATTATTTCTATTTTTTGTATTTCTAGTGTGCGCTATTTCGAAAGGCAGTTTTGGCTGTTTTTGGATTTTATTTATCGAAATTCGAAACTGCTTTTTGTGCCGCTTTTTATGCCGCCGTCCTCTGTCCTGTTCCATCCTGTCTGTCCTCTCGTCACTTTTGCGTTTTTATGTTTACTTTAATGATTAATCTTTTTATATTAATGTTTTGTGTTTATTTTTTTAGTTGTCTCGTGTTTTTGGATTTTTTTTGTCGAATCCAAAAAAATGTCCTTTTCCTGTGTCCCCTTCATTCACCACTTTCCGTGTCGTCACTTTATTTTGTGTTTCGATATTTTTAATTCTCGTTTTTTTCGATTTTATCATATCGAAATTAGTCACCGTCTTCGTCTTCATCATTATCTACTTTTTATATTCTTTTTTACGTTCTATTATGATTTTCTAATAGTCCTCCGTCGTCCATATTCCGAATTTGTTTTGTGTTTCCTATATTAGTGTTTTTATGTTTTGGATTTTTTATTTTCGAATCCAAAATGCCTCGCCGCCATTCTCCACTCTTCGTGTATTTTTACTTTTTTTTCGATATTTTTAAAATCGAATTCTGTTTATTACTTTGTCTCTACTTTATTGTTGTGTCCTGTCTTCTGTTTTGATCGTACTTTGTTGTTTTTATTTTTGTGTTTTGTTTACATATTTTTATGATGTTGATCTTTACTACTAATATTTTGTTTCTCTACCGCTGTCTCGTGCTGTTGGGATTTTTTTGGATTTTCGAATCTCCTGAAATCCTTTTGTTCCCTCATTCGAAATCTTAACTTCTTTTTTATTATTTTAATAATTTGTTTATATTATTGTTACCTATTTCCTTGTTGATTGTAGATCGTATTGCCAAAAGTGATATTTACTCTTTTTGGGCCGATCTACGATCTACACACTCACCCCCTACCCTCCTTCCCCACACTTTCTTACCTTTACCTTTCTCTATCCTTTCTATAATCTACTGTATTTTCTATCATTTTCTCTAATCTACTTTTCTTTTTGTTCATAGGTTGGAATCATTCGTTTGGACTATCGTCACTGGTTGCTGAGTGGGACTGGTTTCAAACTGGTCCGTGAGTTGTACTTTTACTGGGACGTGCTTCACCTGGATTATATTGTGCATTGTGGGCCACAGGATAGTATCAAAAGTGAGTTATCTTATTATATTCTGGTTCTTTTGTTTACATTGCCTTTACATAGATGCCTCTGAAACAAGGTGCTACACGCAATGGTTTCATAGTTCTACTTGGTTACAGATGCCGTTTCTGTAAAGGTTTCTCGGAAACTATGGACAAGGTGGACAAGCACGAATGGGTGTGTGAGAAGAATTCCATTGATACGGCTTTTCGTTCTGACCTGATGAATTTCGATTGTTTCGTTCCCACCTGCAAAATGAAATTAACATCTCGAAGTGAACGAAATGATCACGTGGACTCTTTACACCGTGGACAAATGCTTTACTGCCGGGATTGTACCGCGTGCTCGAGTTACAGTTTGCTCGAAATTAAGAAACACATTAAGGACCACCACGAGGAAGGTTTGTACTGCTGTGGATTTACTCGCTGCCACGTGAATTCCAGTGATGTTGAGATCGGATACCGTAGATCCGCGATGGAGGCTCACTCTGCGAAATGGTAAATATTCTTTATTAGAGAAAATCAATTATCGTTTTTCTCTTTTCTCTTCACTCTCTTTATGGATTCTTTATTTTTCTATAGTGATTGGCACGACAGTGAAGAATTCTCGCGGGAACCCGATGCGGATGAAACGTATCATTGGGTGAATGTTGAACGGATCCATGAGCAAAACGTTTGAAGACTTGCTCGATGTGAATCATGTGCACTGTAAGTTTGTCACTGTAGGTGTGCTTTATTTCCTATCTCCTCTCACTCTAATTTTCCCCTTTCAAATTTGAGTGTTTTTTAAATCAATAAACTCGCGATGCAAACAATTCTGGTTTTTATTATTTTGAGTTACAGTTATTCCGGACAATTTGTGGTGCAATAAATGAGAGACAATTGTTTGGTCACGCTCACAAATGTCAATATTAGTATATTTTGTTTGCCTAGTATTTTATTTTACTACTGATAAAACAAGGGAACCAGATCTGTCGCTTGTTGTACACATTTGATTGGACTATTCGTGTGCCAACTGTTGTCACCACTCCTTCTCACCCACAGCTGTGCCCCATTGTATCCTAGTTCGATTTGGTTCATTGTTTTCCATGTTTGGCCACACTCTCGACTGTCCCGATGATGATGATCCCTCAGCAGAAAGTGAACCGCATCCCCCGTTAGGCCAAGTGTGACTGAATACTGAAATCGTGTGAGCAGCCCAAATGGACTCAAGTGGAGGGTTGGCTCGATCGGTTGGACTGTGGATGACTCGTCGTGAAAGACATGACCCAGGCACAAGGTCAACTGGTGAGTGTTGGGGAATATTCGAACCAGGGCACGGAATAGTGTGCTGGGACACTTTAATCTATGAGTTGAGGAGGTGGGTTAAAATGAACTTTAGATCAGTTTGATTGGTCTACGATTGGGTTTACCTGTTCCGGCTTCGGTCCGGATAGTGTTTCTGTATCAGTTTCAGCCTTGAGATGCGATCCAGAACGGGCACTTGAGCAACAAAATTTTCCTGTTCCAAAATGGAAAAGTCAAACCAGCTCAAGGAAAGTTGAGTCAGATGGGGCAGTTGTGTCACCATTTCGGGCACTAGAACATGCGAAAGGGTTTCGGTTCGCAATGACTAAGTGGGGTAAGAGAAGCATTAAAACTAATTGTTGACTATGTTATATAGTATCTAGTGCAATGTCTATTGTGCATTCGAATGTGTATTCTTGGCTCTGATTGGTCGATTGAAAAGAAAGGGGAACTGAATACTCTAATCCTATTGGTTGGTTAAGAATGGGGTAGATTGAAACTCGATTCTAATAGGTTGGTTTTGTACGTTCAGACTTTTACTCGACAGTGATTGGTCCATTGCTTTATCACTGCATTTTCATTGGTCGATTCTATTTTCAAATACAGAACGCTACCGAGAATATTACTATCATATACTCACATTGAACAAATCCAAAGACTGTACATTTGTGATCGAGTTCGCCAGTCTGCTCAAGTAAGGGAAATCATTGTTGAAGCGCAGCCGAGTGAGTCGCTTCAAAGTGGAACAGGTGGTGTGTAGTGCTGCCCCTAATGATCCATCATCACTTCTGGCGAAATCACAGCCAAGTTCTGTGATTCGGCTGCTGTTCGCAAACTGGTCAATCAAGTTGGATGCATAAAATTGATTACAAAAGAATCGTTCCAACTTGTTGAATAGTTCGGGTGCGAAAGTGACCTCCTGCCAGGTGAAAATTGGCTCATCACGAGCAACAATAAAGTTGGTATTGTCAAACAGACACTGCACTGCAAGATGTAGGGTCACCAGATGGGCTGACATTCGATTGATCAGTAACATCAGTTGGTGGGGAAAGTTGCGTCGTAGCGCAGATGGGCCACTGTCTAGCAGACCAAACAGTGACAGACCGGTAAGTGGTCGAGTCCAGCACTCGAGCACTCTCAGTACAGTATCATACTTGAACGGAATAAGATTCCGCCCAAAGTAGATCACCAAATGCTTTACATTGGGAAGTAGTCGAAGCAGTTTGGCAATCACTTCCGGTCCAAAATGTTCAGGCCGATGCACAATGAGATCATCATTTGCAGTACCACGTGGGTGTAGGCGCAATTCGTGGATATGCTCAAGACTGTACCGGAACAACTGTGTCGTGTAAAGGCGAACATCACGTAATGAGCTGAAAAGCTTCAATGTTTTACGATCACGACTACCAATGCAGTGGACACCTTCGATTAGGCTGCATAATACTGTGGAAAGGGACCGAAGATACAGTAGCTCCTGTAGGGTAAAGGAACTTTGGAACAGGTACAACAGACAATCGGTGGGCAGGTTGAGGAGTTTCATTTTGGGTACGGGACGGTTCACGGAGAAAAAGTGTGGTCACTAAAGCCAAAAAAATCACGACAAGAATAGGTCAAAACAACACAACATAACGTCCGTCAGTCTATCTGTGCGCGAACTTATATACCTGTGCACAGGTGTTGTGTGTGTGTAGAGACTGAAACGCATGCGCATTTGCATTTTTGAGGATCGCGTTCGATTCTGTAACCGAATTAGCCAATCAGAAGTGAGTACGTATCCTTCACGGATGACCATCAAAATAAATAAGAATCAGAATAAATAATAAACATCAAGATATTATTACTACTAATGATACATTATAATTTAATAAAAAATCGAATCTATACAATATACAATGAAAAACAGCAACACAACGATGATGATGAATCTTCTAGAAAGTGTATTATTCTTCCAGTCTTTGAATCTTCTAGAAGCCCTTCTGTTTAAAGAACAGCGCCAAGTCCTCAATGAAATCGCCCTTAAACTCTACCTTTCCACGAACTTCATTAACCGCACTAAGAATCCTCTCGCCCTCCTTCACTTTGCCACGTGACTCGAGAAACTGTCTCGCCTCCTCCTCAAAAGCCCAAATATCGCCTTGTATTTTGGTCACCTCCGTCAACGTGATAGTCTCCTCATTGTTCTCCCACTTGATCTCGTCCATATTGTCGAGAATGTCCGTGTGGTACTTGTTGAACATGCCATCCCATCGATTGCGCCAGTATCGCTTATCATCTCGATTGATCACTTCGTATTTACGATACAGTGGATAGAGACGGGAACGGGTTCGGGCAATAAAGTAGGGTCCCGATGGGGGACTCGTGGGCAGTTGGGCGATTAGGACAGAGTCGGCCCGGATTGGTTTCGTGAGTAAAGGCTTCGGTAGAAGACGCTCGACCCAGGGCCAACGGATTTCGAGATCACTAAGAAAAATGAGAAATAAGAGTAATTAGATTCAAATCGAGTACTCTCATCAGAACAGCCAATCAGAATCAAAAGAATCGCATTCGAAAAGGCCCATTAAATCGAACGCGTGAGCCAGCCAATCATAATGGACAAAGTTCTGGCTCGACCAATCAGAATGCAAAATGAAACACACGTGACAGACTGTTGGACCAATCAGAAGAAAGAGAATCGCATTCGAAAAGGCCCATTAAATCGAACGCGTGAATCAACCACTCAGAATCGACTGAGTTCTGGCTCGACCAATCAGAATGTACTGCAGAACACATGTGACAGACTGTTGGACCAATCAGGATACATGCAGAATGCACACAAAAATGCAGAGTAAAACCACTTACGGAATAACCTCAGCCTGAGTGAACCGTCCTCCATCCTCTCGCCCTTCCAGAACCTGTGCAAACGGCTCCGCTTCAGGATCGACCGACGTAATCACCGACTCCTCGAATATCTCCCTCTCCAACTTGACCTTCGTAAGTTCCAAAATCTCCTCCTCAGTATGCTTAATGTACGGCTCATCTGCCCAGTTTGGTCCCTTCAGAAAGCGAGAATCCTCGTACTTGTACTCAATGTCCTCGGGCTCGAGCTTGATCACCTTGTCGTAGTCTTTTGTGAGTGTACGACGTTGTGAGAGTTGATGGGATGATGATGGTACGATTGAGGATGCTTCGAGAAGACGAAGTGATGATAGCCGTCCGACGGGGGATACAAAACGGAGAGCGTGCTTCAGGGACAACATGATGTAGGGTTAGTGGTGGTCCTGGTTGGATGTTACTTCGAAAGTCCCGATGTGATAGTAATGTCTAAATTAAAAAAGTAGTTTAGTTCAAGTTCAAAAAGTTCGGCATAAAAGACAACTAACCTTAAAACAAATAGATCTTATAACAACGACGAAAAATAAAAAATAACCTCGAAATTCCGCGAGCAAAAATCAAAAATATCAAAAAATACCTAAAAATATACAAAAATAAATATTAGACAACCGTAATTCATTATATAATATACTCACCTTCACAGAATAGATCTTATCGCATTGAATAATATTAATAAACAAAAGAAGGAGAGAATATTCAAAATTTTCCGAATCAAAAAGCCAAAAGCAGAAGCAGCAACACAAATACACAAACAAATCACATGTTCGGTTTTGATGTAATCGGCGTATTCAGAAAATAACACTTTTTGTGCTGTAACGCACCTAAAGGGGTTATTCATAAACTTTTGTTACGCATTTTTATTATGTGTGTTTTTGAACTGTGGGTGGTAGCGCCCATATTTGAGACATTTTGTTAAACGCCACTGTTTTAAGCGAGTAATGAACGACACTATCGATTTGGTCTGTTATGTTGCAACTGCCGCGACTGCTCACTATCGTTTTTCGGTGGTTGTTGTTTACGTGCAGGCAGGCTTCCCTCTCCTCTCTCCCTCACTCACTCTCGTCTCGATCGCTTTCCGTGTTACAAAATATCCTCGATCCGCGATCTTTGAGTATAACAATTTCATATTTCGTTCATCTATTTGTTCCAAAATCTACAAGCCATCGGCCCTCAGTGTCTGTACAACTACCCCCTCCTCCTATTTTGTCTTATTAGGATCTTCATTTTGTTTTGTTATTTTATATTTTTTGTATGTCCGAAAACACGAAAATATAAGAGGAACTAGAGTGTCGTCTATTGTTTTACCGAGTTGTGTGCCACCGTTGCTGGTGTGTATTGTGCACTACCCTACCCCTAAAGAATCGTCTATTATAAATATATCTATTATATATTGTGTAAATATATTTCGTCCCCCTCTTCTTCTTTTTGGCGTCCCCCTCCGCTCTCGTTCTTATCATCAACATATACAAGATATTTATGATAAGATATAAAAAGGTGAGAACTCGTGATCTTCTTTTTATGTTTAGGCACTTTTTGTGTGGTTTGGAGGACGTTCGTTCGGTTCGGTTCCTCTTTTGTGCAAAAATCCGAAGGTTCTTCTTTTGTTGTTTATTTTTGGTTATGTCATCGACCTTCTGTTTGTTATGTAAAAAGGTAAGTACGACTGTACTTTTGATTTTCCGGTTTATCAATTTTTTATTTTTAGGTTTGTTTGTGGCGTATTTTGAAGGGGATTTCCTCCTTTTTTTTACTGATTTTTATGGATTTATTATGGATAGTTCCTACTGTTTATGAACCCGCTGCTTATTTTCTCTGATGTCTCACGGACGTTCACGAATATTCTGTAAATGGATTTGAGGAACATTGCCTATTTTCTCTGATGTATCACGGACCGACTGTCAATTTTTCACGGACGTTCGCGAATATTCTGTAAATGGATTTGTGGAACATTGCCTATTCTCTCTTTTCACGGACGTTCACGGATATTCCGTGTATGGATTTAAGGAACATTGCCTATTCTCTCTGATGTATCACGGACCGACTGTCTATTTTTCGAAGACCTTCATGGCTATTCCTTGTATTGATATGTGAAGCATTGCCTATTCTTTCTGTTGTTCACCGAGACGTTCACGAATATTCCGTATATTAATTATATATTTGAGACACGGCCTATTCTCTCTTGAACACTACTACCTAGTATATTGTTCACGGAGATTCTGTATATATTATATTGTTTTGAGGAACATTTTCTATTATTATTTATGGATGGGCATTCTATCACCTAGTATTCCTTTTTGTCTAATCCGTTCCTTTATTTTCTATTTATACAGGAAAGTCCTCTTTTGACTATTATTACGCCTTATCTTCTTATCTCTACTACTATTAATCATCATCTCATATTGTAATTATTATCGACACGAATACTAAGAAGAAGTTGACATATTACACAAATAAGGTTAGTTCCTTTTGATAATTATTAGGATTCTTATATATCTTGTTTCATTTTATATTGTGAATATATATTCACAATATAACATATTCTTTATTATCGATTTCTGTAATAAGGATTTCCTATTTTGTTTATATTATTTGGACTATATCTATTTTTTATTCTCTTTAGGAACTATTCCTTTTCTTCTTCTTCATCATCAGAATTCTCCTCATTGTATATTGATATATATTTGTGTACAGTGTTGTATGGATTGTCCGTGATTCTGTCATTTGGATGTTGAACCACAATATGAAGCTTGAGCAGCTATTCTCGCTCAGTCCGTCATCACAATCCTCGTCGAATTCTCAACATCATCAACCGAACACGTCCACCTCCTCATCTACTTGTTCGAGTACAACTGGAGGATCTTCAACTACTGTACAGCATCAGAATCCTACCGCCCCCATGTCCCATCAACAACAGCACCATCCAAACATGCAATCACAACAGCAGCAGCATCAATTTCCACAACAAATGATGCAACATCCACCGCCGCATCCATCCATGATGGGACCAATGGGCGTTCATCCATTTCCACTGTTGGGTGGTTTGCCGCCTCAAATGGGCCTTCCGCCCCCGCCTGGTTTAGGACCCGGGGCTGTACTGCCGCCTCCCGCAATGTTTCCCCATCATCCATTTGGTGGTATGGGTGCGGTATTGCCCCCGCCACCACAACAACAACCACGAATGCCTGTCTCACCGCAGCATCATATTCCATTTCCTGTTGCTCAAATGATGGCCGGTCCCCGACTGCCCCCAATGGTCCCTCCACAAATGCAGAACCTCTCTGCCTCGTCCACCGGTTCCATGCTACCCAACAATCAACACCACCAACAGCCCCAGGATCAATCGTCGTCGAGTCAAGGCTTCTCGTTCAGTCAGACCACTCAGCAGCAGCACATTCAGCTGATTCAGTCCCTGATTCACAATACACGGGTGAACTATGTCCAACAGCATCAACAACAGCAGATGCAGCTGATGCAGGCGGTGGCTGCCGCGGCGGCTTCGGCAAATGCGTCCCCCGTGAGGATGAATCCACAGAATCCCAATCAGAATCAACAGCAGCAGCAACAAGAGGTGACAGGCACGAGGACTTCGCCCAATACGGGACAGATGATCAATGGAAGCCATAGTACGGCATTTGCGAATGGATTACAAAATGGTATGTATCCTGGATATGTATGGGTTGAATTAATCCGGACAATTGAGGGGTGAATCTTTACTATCTTAGTTTGTTCGGACAATTTGTGGATAGTTGTTTAACTACCATTGTTAGTCGTGACAATTTTTTTGGGAAGCTATAGCTATTCTGGATTTTTTTACGAGGTAGTTTAACTATCATGAATAATTTAGTTTGTCGGGACAATTTATGGGTTTCTTATTTACCATGGGTAATTGTTTGGAAAGTTGATCTTGAGTCCAGACAATTGAGAGATAGTTTTTTGACTGTCGTAGTTATTCCGGACAATTGTTTAGCCATTACTATTCTGGATAATTTTATGGGTTAGTTAGTTAATTTTTTGAATAATCCGGACAATTAGTAAGGTAGTTTTACTATTGTAATTTTGACAATTTGCGAGATATACAGTTCGGACAATTATTTGGTTAGTTAGTCAGGACAATTTGCGGAATAATAACTACTACTAGTTTGTTTAGACAATTGTTTGGAATGTTAATCCGGACATTTGAGTGGTAGCTGTATAATATCAAAGTTAGTTCGGTCCATTTATTTATTTGCGAGTATGGACAATTATCTTTTATAATCTTCAAATCCCAAAATATCTTTTTGGTTGTTTGGGTTGTAATGACAATTTGAAGGATAGTTTTTGTTTGTTAGGTTTATTGTTTGTGTGTAGTTTATTCGGACAATTTGTTTGTTTTGTTAGTTAGTCTGGAGAATTGTTTGGCATTATTCCGAATAGTTTATGGACAATTTGTGGGGAAAGTTAGTTGGTTCGGACAATTGTTTTGGGGCAGTTGTGATATTACATTGGGAAGTTATTCCTGACAATTAGTGAGATTGTATATGTAACTACTTTAGTTAGTTAGTTTCAAACAATTTGGGAAGCAATTCCAAATTGTATTAAGATGTAGTTAATCCAGACAATTATTTGGGAAGTTATAATTCAGATAGTTTGGAGGATATCCTTGACAATTTGTGGGATAGTTGGTTAGTTTGGACAATTATCTGTGTAGTTGAGATAGATGTGATTGGGAAGTTATTCCGTACAATTAGTAATTACCGCAGTTAGTTCCAGACAATTGTTTGGGAAGTTACTAGTATAAAACCAGCAGCATGCGTTATGAAACCATTTTAATTTATTAAGAATAAGTAACGCCGTTGGCGTGAAGTCGGAGCGGCTGTATAACCGATAATAAATCACACACTCAATCACACAACCATCAGTTCAACAAAGTAATAATTACTTGTTCTGGGGCCAATACTTGGCTCGTGTGCTTGTCTGTTTCGCACACCCACTGTTGACACTCGGTCTCTACACATTTCTATGCAAAATTTGATTTATTTTTTGAAAAATCGCTGCTCCGTTGACCTATGACCTATGGCACAAAAGGCACATCTTCACCCCAACCAGAATATTGTGTAAAATTTTCAGACCGATCCATTGAACGGGAATAGTCGAAACCCTCTACACAAGCCTTTTCCAATTGAGTCAACGCAGAGTCGTCACTACACTTACTCGCTCGCTTCGCTCGCTCGACGTTCCGCTCCGACAATTATCCGTATAGTTTTGAGAGGTAGTCTGGACAATTTGTACCATTTGTGTGTACTGTTTGACTTATACCATAATTAGCATAATTTGTTCCCTTACAATTTTTTGTGCATTGTCAATCCTGAATCTAATCGAATCTTATTCCAATTTATCTAGATTCCCAATCGAATGGTCTTTCCACAAACAGCAGTGCCAGCAACAGTGCTACCAACAGTCAAATGTTGCACAGTCTAATGCAACAACAGCAAAAGGCCCAACTGGCCCAGCACCAGCAACAACAGCAGAAACTGTACCAGCAGATGGTGTTGCAGCAGGCACAAGAATCTGCCCGTGTCCAGGCCCTACGCGAACAGTCACGCCGTGCACTGATGGAGTCGACCCTGCCCGCCCGTGGCACCATTGCATCGAGCATACTCGAGAGTGTACTGGAGAGTGAGTCCAAAAAGGAACAGGAGCTGGTTGAGGAATTTCGACAACACAAACAGAAGCAACAACAACAACAGCAGAATCTGCAACAGAATCAGAATCAATCACGACAGCTACCATCTGAAGTTGAAGTTGGTTCTTTGATTCCGAATTCGAATGCAACAGTGGAGGCGTTATTCAAGTCTGTTGCAATAAAACAAGAAATTGAGGACGATGACTCAAATGGTGCATCGAATGCTGCAAAGGTGGAGGCGTTGTTCAAGTCGTTTTTGCCCGGTTTTGTACCGCTCCCCGCGACTCCACCTCGTGCTCCAACTTCTTCAGTACAATCACAACCACAACAGAAGCACCACCATTCACACATTCTGCCCCGTTCCACTCTGTCGCCTCCACCTCCTTCGGCCGAGCCCGAAGCCGAACTGCTCGAGGAGATTGACCTGAAACAGTTGGCCATACCACAGGACGTGATGGACGATCTCGCGTCGCGCTTTGTACTGAACATGCCCGGTGAGGAGAAGGACGACCCCATCAGGATTTGCTTTCAAATTGAGATTGCCTTTTGGTTCTATGTGGACTTTTTCTGTGAGACCTTTGCCAATCTGCCCAAGATGAAGCTGAAGAGGTTCGCGTACATTATGTTTACGTACATACCGAGGTTGAGACGATTTCTCGATGTGTTTGATCAGGTATGGAGATTACTAATTGTAGATAGGTACTAATTGTCTATTACCTCTGCCTTCTGTAGGTGATTACCAATTGGATCGATTACAAATTCTCGATTCCGTGCTCGGGCGCCGTGCTGCTCGACAAGTCACTCGAATATGTTCTCCTAGTGCAGGGCTATGGTTCACGCAATTGGTCCTTTCCCAAGGGCAAGGTGAATCACGACGAGACACTGATGAACTGTGCCATCCGTGAGGTACTCGAAGAGACGGGCTACGACTGTACGGACAACATTTTCGAGTCCACCTATCTGGAGAGGAAAATTTTCGAGTCTGCCTGTCGGCTCTTTATTGTGACGGACGTTGAGATGGACTATCACTTTCGACCGCATGTGCGCAACGAAATTCGCAACATTCAATGGTTTCTAGTGTCGGAACTGCCCATGAAGGTACAGAAGAAGGCGAACGGAGCTGTGAACGGGAATGGAAATAATTCGAAAGCCGTGAATGGTAACAGTAATGGCAACGGTGGTCAAGCACAGCAGGCGAATATTGCATCGAAATTCTTTACTGTCTATCCGTTTGTGTACTCGATTCGAAAGTGGATTGAACGGGAGCGCAAGAAGCGAAGGCGAGACGCCCGACTCGAACGACGTAATCGAAAGCGGACAATTTCGAATGGAAACGGTACAAATTCTGAAGCGGAATTGAGTGCAATCAATGGTGGAGCGAGCTCGAGCGGTGCGATATCGAGCGATGATCATGATGTGTCCTGCTCGAATTCGCCTTACACTGTGGTGGAGTGTCCTTCAGCTAATGAGAGTACGTCCTTTGTGGATGTGAAGTTGGATGATATTCTTGGTACGACTCCACCTACTGCTTCGGGTGTTGGTTCTGCAAGTGGTTCCATACTGGACAAGTCTCTACACGGACTGAGTGTGTTTAATGCTGATCGAGGCGATGAGCCCGAAGTGGATTCTCGTGCTGGAGTGGATTTGGATGATGTGGACGATCATATCAAGCGTCATCAAGGTGGAATTGGAGGCGGGGGCGGTGACTGGCCCAGCACGTGGCAATCACTCGTGAATGAGTACAATCGGCGCAATCCTATTCACACTCCAATTGGCTATGATTTGATGAGTGCCGATGGTGGTGGTGGCGCAGGTGGTTCGATTGTGGCCCCAAGTCCTACACCTTCAGGTGCGTTCAAGCTGGAAGATATTGAGAAGCATCACGTGACTACAACTCCACCTACCACTTCGGGTATTGATGGATCTCTTGGATCGCTCTTTGGGGCATCATCTACTAGTGCAAATGGTGGTGAATCACTTACCTGTGATGATAAGTTGAACTTTTTGTTTAGTTTCGCTACTAAACAACAGCAGGAAGTAGCTATTACCACTAATTCTGGTACATCCTCAACTACTGCTTCCGATGGTGGTGATATTTCCAAGCTACTGAACGATATCAGCAACAGTATCAATAACAGCAACAGTAACAACAGTAACCAATCTGGTCAGATGATCTATTCAACCACCATCAATAAGCAATCGCCTTTTGGTGCAATTGGCTCAAAGTCTGGCGCAACCTCGGGTACGGCTACTTCGGTTTTGAATACTTCGGGAAGTTCTGTAAAGTCCAAAACTCCCGAGCCTCCGAAACTTCCGTCCATCAACAACGCCGCCAACACTACTAACCAACCATCTACCAACCAGAATGGATCAGCAGCAGCTCTCAGTGCGTTGTTTAGCTTCACTTCTGTTACCACCACTTCGACTACAACTTCGGGAAGTGTTGCAGTTCCAGTCGCAACTCTCCAAGGTGGTGGTGGCATTTCTCCAAATGTTTCGAGCTTCTTTGCCAGTGCTCAACAACATCTCAATGGATCATCTACTACAACTACGGATCAGTCCACCAAATCGTCCACGCCCACTCCACCGCCCATCATTGTGGGCAGTGTCACCTCGAACGGCAGTAGTTCCATCTCAACTGCCACGCCCAAGATTCTCGAGGCTGATGAAGAGGACGAGGAAGAGGTGAACTTTGCGTCCGCTTCGGAGGATTCTTCACAGGAGGAGAAGCGTAAGAAGCAGCAGCAGCAACAGAATAGCTACAATGGGTTCGATGCAAAGAATGTTCCCGTGATTGAGGACAAGATTCGCAAGTTGATTGATCGGTTGAGATTTTTGCACAATTAGAAGAAAGAGGAAACTTTCCCAGAAAGTTTTGTGTTGGAGACGGCGCGCGCAATCTTCCCAGAAACTTTTATGTCCCCCTCTTTATCTATTACATTATTGGATCTCAAGTTCTTATGTCAAAATACCAATTTGGTCTTTCCACATATTTTCAAGTTGTTCCATATCTCTTCTCGTTGCCTATATTCTCTCTCTCAAGTTATCGCTTATATCTCAAGTGATCCGCACACATATATGACGTTACATGCCTGTGCGCATGCGCCTTTGTTACTATTATTATTATTGTTGATGATTCTTCTCTCTGCCTTATCCTCGGCATCTCATTTGTGAATATTCTTGTCCCTCTCCCTTTACCCGCAATATCTACGCTTCATCTTCTCAAGTTACGTCATCTGTGAAAAGTTCATCTGTTTGTACAGAGAGAACATATATTATGTGTACAAATGTACAGTTACGTATCTTCATTTGTGGAAAGCTCGTCATCTTTATACATATTCTCTACATTCACAGTCTTGATGGATTCTTTATCTTTACTACTATGTGGACACGTCATCGGTGGAAGGGACCCCGTGCTTATCTACATCATCTTGGCTTACATCATTTGTGAACAGTACTACATCATCATCAAATGACTTTAATCTACTTTATAATCTAACTATACGTGGGACGCACTGTCTTATGAACGTCATCTACGAAAGGTCCCTCGATTCTTATCTACCTATACATCATCTTGGCGTACGTCATTTGTGAACATGCATATCAAATGACTATCACATCTGGGACAATCTTTACATCATTTTATGAACACACAGTCCCCCCGACTCAACTCGTCATTTGTGAAAGGTCTCCTCCGACTACATCATCTTGGCTTTATCTACACACGGGCTATCTATCTATCTATCTATTACGTCATCTGCGAAAGGTCCCACTCAATATCCAATATATCGACTGTATGTATTTAATGTTTATATCTCCTTCATCATTTGTGAAAAGTCCACTCGTGCGACACACCCATTCTTGTTCTTATCTCATTACATTACGTCATCTGTGAAAAGTTCTCCTGCCCCATTTTAATTTTACCTCTCCCCCGTTTCTCAAGACATTATTTTTTATTTTATCTCTTTTTATACAACAACACAACACTCACGACTACTACATCATCAGCATCATCAATTGTAAAAGTTCCCAGGAAACATTTGTACAGTGAACAATACTTCACAGACACGAGGATTCTTTTCCGAAAATATTCTTCTTTATTATTTATATATTTTGTTATATCTATTTTTCTATTCTGTCTTTCTTCTATCTTGATGATGATCTTGTCTATATGAACAACAACACAGAACAGAACACACAACTCAAATTCAAAAACCTAAAATTAATAAAAAAAACCCAAAAAAATGTGCCTCAGGCACTAATTCCTGTGTATATTCTTTTTTTATTGTGCGCATGCGCGTGTGGGGAGTTCTGTATATGACGTTACTGTTTGATTTGTATTATATGTGAATGTTTTTCAATTTAGCTTATCTAGATTTGAGCATGCGGATGCTTTTTTACTGATCATCTGTTGCTGATTGACTAGAGTCCAGTAGTGACCCCGTCGGTCGAGTAGGGCCTGATGGGTTCCCTGTTCCACGATCACCCCTCTGTCGATGCAGATGATTTTGTCCACGTGGGCAATTGAGGAGAGCCGATGGGCTATGATGATGCAGGTGCGGTCACGTGATGCGGCGTCGATGGTTTCTTGGATTTGCTTTAAGAAGAGATTAAGATATTAGATAGGGGGTCTAGGAACCTCTAACGGGTCTATTCACAAAGTACGTACATTCTCCGAATTTGAATCCAGTGCTGAGGTAGCCTCGTCCAACAGTAGAATCGCCGGATCTCGTATCAGTGCCCGAGCGATTGCAATCCTCTGCTTCTGTCCACCCGACAGTAGACACCCTCCCAACCCAACCTGTGTTTCATACTTTTCGGGTAGCTGTTCGATAAAGTCTGCTATGCATGCCCGACGGGCTGCTTCTTGGATCTGTTCCAGTGGGATCGACTCTCGGGTGTTGTCTCCATAGGATATGTTCTCACGGATTGAGGTGTTGAACAGGAGCGGTTCTTGGGATACAAGCGCCATTTGGGAGCGGAGCCAGTTGTGGTTGAGGGTGGAAATTGGGACACCGTCGAGAAGCTGTGAAGTGTGAAATAAAGAGAATGAAGTGAATATTGTGAGAATTGAGAGAATAAAGAGGATATGAAGAGAGTGTTAAGAGAGAATATAAGTTGAAAAGTGAATAAAAAGATAATGGATTGACATTGAACGAAAAGGGAATTTTTGCATTCATTCAAAGAGAATGAAGTGAACATGAAGAGAATATGAAGTGAATTAAGAGAATGTGAAGAGATTGTGAAGAGAGAACGTATAAAGTGATGGGAATTGAGAGAAAATATAAGCAGAAAACAGAATCTCTTATATATGGTATTAAAATCCTAAAAGGATGCTCAACAAAAACTTATTCAACCAAATCTACTTGACTTGTAATGTCATGAAAAAATTTTACCAGACTAATTCGACCACAAGGTATATCTGGGATAAATATATTTTGTAATTACAGAGAAAGAAATCGATTTAATTTAATTATTCTTCAAATAATCTAAAAAATATGAGATGAGCTGGTAGGGGAGTTTTAGGGGGCTCGCGCCCATCAATTCAATGGAGCGAGCCGGATAACTTTGAATTACCAACTCATCAGCCAAATGGACATTTTATTTTACATAAACAAAGATTAAAGAGAGTTTGAAGTGAATGTGAAGATAGAATCAAGATAGAAGAAAAGATATTGAAGTGAATGCAAAGAGAATGAAGCAAAATTGAAGAGAGTTTGAATGAAAAAAATGAAAAAACTTACAATCCTTCCACTGTCCGGTTCATGGAATCGCTCCAACAGCTGAATCACCGTACTTTTGCCACTCCCACTATGACCCACCAGTGCAACCTTCTCTCCCGCCCGCACCTTAAAACTCACACCCTTCAGAATCCTGTCCCCTTGTCTTCCAGGATAACTGAATCCAACGGAACAGAATTCAATCTCGCCCTGACATCTGTTCAACTCATAGTCCGACGGGTTAATACCCGGAATTTGACGTTTCTTGAGGGATGAGTCGATCAATCGGAAGATTCTTACGGAGGCTTGTTTCGCTTTATGAAAGTCTGATGAGAAGAAGCACGCCTGACCGAATACTACGGCGCCAAAGATCATTGCTTCGATTACTCTAAAGGGGGATGGGGTTGAAAGGGTTATTTTGTTGAGGGGGTTGAAAGGGTTAATTAGTTAACATGGTTAGTTAAGGTTAGTAAGTCAATTGCCTTTGAAACTTACTTGAAAAAATTGCCCGCAGTTAGGTCATGGTTTGCAATGAGATAACCACCATAGAGGAAGGTGGTGGCATAGGCGACCAGAGGCGTTCCTAGAGCACAACCCATGGAAAAGGCTTTACGATGGAATTTGCGTTTGATGGAACTAAAAGAAAGGTTACAAGTTACCGGTTAACTAACTTTTACGTCATTAAATGGACGACAAAAAATTCACTAACCTCACATTCTGTTCCAAAGTGCCCGAATAGTGCTCCTCAAAGTAGTCCTCCTTATGCAGTGACGCAATCGTCCTAATCGCCACCATAGCTTCTTGTCCAATTCTCGCGGCTTCTGCATTTTTGTCCTTTTCCTTCGAAGCCTGTGACCCCAGGACCTTGGCTGTGGAGTTTGCACTGTACGCAATCACGGGTACAAACACCAGTGCCACCAGACTCAGATTCCAGCAGGTGTAGAAGCCGAACGCGATTGAGATCATCAGGGTTGAGAGCGCTTGGCAGAACATTGCAATTCGGGGTCCGGTTGAGCCTTGGATTTCCGTAGGATCGTTCGCCAGTTGGGCACAGAGGGCGCCAGAGGAGTGGGAGGGTCGGTCGAACCAGGACACCTCCTTGGTCATGATCGAGTTGAAGGACATCAGTCGGAGATGGGTGGTGAGACGTTGAGAGGCGATCGAGAAGAAGGTGAGCTGAAAGGGATATGAAAGGTTAGGATTGTAAATCAGTCAGTCATATTGATATATGAAAGAGGTGAATATTAAAGAATTGGATATGAAAGAGTTGGATATAAGAAGTTTAGATAAAAATTTGAGTATGAAATAGTTGGATGTGAAAGAATTGGATATGAAAGAGTTGGATATGAAAGAGTTGGACATGAAATAGTTGGACAAGGAAGAATTGGATATAGGATGTTTGAATAAAGATTTGGATATGAAAGAATTGGATATGAAAGAGTTGGATATGAAAGAGTTGGATATGAAAGAGTTGGATATGAAAGAGTTGGATATCGGAAATTTGGATAAAGAATTGGATATGAAAGAGTTGGATATAAGAAGTTTAGATAAAGATTTTAGTATGAAATAGTTGATTATGAAAGAGTTGGACATGAAATAGTTGGACAAGGAAGAATTGGATATAGGATGTTTGAATAAAGATTTGGATATGAAAGAATTGGATATGAAAGAGTTGGATATAGGAAATTTAGATAAAGATTTGGATATGAAAGAGTTGGATATAGAAAAGGAGTATGCTCATTTTGGAAAAAGTAGTTAAGATGGAATTTTTGAATATGCAATCTTAAAGTACTCCCCTAAAAGGTACAAAAAAGTCAATTAGAGTCATGGTCCAAACCCCCGCCATCTTGGAGAAAATGGCGGATAAAAACTCAAATTTGACGTATAGAGGTACGTGCAATATTTGTAAAAATAATTTAGAAAAAATACTTAGATAAATGATATCTTGATAAAACATTTTAAAAACACGTTATTATTGTTAAGAAATAATTTTCGGTTAGAATAATATTCATTTCAAGTGAAACCGGAAGTAGGATCCAAGAATTTGGGTAAAAAAAATTATTACTTCCGGTTTGTTTTGAAACCCCTAATATCTATATTTTTGGATCATATTAAACTATATTATAAATGTTTTACAGGTAAAATTTAAAGCAAAACCTTAAATTACCACAAAAACAAAAAATATTGTACGTACCTCTATACGTCAAATTTAGGGTTTTGATCCGCCATTTTCTCCAAGATGGCGGGGGTTTGGACCATGACTCTAATTGACTTTTTTTGTATCTCTAGGGGGAGTACTTTAAGATAGCGTATTCAAAATTCCATCTTAACTACTTTTCCAAAATGAGCATACTCCTTTGAATATGAAAGAGTTGGATATGAAAGAGTTGGATATGAAAGAGTTGGATATGAAAGAGTTGGATATCGGAAATTTTGGATCCATTTTTATCATTGTTCTATAAAATTGTCACTTACCTGCAAAAATGAAGTCACAAATGCAAAACCCGCGAGAACCAAAAACTCGAAACAACATCTCAACGATTCCTCCCTCAAATAGTCATCATCCAGCCCAAAGCTATTTGATCTATTTGATCCGGTTGAATTTCTGGTGCCCGGGAGTAGATTTAGTATTGTAGAAACAGTTGTAGTCGTAGTTAGAATCGTATCCACTTCCGGTATCATCATCCCATTTTCCTCCATTGTATGATTAGTGAAAACGTTTACAAAATTTCCGAAAAGAAATGCATAAATTGGAACGCACAATCCAAATAGAGTTGAACACAGAACACCGAGGGTTGCTGTAACCCTCGACTGGAACACCATTCGAATGATTCGCCACACAACGTACTGGTCATAACGGTCCTGGTCTTCGAGTACTTCCGTAACTTCTTGTTGAACGCGGCTTCCACTTCTGGGGATACTTTTCCGAATGCGCAGAACCACATCCTCGTTTGGATCTACATCCCCTTGTGCAGTAGTAGAATCTTGCGCATGCGTACTTAGATCTATTTCATCACAGTTTCCACCATTATTATCCAACTGTCTTGTAACCAAATCATAGTACGCCTGTTTCCGATCCATCAGCTGCGCATGCGTGCCCACTTCTGCAATACTTCCCCCAGCATTAAGACAAACGATCCTATCGGCATTGATGATGGTAGAGAGGCGATGGGCAATGATGATGGTGGTCCGACCCTTTGAGGCTCGATCTAGGGCCGCCTGGACCACGGATTCCGATTGGAGGTCTAGAGCAGAGGTAGCTTCATCGAGTAGGAGAATTTTCGGTTCTCGAAGCAAGGCTCGGGCAATTGCGATTCGTTGCTTCTGGCCTCCTATTGGGTATTAGGAATAAGCTTATAATTAATATAATCCAAATAAATTAGTAAATATCTAAATTAGTCATTCAAAAAATATTATTTAAAATTCTAATTGGCTAATAGAAAATGAAAAAACGGCAATTTTAAGACTGAGAATTACTGAAAAATTAAAAGTTTAAAAAAATTACGCCCTAATTTATGTCTCACTCCGATCGAATCTTACCAGTTTTCATTTTTCTCAATTTGGAGTTAAAACTTCAATTTGATTTTTTTTGAAAATGCGTATTAAATCTAAATATTGGTTGATTCTAGTCCAAGTGAGGGCGCTTAAATTGTGTAGAGAATTTAATGAACTAAAAAGTGAGCTGATTATTGGTTTTGATGGATTTTTACTTAGTATTTTAAAAATTATTAGAAATATAGCAAAAAATTAGAATTTGTTCTTTTAAATCATCCCAATTTTAAAAAAATTTCAACAATTAAACCAAAACTTTCATGCTTAGTTTTAAATTATCTTTAATTTTCGCCATCATTTGGCCCCAAAATCGGTCCAGAAATGTGGTCAAAACGGGACTTTAAAAAAGACACAAAAAACTCAGTCCAAATGTTATCATTCTCAAATGAGAATTTCTCAATTGAAAAAATTTCCATCGTGTATTCCCTTAAAGGAAAGTTATTAGTATTTTATTTGGTATTTTAAATTGAAGGTTAATGCTGAAAGTTAATTGCAGAAGTACAGTGAACAAGGGTTTGGAATGCGAAGGGTTGGGGATTAACACTAGTTATTTTCTTTTTCTTTGTAATCCATTTTGAAATCACTTAAGTTGTTGTCCCCAGAATGAGCTATATTTTGAACAAAATTGCCAATTTGTGCACCAGTAAAGTTGTTACTCGGTGCTGGTTGAGCACTGGTAGTGCCACTTGTATTCTGCACCTTGACATTGCCTGCATTGAATTGTGATTTGAGCAGCACAATCGAATTGTTGATGTTGTGTCCGAGAGTTTGTGTCAAATTGGTCACCGAACCACGAAGGTTGAGAATCGAGTGGAAAGTGTTGAAATCAGTTCGTGGTGGAGGTAGTGCGGTGGGACCAAAGTTGAACTGACACTGTTGGTGGGTGTGGAGTGACACTGCGGCATTGTACTGGTGCAGCTTGGAGAAGAAACCGAGCGAGTGCACGTACACGAGTTGACGGTTGAGGTAGAAGGAAAAGCTGTGGCGCTCTACATCGATCAGACAACCGACAATGTCTCCTGCCTTCCAACGAGCCACTGGCTCTTTGGCTTTGAGCAGTTTGATGGGCCGGTTCTCGTGCCAAACACATTTCGAGTGACCGTCGAAGCCAATGGAGCTGTCATCGGTGCCAATTGGCTGTGCACTCACATTGCACCGTTTGTTTGCCCAACCAATGCGCATTGGGCCACTCGTGTGCAGTGTCACCTCGTAGTAGACCACTTTGGTGGCTGAACAAATGGATCGAACACTTTGCCAGAGACGATCACTGCGAGCAGTGAGGAGAGAGGGACTGAGCTTGAGGTGTGGTGACCTGGCGAGGGGATTCAAAGTGGCTTGACTGGTAGAGTTGTGTGATGGTTGGGTAGAGTTGAGCATGTGATCCAGGAACCAACGAGTACAAAGTTCAGATTGGTGCAATACAAATTTGGAAGTGTTGTACTGGTCGAGTTGAGTGTGATAAGTCGAATAGCTTTGGGCTTCGAGAATTTTACAAAACTTTGAATTTGTTTTGATGCTTTCTTTGTTTGTTTCAGACAAGTCCATGTTTTCCAGACTAATCAAAGCAAATATTAACAAGAACTCGTCTTCAACTTGATTAGAGTTTGTGATGATTTGTGTGAAATATGTGAGCAATTGTTGGTAGAGGTTGGTACGGAGAGGAAAGTCTACAATGATTGGGATTAGAGATGAGAGGACGATGCAGACGTTTCGATGTGTGATGGCTGTGTGATTGGTCAAGTGAAGTGTGAAGTATGGGTAGAGCAGTTGTGCGACTAGGTCGGGAAATGCAGGATTGGCACTGGTCGACTGGGAAAGGAGGTGGGCTACGAAGTTGGCATGGACTGAGAGACAGGAGTCGAGAGACTTTGGCTCGGATACAGAGATGAAAGACTGGAGCAGACGGAGACGGTCGAGGGAGGTCTGCGGAATGACATTTTCGTAATTGAATTTGCTTTGCTCAATTTGTTTTGCCAATTCATCAAATTCTTTCTGTTTGTCATCGTCAAACACGAGTTCGACTCGATCCTTTGCCAACACTTGCACCAGCGAGTAACACTCGGACAAACGAGGTGAATGGAGTGGAGGTGGGGGTGGGTTGGGGGAGAGCTGGTGGAAGGTGCGGAATGGGACAGACGGGGCGTGACGGAAGGGGCACTGGCCCAGGTTGAGGTAAACTTGCTGGTGGGGAGTGAGACTGACTGCTGCATGGTAAGGTTGGGGAGAGAACTGAAGAGAATATTCATGTTCATTTTTATCTTTAATTTTGTCTCTACATTCCAACAACTTCCCATTCAAATAAAATCTAAATGTTTTCTTGTCACAATCAATCAAACATCCAACTACATCACCAACTGCCCATCGAGGTTTGGATGTGAAGTTGGAAATGAGTGAAGTGTCGTGGAAGTTATGATATTGTTGTTTTATTACACAATCGTCACTTCCATCAAACCCAATTGAGTATTCATCCCAACCAATTCCATCTTCATTTAACCCACATTGTTTCGTTGCCCACCCAATTCTCATCCTTCCTTCTGTGATCAGTACAGCTTCGTAGTAAAAGATGTCTGAACTGATTGAACACACAGAACGAACACTTTGCCAACCATAACGATCATAATCATTGCGAGCAGACAAACAATCACTGGACAGTTTGATGTGTTCTCCTCTGTCCTCAGGGTCGAGTGTTGATTGTGAAGGAAAGTGTCTCTCAGTCTGCATCACGTGATCACGAAACCATCTCGCACACATGCCAACTTGCAATCTCACCAAGTCACAACTCGGTTCGTACAGTCGCGAGACACTCGACACCTCACCGAACAACTCGCAACACCAATTGAGGGTGGAGTCGTGCAGAAGTGATCGTTTGGTTTGAGGTAGAGGGAAGGATTCGATGCGATTGAGAATGTTGAGCATTTTCAAAGGATCAGTTATGAATAATTTTGGGTTGAGGAAAAGTTGGAATGTTTCAATTGAACAATGTTTGGACAAAAACATGTCGAGATTGGGAAAGTTGTTAACTAGGTGATGAATGAAATAATTTCTGAATTTAACAATAAAATGAGTAAAATTGTTGATATATTGTGACATTTGATAGAATTGGTTGAAGTAGTTGACATTTGATAGTAGGGGTAGAGCAGTTCGAGGAGTTTGGCTTTTTCAAAATCATTATCTTCCATTTCTTCAATAACTTCTCTCAACCACCTTCTCACCCTGTCATTGTGGTCACAGGTCAACTTCCTGTCCATCACCTCAATGACCGACTGAACCAATCTGCCACACTCGACTGAGTGATCAAGTCGAGTGGTTTGGTTGTGCTCGATGTGTTCGAGTTGTCTCACCAACTCGTCACATTCGACCTGCTCAGGGTCACAGTAGAACTGAGAGACCTGATTGGCGATCACGGGGTGGACGAACCAGAATTTATCATTGTACTCAACAGTTTCAGCCATTTGATATCTTCGCACATCTTCCCTTGTTCTACGTAAATAACCAAATCGAATATTTTTCGGAGCAAACTTGAATGGTGCTTGACCAAAGTTGAGTTGACATTGTTGTCCTTTGTCTAGACTCACAGTGGCATAGTAAGGCAATGTAGAGAAATGTACATTGTCTGGTGATTGCACTTGTTGTCCGTTGAGGTAGAACTGGAATTGACGGTTCGATGAGTCTATCAAACAAACAATCACCGTGGGTGACGAACGAGATGATTCGATTTGGATTTTATATTTTTTCTTGTCATCCTGTTTATGATAAATATAACATTCATACCCCAATTCCAATCCAATTGAATGTTTGTCATCTCCAATATCCTTCCACGAACCCAATCTCGCCTCCCTCGTTGCCCACCCGAATCTCATCGTTCCCTCAGTCACAGGAATCACTTCATAATAAAACACTTTTGATGTGACTGCGAATGATGAACGAAATGGACGATGGTGATTATATTCATTCTTGAGCACGATCATGTCTCTGTCTGTCTGTGCCATTTATGGTTGAAGTAAGTGGTTGGTAAGCAAAAACAACGGCTCACAAGTGTAACGGCCACTCAACTGCTCTCTTGCATTCCTCATAACCACTCAACTAGTTCTCAAGTCACTCATATCACCCAACAACTGATCAATCCCCCACTGGTAACCAACCCAACCAGCCACAATAACCACAAACAAGTTATTCCTTATCGCAAACCACTTACTCTATGACTCTATTCTCCCCCAAATCAACCAGAGCAAGTTGGTTTGTACATATGTGACGTATCGTGATTTGGGTTTGTGATAAGGGTCTGTGTCTGTGCTATGGATACTATCCCAGTGGATGCAGATGTTGTTTGATGATATTTTTTGCTATAATTCTAATAATTTTGAAAATATCAAGCCAAAATTCATCAAAACCAATAAGCTCACTTTTTAGTTCATTAATTTCTCAACACAATTTAAGCGCCCTCACTTTTCCCTGAATCGACCAATATTTAGATTTAATACGTATTTTCAAAAAAAAATCAAATTGAAGTTTTAACTAAATTGAGAAAAGTGAAAACTGGTAAGATTCGATCGGAGTTAGACATAAATGGGGACCGTTATTTTTTTTTAAACTTTTAATTTTTCATTATTTCTCAACTTAAAGATTCAGTCTTTTTCGTTTTTTATGCAAATTATGATTTTAAATATTATAAATTTTTTAAAAGACTAAAACATAATGTCATATTTTGTCAAAATTTTGTCATCGTGTCCTGCCTTAAATGATGAGCTGAGTTTTGTCTACACAATAGGACCTACCCTTTACCATACTCTAGTAATTGTCCGATTAGGATAGCTATTACTAGGGTTACCAAACTACCCACCAAAAATAAAAGAAAAGCCACTTACCCGACAACTGCGCACCCCTCTCGCCCACCCTCGTCTCATAACCATCCGGAAGTCGACAGATGAACTCGTGTGCATTCGCCTCCTTAGCCGCCTGTTCAATCTCCTTCTCCGTGACCCAACGTATCCGGTCCCTTGGTGCGCCCAGTTGGATATTCTCCCTAATCGTAGTGTCAAACAGTACCGGCTCTTGACCTACAACACCAAACTGTTCCCTCAGCCAGCCAACGTCCAGCTCACGAATGTTGAATCCACCCAGATAAAGTCCACCCGATGTTGGATCGTAGAAACGTTGAAGTAGCTGAACGAGGGTACTTTTACCCGAACCTGATGGACCTACAAGGGCGACTACTTCACCGGATGAGATCTTCAGATTAAAGTTTTGGAGTATGCGCACTTGAGGTCGTGATGGGTAGGTAAAGTGAACGTCACGGAAGTGAATGTTTGCATCATAGGTTGGTGGAAGTTTTAACCCGGGAGTATTAGTAACAGAAGTTTCACTATTACTTTGTATTTTAGGTTTCCGCTCAATAATTTCGTAAATATTCTGTGCGCATGCGCACGCAATCTGAACCGATTCCAAATAAGGGGTAGTATAACCCAGATTCCATCCCACCGCAGCCGCACACCAAAATACCACAATGATAGTTCCAACAGAGTAGCCCGATTTCTCATGATCCAGAATCAGATGCACTCCATACCATACGCCCAGTGCAAAGCCACAGTACACCGCAGCCCAGGTTAGGGCATTTCCGAATGCGTTCAACACGGATCGCTTGTAACCGGATCTGGTTGCGGGCGCCAGCCTTTCGTCGTACTGTTCCAGGGCTTTTGACTCGCCACCGAATGCGAAAACTGTTCGGATTAAGGTGAAAATTTCGTTTGCTACCGAGCCTGCTTCACCGTAGGATTTCATTTCTTTACGGACAAAAGTCGATTGGATCTATAAAATAGATAAACAGAAATAAGAATAGGGAAAATAAGTTAGGCAACCGAAAAGAGAGAACCCCAACTGGAAATAGGAATTCTGTTGTGAAATCTACTTCAAAATACTATATTTTCGGCATTTGCCTAGTAAATTCGCAATTTGACTAGGCATTTCGAGAACTTGCAAAATGCACTCCGTCAGATCAAATTAAAGAAACAATGTGAAATTTTCTATTGTCACATTCACATTCAATTTCAATTGAATTTAAAATTAATTCACTTTGACGGATTTCATTTACAATTTCTCGAAATGACTAGTCATATTGCGAATTTCCTAAACAAACAACGAAACTTTCTATCCAAAATGTATTCTGCCGGCGTACATTTTGACAGATCTCGAAATGACTAGTAAAATCGCGAATTGACTTGGCAAATAGCGAAATTGTCTTAAATTCAACAACAATTTCGCAGTTTGACGGAAGATTTGTCTGCCGTTTTGCGAAATGACTGGTTTCGCGAATAACCTGTGAAATCATATCTACAGGGAAGTACTGCGCATTTACTAGAAATATTGTGCCTACAGAATGTAGTGCATTTGCTACCGTAAATAGTATCAAATCTTACCTTAGTCAACATTCCAGACGAAATTGCCACAACCGGTCCAATTGTACAAAAGATTGCGAGTGCCAACTTCCATCCAAAAAGCAACGCATACACTGCATTCGCAATCATTGAGGACAGGAAATAGATCAGCAGGCAGAGATTCTCGTTCATTCCGCATTCAATACGTTTCAGGTCACTGTATTTATGAATAGACCAACATTAGATTGACAAAATAGATAATAGTTTACTTACTTTGAAACTCTAGTTGAAAATTCTGTACTTTTCACTGAATCCTTGTTAGTATCTTGGGGATTAGTATTTGTAACGTCATCTGTGGGCGCCCTCTTTGATTTCTGACTACTGGCCCCCTCTTGACAATCGAACCATTCTATATCTTGTCGTAGAATTGACGCAAAGAATCGCTTTCTGATGGTCAACGACTGATTGAATGCAGCCAACTCAAAGCACAGCATACAGAGATAAGACAGTGCAATGTACGCAAGCGCAATCGTGAACAACCCCCCACTAAGACACTGTATCTGACACAACAGGTAATCCTTATCGTAGTCAGCCATTACAGTAACGTTATTCACGAATTGCTCTTCTGGGTACTTTACCCGATGATCACAGTAGCGATCCATCAGTGGAATACGTCCTTTACTTTTGGCACCAATGTCATCATTATCTGATGATAAGGTAGAATCGTTTGATGTTCGATGATAGTGTGCGGCTTCGTAGTGGACCAGAGTGTTGACCACCTGTCCAAAGATGACGTTCAGGGTGGGCACGGACCAGCTGCTGAGGATTGTAGCTAGTAGACCGAGTAACATTTGAAAGAGATCACATTTCGATGCGTAGGAGAACTGAAATTAAGGAATTGATAAGAATATGGGTTGATTAGGATTGGAAATCATTAAAAAAATAAACATTATGGGAAACATTCCCAGAAACTTTTATTTCAACTTGAGAAAAAAAAGTTTTTCGGGAAATTTCTTTTTTGTATAATTGAAAAGAATATTTTAAAATTAAGAGAAATACGATGAAAATGAGGAATTTAATACAAAATAATCTACTCACCAATGAAAAGAACGGGAACCACCCCCTCTTCTTCTTAGATTTCATATCATCCTCAACCGATTTCTCCTTTCCCTTCTTACAACTCTTCTTCTTGCCCTTTTGATCAATCTCAAACTCATCCAACGTGGAAGTTTCTCCACTTGGAACGGTCCTAACAATCGAAATCTGTGGTATCACTGGTGGAGGATCATCACTGGGCATAGTAACATCATACTGCTCCTTGGAGAAGGACATAATCGAGGATCTCTTGGTAAGAATCTGATCCATTAGGGAGGATTTACGTTTACCCGATTTGAGTTCTAGATAGAGATCAAAATCGTCTGGTACGGGAAAGGTTTGACGTCGGTGTTGGGCGGTTGTGGTGATCTCTTCTGGGTGGGATTCTTCTAAAGGTGGGGGATCAAGTCGAAAGGAGAATACGGATTCTGGTTCTGTTTGGGTGGATTCGTCCGTGTTGGTTGGTTCAGACGTTGACATGATGATGACGGATTCAGAAGATCTTTCCGATAATGATTTGGTATATATCCAAGATGTTGTGCTTGTGAAGGTTTTGCTGTTTTTAGTAGTAATTTTGATTTTGTTGGTTAAACCAAAGAAAAAACCGACACGAATGGATCACTTAGTTACACAACACAACAAAAACAACAACCAGAAACTGATTAGTTTTGGGTTTAACTTTTCACACAACTCCAACAAATATAAAAATATAAAAAACGTGACCTGAATCACAACGCACGTCAATTCAATTCGCAGTTACATTTAAAATGTTCATGAGAAATGAACGAGAAGGTTACTATTGATTGGTCTTTTGGATGAACTTGAAAGTATGCATACTATTTGTGGCAGGTGCGCATGCGTAGACTTTATCTAATGAATGTTAATGTTATGCTCAATTTGGCTCAATTAGTAGCAACAACGCTCTATCTATCTACGTTATGGATCAATTGTGAATTGAATTGCAATTGAAAATTGGTTCGTTTTGGTTGGTAGGTGAGTGATGATTAGAGATAGGTAGAGTAGAGTGCGAGTCGATTTAGTTTAAATTGAACATTTTATTGAAAAAAAATATAGAAAGACAAAATTAGTACATAAAAGGCTACTGGTAGCCGTTTCTGGAACCAAATTAGAACCGAGTGTGGGTGTCCGAAAAAAATTGCTAGAAAGTGACGCCATAGATAGTGAGAACCGATAAAAATAAACAAAGAGGGAAACTTTCCCAAAAACTTTCATTTCAACTTGTGAAAAAAAAAGTTTTTGGGAAAGTTTCCCTCTTTGTTCCACTTCTCGGAAGTACAGTTAGAGACCTTACCTTAACCAGTTTTTGTTATGCAGTGACGTTTTCGTAATGAACCCCTAGAAACGTCCTCATTTTTGGTTATTCTAAATACGTTCCCCTTCAAACAAAGGCACGCGTCTATTAGAAAGCAGAAATCGAACACCGAACCTTAAAGGCGAGCAGTGCCCATTCAGAACTGCCGATTAGCGGCGAAGAACGTACTGGTCTAGACTTGCGTGTTAACCGTGAAAAGTTAAGCAGCATCGAGCCGAGACGCCACTTGGGACGACGACGACCACACCCGAAAACATTAATTTTACTTTACTTTTAAAAAGCAGCCTCAGGAAACACAGAGCCGATTCAAAGCTCACTAACCCCCAATAGTTTCCGTTTCAGATGACGCCCGCAAACCAAACAGAGAACCAGCCAAGTAAGTGGCGAGCCGAACGAAAGAACCCAATAATGCCACTTTCCCTTTCAGATAAAAAAAAACAACAACACAAGGTACGTCACGACCAACGTCGAGAGCAACTTAATAGCACCTTCCCTTACAGATGAGCGAGAGAAGCACAAGACGAGCCGGCTCGAGAAGACAGAAATTAAAAAGGCCACGTCGGGGAAACCCGGCGTGGTCTTTTTGATTTTGTTTATTTGAATCAAAACTACAAGAATCTTACGAATCTTAACATCACAATCTACTGTTTCTTGGCAGCCACTTCTTTAGTCTCCATCTTCGCTTCCAAGAATTCGTTCAACTTGGCCACATAGATCTGAATCGACTGTTGAAACATTGCAACCAGCAGTTGCTTGTTGGCCAACTGTTGAGGAGTGGATTCCGAATTCTGTTGACCTTGAGGATCAGACTGCTTAGGCATAATCAAATAATTGGTCAGATCGTCCAAAATCTCAATCTCCTCAGCCAGTGTCTGTAGGGTTCGGTTGGGCACAAAGGTCGACTTGCCGTCCTTGGTTGTGTAGTTTTGCGAGAGGATACGCTCGTCCTCGTACGGAATGTTGATCGAGTAATGGTGGAAAAAGTTGCGCATTGTGGCGCCGCCTGGTGAGAGAAAAAATGAGTCAATTCACCTATTAGTATTAACAATTCTTATTACCTTGTTGGATTGTCTTCTTAGCCAGCGCAGCCAAGGTATTCGCATCCGGAGTTTGAGTTTGATTAACCAGGGTTTGTTTAATGGCGGACACGAATTTGCATTCTTCGTTCAAATTAGCCTAATGTTTAAAATGAAAGTTAGAGTTACAGAATATTCTTTAACCCTTTGACGCCTAACGGGACATTTAGGACCTTTGATATGCTAAAGAATATAGAACTATCCCTTTAACCATCACCATCTTAACCCAACCCTTACCATCAAATAGTTCAACTGCGGTTCCATCTCTCCCAACTTTTGATACAGTGGCACCAGAATCGCCGAATCCCCAGGATTGCTCGTCCTCTCTTCCAGAAAGTGTCTAAACAGAATCACCCCACTCAGACCCAACTGTTGCGCATTTGCATTGACATTGTCGCGCACCGAATCTTTTGTCTCCTCAGTGGCATTGATTATCTGCATCATAATGTCCATTCGGTTGATGATCTTTGCGAGACCATTGTAAAAGTGGCCGGGAAGGGTGAAAAAGTGCGGGTAGTATTGGACACCGTTCTCGCTGTTTAGGGCGTTGGCTCGGTTGAAGAGGGACTTGCTTTCGTGGAGAAGATTCTCGAAGTGGGTTAGGTTCTGGACGGTGGGGGCTGTGTAGTTGACAGTTGAATCCGCTAAAATGGAACAAAGAATTGAAAAACGTTTGGTTCAATATAGAAAGTCAAAACAAAAGAATTACCCCAAGCAGAGTATCCCACCAAAAGAAGAACCACAACAGCGATCACAAAGTGTTTCATGATATTTCGTATGAATGTCGAGTCAAACATTCGGAAAACCATGAAATCGTATCATCTTATAAACTAGTTTTCTGAATGTTGATTTAGTTTGATCAAACAAACCACATTTCGTAGTACATTGAATATTTTAAAAAAGCTAATAGACTTGTCAAAATCACGTGACTTTTTGGTTATCATCATGAAACATTTTAAATGGTTAAACAACCTTCCATATATTTGGTCAAACAAATAAACTCACTCTGTTTTGTTTGTCTAAATCAAATAAAATATGAAATCCAATTTCCAACGAATGTATTCAAAGTCTAAGATTTTTGTGATTCGAACCGGTTGAGGGGAAAGAGTTTGTGGAAAGAGACTTTGAACAAGAAATATAGCAAATAAGATAATATTTAGCCAAGGCAAAAAGGGGAAAAGTACACGACTTATCAAACTTATCAACATTTTTCAGAAATGCAAACACACAATTTCATTTCGTTTATCACTTTGGACTTTACGTACTCTGACTAAGTGAGAGGACTTTGACCCTTTTTAACTCTCAGTAACAAGGACCATTGACCACTGACTGACCGCTGATTGGTCAAATACATTACACACTTCTCATCATCATCATCATTTTTGTACAAAACATTTTCATTTCAGTTTAGTTTTTCCCCAAAGCATCAACTTTGTCAACTTACTTACAAAGCTTCAAGATGTTTAATAGTAAACTTGTGTTTGGGATTCTAGTCCTAATTGGATTATCGTCTCCAAATTTTGGTAAGTAATTCTGGTGTCTAACTATTATCTAATACATTCTTTTCACCCCCAAATTTAGCGAACCCCCTCCTCCCCTCCACCACTCCCCAACTGTCCCACTACCGCAAACTGATTGACCAATCTCAACTCGAACTATCCAAAGTCGATCAATTCAAATCCACTTTCCCGTCCCCTTCTCCTGGATCGACCGAATCGCCCTTTTTCGTTCTCCTCAACCGACTCCATCTCGGCCTGTCCCAGTCCATCGAACAAATGGATCTCTATCTGCGCATGCTCAGTGTCGATCAGAATGCCGAGCCGCGTCGACAGTTGTCCGCCATGTTGAATCGTTCCGAATCCTTTTCCAAGATGGAGAAAATTGTGTATCGTCACTATTTGGCCGATTTGAGTGAACAGCATCCTGATGAGCACTCGTTCACGTATGATTCGATCCAACATCGACTGGTTGAGTTGGAACATCAGTTGGAACAGTTGCGATTTATGATGGAACAGGAGATGGGCGTGGCACAGCAGGCGGTGGGATTGGAGAAGACTTTGACTTACCCGGGCACTTTGGAACTGTTGATGCAGTACTCCCGGGATGTTTCTGCGAAGGCGACAAAGTTTTTACGGGAATTTTTCCATCATACCAATGAGGTAGGATTTTTGGTTAGTAGATTCATAGATTCCTAATCTATGGTTTTCAATTTATGTTCTATGGGGTTTTATCCGTTATCTCATTACGATTTCCATATCCATAATCTCAAATTCTAACCCCTTCAACCCCTCAATTTACAGGAGCACCCAACCTTCTCGAACGATATGATACTCTTCCTGATGCAGTACGAGGATTCCCCAGTGGAGCAGGCCGACTCGATTCCCTTTCTCGTAAGCAAACTCACCGGCAAGATTGTCATGTTGGCTGAGGATGAGCGAGAACGGCTCGTACCTACGAAGGTAACAAACCAACAGCAACTCATTCAGGAGACTCAACGAATCAAAGTGATTGAGTTGTCAATGGCGAGAGATATGGAACAGCTCAAATTGATGATTGGCAAAAAACATTGAGAGGAAGGGTAATGAGAAGATAATGACTCATTTTTAATGAGCAAACTAGTTGTGTAAAACATTTTGAAAATAAAATCAATAAAAAACAAATAAAAAAGATTTTACTCAAAACTATTTTCAAATCGATCGAACGCCATGACATTTCCCAACACTCACAATACAAAATAATAAAAGTAAACAGTGGCGCTCGTAAAAATTTATCAAGTTTTGGGCGGTACCGCCCATCATCACTTTAAAAAACTTGCACAAAAACATAAAATAACGTCATACATGAATTACCCTTATATGTGTCGTTCTGCCCAAATGTCCATTATTCTGAATACCCCACGCATAAAACGATACTATCGAGCGGCATTCGTTCATCACATTTCGATAGCGCACCGCTTTTGTGTTGTGTTGTGTTGTTATGTGTCTGTCTGTCCGTCCTCTCACTTTTGGTTGTGTGTTTTTGCCTCCTCGTGTGTTTACATTTTTGCACTTTCACTTTTGTGCGGTTATTATTCTGATTTATTCATTTAATATTATTACTAATTACCCGGGTAATTATATTATTTATCATCATTACCGTAATCCCGGTTATTTGTTACGTATTAATGATTTTTGTTTATTATTTAGGGCGTTCTTCCTCAACTTATACTGTCGTTCTTTCTGTGTATATGAATTCCGATTTGATGTAATAACCGTGTGTTTTTAGCTATCTTCGGTTATTGTGATGATAGTTCGGCCACTGCCCGACGACTGTCCACTGGTCACGGGTCACCCGAAGCGGACTGTCATGATCGTCATCGCCAGGACGTTCTAGATTCGGGGGGATTCTGTTCCCGAACTTCTTCACCTTTGTATTAATAGTACAACTTTGTCCGGTAATTATCTATGTGAATAACCCGATTTGATTTACCTCGATTTATTTTACCCGTTTATTTATAGGTCGTTCTTTTTATTATTATTCAACCGAATTTGAACCGGCATTCAACTGATACACAACCGAAGAGTACAAACACTACTTTACATTCTTTTTCGGTAATTTGAGATTCTTTTATGGATTGTATCTATTTACTGTCTAGGATCTATTGTTTAGGGATCATTGTATATCTCTAGGGTCTATTGTTTACCGGTTAGGTTCTTTTGTTTACACCCTAGGGCCTAGGGAACATTGTTCACTATATTACATATTGTTTACACTATTTTTCCGATTTGTTTACCTTTTGTCTAGGATTTATGGGTTACTGTCTAGGCCCATTTGTTTACAATGGATAGTCTAGGATCCTTTGTTTACTATCTATGTTCTAGGATCCTTTGTTTATCTTTCTATAGTCTAGGTTAGTGCTCTCATAAGTCAGAAGTAACCTTTCAAAAACGACGATTGTTTAGTATTAGCAAAGCTAAACAGTTCAACCCTTATCTCTGATGAATCACACTTTCTTTACTTTGACAATTCAAATAAAACCGTAGTCTTTGAAAGGTCACTTCTGACTTATGAGAGCACTAGTCTAGGTCCCTTTGTTTACTGTCTAGGGTCTTTTGTTTATCCTCGATAGTCTAGGATCCTTTGTTTACTATCTATTTAGGGTTTACTGTCTAGGACCCACTTTCTAGGATCTTTTATTTACTATACATTCTATCTATTTGTCTAGGTCCCTTATTTTTTATTTTCTTTTTTAATAAATTTTTTGAATTTGCCTAATTTTTAATGTTTTCTTTATTTTCCTCTAGATCTGGTCTCATTCCCGGTTCTTGAATTATTCCGGGTTATTCGATTTTATCCTCGAACATACCTCAAAACAAACAGTATATATCTTCTCTTATACCTATTTTCGTCGAGAATTATCGTGCGGTCTTCTTACTATTCTGTCTATTTTACTATTTTCCTGGTAAGTTACCAAACCGAAGTTATCGATGTTCGGTAAATCTTCTTTACTACCATATTAACGGATTCTTTGTTTTTATAGATATTTTGTTTATGATCACGTTGAGTCCGAGCGTTTTCGAATACATCAAACAACTTCAATCTGTACTTTGATTCTTCTTCTTCTTCGGAAGCCCTGATTCTTCTCATCAACATCATCATCATCAGCTCGTCTCGTCTTTTTATCAAAACGCTCCGATTATTTTGAAAATCTTCGTGACCCTCGAATTCCCTCGATTATTCTTTCTCCTCAATGTTTTGATCTACTTATCAACGTCAACTATGACTACTGGAAGTCATCACAGTCACCATCACTCCTCGCATCATCATCATAATGGTGGAACGTCCCATTTGGATGGCTCAGGAGCCCATTCGGACATTTCCAATCAACTTGCTCAACTGAACGAGGGTTGGCTCGAACTCGAGTCCGATCCGGGCCTCTTTTCATCCCTAATCACGGACTTTGGCTGTCGCGGTGTGAAGGTTGAAGAGATTTATGATCTTGAGCGGCCCTTCACCGATCCAGAGGAGCGTCCCACCATTTATGGTTTCATTTTTCTGTTTAATGTTATTGAAGAGAGGCGAAATCGGTTGAGGTCGGCACTGCCCGGTGGAGTCGAGACTGTGAGCCCGAGTTCGCTCCTTTCGGGTGAATACATGGCCGAGGGCGAGGAGCTGCTGAAGGAGATGTTTTTTGCGTATCAGAAGGTGCCCAACTCGTGTGCCACCCATGCCATACTGTCCGTGCTCATGAACTGTCAGGAACAGATTGACTTGGGTGCACTGCTGCTCAGACTGAAGGTGAGTCTTACTTTTGGGTTTGTGGTTGAACCTAATTCTATATCTTTTTTCTCTATCCAGGAATACACAAAAGACATGTCACCCGAGAACAAGGGCTACGCCATCTCGAATATGCCCGAACTGGCGCAGGCGCACAACAGTCACGCCGCGCCCTCCTCCTCCCAAAAGGAGCAACAACTGAAGCAGTCATCATCATCATCGGGAGCGATTCGA
Organism: Rhizoglyphus robini; assembly: GCA_023373905.1. Classification (NCBI taxonomy): domain Eukaryota; kingdom Metazoa; phylum Arthropoda; class Arachnida; order Sarcoptiformes; family Acaridae; genus Rhizoglyphus; species Rhizoglyphus robini. Next base: position 838,755 of record JAKIJQ010000046.1, read on the forward strand.
ATCTCCTCGCGACACACCTCCTCTGCCGAAGCATTCCACTTTGTGTCCTTTGTGCCCATCAATGGTCGACTGATTGAACTGGACGGATTGAAGGAGCTGCCCATTGACCACGGGCCTATTGAGTCATCGGACGGTCATGACGATTGGACGGAGAAGTTTCGAAGGCTAATTCGGGCCCGAATTGAGACACCACACGGGGTGGAGCACGACATTCGGTACAATCTGATGGCGGTGATACCGTCCCGATTTGAGGAGGCATACGAAAAGATGGCGAGGATGTTGCGTCAGCGGTACATGCTGCTCAAAATTATGGAGGCATTGGAGTTTACGGGGCAGATTGGTGTCTTTCGGGATCATGCCTACACGCACACGGAGGTGATGGAGACCAGTTTCAGGTCGAATCCGTTCGTAGTGGGACAATCGGTGGGTCACTTTGGCTCGAGGCGCATTGAGGTGGACTTTGTGGAGGGCAAATTGGTGAAGGATGAGAAACTGAATGGTAAAGGTGAGTTGTTTTGCTTTTTGTATTCTTTTTTGTGGTTTGTGGTTGGGTTTTGAGATACTTTCGTGTGTGCCACTACTTTTTTGGAATGTTTTTTGGATCGATTAGTACAGGTGAAGGTAGATGTGAGGTGGAGGTGTGGTAGTGGCATTGTTTTGACTTGAAATCTGGATTGATTGTTATCAAATCTGAATTTTAGATTTTGGAATTTTGATTCTGTATTTTGAATTCCTGATTCTGTGTTTTGGATTCCGGATTCTGGAATTTTGATTCTGTAATTTGAATTCCTGATTTTAGATTTTGAATTATTCATTCTGGATTTTGGATATCAGATTCTGGAATTTTGGATTCTGAAATTTGAATTCCTGATTCTGGATTTTGGATTCTGGATTCTGGAATTTAGATTCTGAAATTTGAATTCTTGATTCTGGATTTTGGATTCCTGATTCTGTGTTTTGGATTCCGGATTCTGGAATTTGGATTCTGTAATTTGAATTCTTGATTCTGGATTTTAGATTCTGGGTTGTAGAATTTAGATTCTGTAATTTGAATTCTTGATTCTGGATTTTAGATTCTGGATTCTGTAATTTGAATTCTTGATTCTGGATTTTAGATTCTGAAATTTGAATTCCTGATTTTGGATTTTGGATTCTGGATTCTGGATTCTTGAATCTGGATCGATCGATTTGTACATTTAAAAGATTGATGGAGTTTTGGTAGTGGCATTGGGAACAGTTGCATAGTTATCCGCAATAGATCAATTACAGTACAGGTGAAATGAAGATGTAGATGTGTTGTAGGGGGTATTCTTGAATAGTAGTAATAGAAATCAATTCCGTGGTGGGGAGATCAGTTTAGGCAGAATCCTACTTTGATTAGTGCCACTACTTTTTGGAATGCTTTTGGATCGATTTATACAGGTGAAAGGTAAGTTAAGGTGTGGTAGTGGTATTGAAAATAGTTATCTATTGAATCCATAACATTACAATGGTGTATATACCACTCCTTCATTCGCTTCCCCACACTTTCAATATCACTTACTGAACCACACTCTTTTTTCTATTCCTACCTATAGAATCGAATCAACTTTCGGCAAATTCCATCAAAACTGAACCTGAACATCAACCACCACCACTACCTTCTACAATGGAACCACCGGCTCCACCTCAAATGAATGGAAATTGCACTAGGGCTAGGAATGCATCCTCCCACCAGTATGATGAGAAGAACATTCACGGACGCGGCTTCAAAATTACGTATGATGTCATTCAGAATCCACTTCCAGATGAGGATGATGATGATGATAATGAAGAGAAGAAGAAGGTGGAAAAGTATGAGGACGTTAAATCAGAATTCTCCGATTCCGAGTCAACCGACTCTTTTGTGTCCTCGGACTCGCAGCTGGAGCCAAAGTCGCGCGCCTGGTTCGAGCGTGTCCGTGCTCGTGAGGAGAAGGAGGAGGCGATCCCGCCCGGGATTCTCTCCCCGCCCTACAAGACAGTCTACATGGAGACGAGCGAGGATGCCTTCCAGGACAATGAGCGCTTTTGGACACTGAAATTTGAGTACAAACCTGATCCGCCCGGTTATGTGAATCCGTACGATTCGGTGCCACCACCACGTGCATCGTCTCCTCTACCACCAGAAGTGAAGGTCGAACCGAAAGTAGAAGTAGAAGATGAAGAACAGATCAAAAATGTACAAAACGAAAGTCAAATTGTCGAAGCGAAAGTTTTGAACCCCGAAACCAACCCTGAAACGGAAGCCAACCCTGATACGGAAGTCAAGACTGAAGCGGACGAGATTGAGGACGTGAGCATTGAGATTGTGACGCCTCCTTCGACTCTTTCTGGTGAATCACCACCACCATCATCACAGTCATCTGATTTGGGTAAAAGAAGATCCCAAGAGGAAGAGGATAGCAATGAAGTGAAGAGACAGAAGACTTGTTCCGACTCTTCTCAACCTGAAGTTGTAGTAGTGGCAACCGATTCTGAAGGGAGCCAACCCGAGCCCGAAGTGGTAGATTACCATAAGCAAGAAGAGATTGAGTGTATCGATTTGTCTGACGAGGACGCGGCAAACTCTTCAATTGAGGTCATTGAAATTAAGCCCGAGGATGATGATGATGATGGCTTTGAGACGGAAGTGATTGAAGTGAAGCCTGGGGATATTGAAGAGGAGGACGACGAACCTGAAGATGAGAAAGAACCAGAAACAGGTGTAATACCAGAAACGGTTGATTTTGTTGAAGGCTCTACGTTATCTGGCGGTGATGTTGAAGTGGTGGTTCCGCCTATTACTGCTTCTATTTCCGGTACAACAGAACAGAATCCACCACCAGAAATGGAGAATTCAATGGAAGTTGATGTGAAACAGGTCGAGCCGGAGATTGCAACTGCAAAAACGGACCCTCAACTGGAAGTAGATTCAAGAAAAACGAACCCTCAAACGGAAGTTGATGCAAAATCGGACCCTCAAACGGAAGTAGTTACAAAATCGGACCCTCAACCGGAAATTGACTCCAAAACGAACCCTCAATCGGAAGTAGATGCAAAATCGGACCCTCAATCGGAAGTTGTAGTTTCTAAATCGAACCCCGAACAGGAAGTTGATGATTTTGCGCACATGCAAACACCGCCATCTCAATCTGATTCAGTTGTAACGTCATCTATGAACGGCGATGAAGAAGAACAGGATGATGAAGGACCCTCTACAGCTTCCCTACCCGATCTTCCCTACTTTGAAGATTATGATGATAAGGATGATGATGATGATGTGAACAAGTTGAGGAGCGAAGAGGTGAGGCTAATGTCACGACTACTGCGTTATGCGCGCGAACAAAAGAACCAGCCCTGGACTGGGTCCCAATTTGAGAGGCGCCTCAAGCCGGTGATTCTGTCGGACCTGTCGAATCTTTTTTTCTATTTGAACAATGAAATAATGAAGTGGAACAAGATTCTGAACGAGGAGCGACGCATTCTACAGAAGCAACTGACGGACGACACGAGACGGGTTCACGATTACGACGCGTTCATCAATCTGTTTATTACACTCTTCTTTGAGCAGGGTCTGATGGACAAGGTGATTGGCAAGGAGTTGTGTGTCAATTCTGCTTCTGGAAGTGGTACTAGTGCGGCTACTGCGGCTGCGTCGTCGAGCTCTACTGGAAATAGTAGTACTAGTAACAATCATCATGAAAATCATCACACGACTACGCATGCGCAAAACGGAAGATCTGGTACATCTGCGAGCACTATTAATAGTAATAGTAATGGTGGCGGTGGTAATGGTTTCAAAGTATTGGATCCGTCCCGTGTTGCTACTGTTCAGTCCGAGTACAAGGCACTGGGCCATCGACTGGGCGTGGACAATGGCTACTTTCTGTTTCCGTGTAATTTCAACATTTCAGATCATGCAGCGGCGGAGAAGTTGTGGTTTGCGCCAGGCGATGTGCCACTGCCCGGACGGGATGACAATGCCGACAGGGAGCCCGAAGAGGTGGATTCTTGAAGTATTGCGCATGTGCATTTGTTGTGTCTCTATTTGTATGTATTCTTGGCCCCTTTGACCCCTTTCTTGATTGTGTCTCTAGTTGTTGTTGGATCATGTTCTCAACCATTTGGCATTTGACTTTTGACTTATAATTATTTATATTTATTTTATGATCATTTTATATTGTATGATTTTGCCTAATTATTATTTTATTATGTAGCATATATTATATTATATTATGCATTTGTGTATATATATAGAGAATTTTAAATGAATTATTATTAAAGAATTTATTTATTTAAATTTTAATTTTAAAAAATTAAAATCAATCAAGCGCTTGAAGCGTGTTTAATCAAATTTCACAAGTCACGTGTGACATCTCTGAGGGTCATGACATTGTCTACTGTTTAGAGAATGAAAGAAAAAATAAAGTAGTGAAACATCATTTTTTGGAATTGTTTTTCTTAAAATATCTGAATTTTGTACTTTAGGATTTGGAATTTGAATTATGGTATTTGGATTCTGGATTCCGGAATCTGGATTCTAGATTCCGGATTCTCGATTCTAGATTTTTATTTTTGATTCTGGATTCTGAATTCCAAATTCTAGATTTTAATTTTGGATTCTTGATTCTGAAATTTGGATTCTAGATTTTTGTATTTTTGATTTTTAAATTTTTGATTCTGGATTCTGGATTCCGGATTCTGGATTCTGGATTTTGAATTCTGTATAGAGAGAATCTTGTTTTGAAATAAAATTAGTTTCCTAATAAATTACCTTTGACCTTTTTTACCTTTAATTGTTGGTTCTACATTCTAGATTGACATTATTTTTTACGTATTTATTAAAATTAAATAAATCAAAATATATTTAAAACAAATTAACGCCAACAATATTGCCAATCGGGTTCATAAGACCTTTTCGTACCAATAAAAGACCTACTCTTCGCTTACATAACAGTTACAGTGCGCGCCATTATGTTCAAATGACTATTTCTACCTCAAGTGGCGGACATTTCTGTATATAGGCAATTTGCACAGCACTAGTGAGCAGATTGGCCAACTGTTGTTTTGTTGTTTGGTAACCTCGTGTCCGAGTCGACTTTTTTACGTCCTTTCCCGAACCAGAATTTTGTTGTTTCATTTTATCCTCGAGAATGTGTGTCCACCACGTAAACCAACTGCCCGACGAATGTCTTCTGCCCATCTTTGACCTCATCCCACTGTTGGAGCTATTCCAGCTCGATCAAATATGTCAACGTTGGAAGTACCTTCTCCCGAGTGTCTGTGCCCGACGGCGGACTCTGGTCCTGATTGGTGGTCGAACAGGTCGAATTGCTGAAATGAACCGATTCGACATTCCCTTCAACAGCGCCTACAAAGTGTCCTTCGATGGCCGTCGACCGTATTTCGATCTTGTCGTAGGTGAACGGGATGCGTCGTTGAAACCACCGCTCTTTGTTCCCAATTTGGTCCGTGAAATTGCTGGTGGTGAGGCTTTCACCGAACTTGCTCGTCTTCGCCACGCTTATCAATCTGGCCAAATGGTCACCTATCTCACGGATCATTTCCCGAATGTGGCCACACTCGTGGTGATTCATCCACAGTGTAACGAAGACGAACTGCACTCGGTGATCGGTCTAATCGAATCTTGGCCGTTGAGGATTCTGAAAGTATGGATCCGAACTCGAGGAATCGACGATGATGAATACGAGGATCGTCCAGACCAGCATCCCGTCCGCACTCTAATGAACAACATCAATCAAAAGCCAACACTACAGCAACTAACCCTCGATATTGATAGTTACTTTTGCCGTAGAATTACCAACTTCCCAACCGAATCCTATGCCTTCATCGCACAACTCAAAGGGGTGAAACTCTGCGTAAGAGATTATGGCCGAGCTATTGCAATTTGGGACAATGTTCACCTATTTGATCACGCAGAATTGCGTGCCATTGGCTTGGAAAGTCGGCTCATTCCCACGGAAGATTTGTTGAATCCTAAATTTGAATTCGCCGACAAAGTGAGTCAACTCTATGGTGAGTTTCGCTTTGAAACGGTTGAACAGTTTGGCGAATTCTGTTGTCGATTTGTCTCCTTGACTTCGCTCGATATGGTCTGGCCAGTTCAGATCACCTTCACGAAGTTGGTCACCAAATTGGCTTTGCTCGCACAGTTGACTCATCTCAAGTTGAGTATCGAATTTCACGAACCTGAACGGTCGTTTGTTTTGGATGTTATGGATGGTGATGATGATGAAGAAGAAGAGCCTCGCCGAATCTCCCTACCACAAGTCAAGAACCTCGAACTGTCCATACCCAACAAGCGTTCTCACCGGCAGTTCGAGTCCCTCTCTCCGTTCGTATTTCCTTCCGTACAGGTGATCATCTTGGAGGATTACGTAAGAGGATGTACCATCTGTACTCGAGCCAACAACAACAATGAAGATGCCGAAGTGGCCAAGCGATGTCACCGACTGTTGATTCTCTCACTGAAGGCCAAGTTTGCCAGCTCACTGGTACGAATTTATGCGGAATATGGGCATGCAGGCTTGTACGTAGACTGGTCCAATTATGTACGGACAGAGGATGATGTTGATGATGATGATGATGATGATGATGATCAGCAAGAAGATTAGAAATGCTTAAGCGCTTCCGTGAATGTGAACGTCACCGTTACATTTACAAACAGATTTTCGATTTTGTCATCATCATCATCGAAGCGTCTAACCCCTAACCAACATGTAAATATCTATATAATATTGTCCATTGCTTTACAGAGAACATAATATATAATATTAAAAGACACACACTACACTTTGTTTACATCATTTACACAAAATCATATTTCATATATGTCTATATCCAATTTGCATGAATGTGTGTCTAATCAAAATTGTGTTTGTTAAAATGTAAATATATATACAATTTAAATGTATCGGTTGGGTTGTTTAGACTAAACTTTAGAGAATGAAATAAGTAATATATATACAAAAGTTATGAGTGATGATGATGTGGTGTCTATTAATGACATTGTCTATTAGTGACAGTGCGAAAATCTCGTAATGCTAAAATGTGAAAAATGTGTCATCAAATTTCGCGAATCTTCTTGCTGCGACTTCCTCTTGACTAATGATCGCCAACGCCAATCACTGGCACATCAAGAGCAGCATCATCATCATCATCTTCAGTGTAATTGGACCAATCGACGAATGGACGATCGTCACCATGTCTACCGTAAAGACGTACGTTTGCAAACGTGTTCTTCAGTGTCACCATCAACCGTCGGTGACACTCCCTGGACTTGATGCGGTTAATATTTTCCCGACAGATGGTACATCTCTTCTTGTAACCATCCATCAAGATAATCACCTCCAGGGAGGGAAATACCAGCGGAGAGAGTGAGTCGAAAAGATCGTGCGATCTCTGAAATTTGAGACTCAACTCGAGAATCTTCACATGCGGCAGACTTGAGATTTGTCGAGGCTCTTCGCCTTCATTGCCATCGACTCGTTCCACCAAGGCAAATGCGTCCTCGGGATGTTCTTGTGGAAAAAAGTCCAGTCGGAGATGAGTCAACTGGCTGAGCAGTGCCAAATTGGCCACCAATTGAGTGAAGCTGACGGTAGGCGACCAACTGATTGCAACCGTAGTCAAATTGGCGAATCGTCCACGAAATACGCCCAACTGTTCGCCAGTGCCAAAGCGCAAATTCCAGAAAATTTGGCGGACTTTGGCTGTGAATTGGAATTGTTCATTCAGTACATCGCCCATTTGGACAACAGTCTTTCCCAACTCGATATTACGCAATTCTGCGTGATCAAATTGGTGTAGAATAGTCCAGATGAAGTTGCCATGGTCATAGCGACCAAGACAGAGCTTCAGCACTTCGAGGCGTGCAATAAACGAATACGATTCGACCGGAAAAGTCAAATCACGGAAGCCTTTACTAGCAATATCGAGTGTTAGTTGGCGTAGTGAGGATTGGTGATTGATGCTGGCCAGTAGGGTGCGGACTGGGTGCTGCTCAAAGGCATTTTGGTATGTACTGTCGATGCCAGTAGTTCGAATCCACAATTTGAGATTCTTCAGTGTCTGCAATGATCCAACAAGATCAATCACCGAGTGAAGCTCGGCTTCATAGCATTTTCGATGGATCACCACGAGAGTGTCCACGTTCGGGAATAGATCGGCGAGGTAGGGGCTCAGACGGCCAGAGAGACGAGCGTGGCGGATACGAGCCAGCTCGGTAATCATCTCCTCTACGGGATCATCGATTTCACGGCCATTTGGAATCACCAAAGATGGCAGCATCAAAGAAGCCTCACGTTCGGCCGCGGGCAGATCGAAATATGGCTTACGACCATCGAAGGATACCTCAAAGGTGGCGTTGAACGGAATCGTGAATCGATGCATCCGATTCAATCGTTTTCTACCGAGAATCAGCACCAGTGTGCGACGACGTTCACAGGCACTTTGGAATAGGCCCATCCAACGGGCACAAACGCGATCCAGGCGTAGAAGGTCCAACAGGGGAACTCGGTCAAAGATGGGAAGGAGACAATCGTCGGGCAGTTGGTTGACGTTGTGGACGCACATTTTGGAACACACAAATGGACAGAACAAATTCGGGTTCGGGAAAAGAAGGCAAAAGTCGAATCGGACGACGGTGGCCAAATAGAACCGAGTGCAACAAGAGCGATCACAACACAGCCAGACAGGAATGTGCAATCTCACTGCGGAGCAGTGCAAATAGTACACACAGAAATGTGCGCCACTTGGGTAGAAGTAGTGCTTCGTATTCCATCCCGCGTATTTTTATGCGTGGCTGATGATTGGTAGGCTTGAAGGATTAACCTGAAAATTGTGTGCTCTAACAAGTTTTATATATCGCAGAGTGTTGATTGTTCAAACAAAATCAAATACAACAATGACTGTGGATTTCATTATTATAGCAATAAATCCAATTAAACTCTTTTAATGGGTTAGGGCGCTTTAATTAGAAGTTAGAGTGTATACAATATATGTATTTTTTAAAAGTTTAAATTTAATTAATTTCAAATTAAAATTCAGTCAGTACTTGGATGAATTTTCAAATGAAACATTTTTCCAATCTGCAAACAGTTTGGTTTTAAATTTCTAATAAATCTTAGGAATTGGATAATTTATTTGTTTAAGTAATTTATTTTGAAGCTTATGAACCAGAGAATCTTATCTCGATACTAACAAAACAAAATTAACACTCGGGAAACTTTCCCAAAAACATTTTTCTCTCAAGTTGAAATGAAAGTTTTTGGGAAAGTTTCAAGTTCTCAAGTTTTTTTTATTAAGGCAAGTCGTTGATGGTTATCCTTAATTTAGTCTCTTGTAGCCAACTAAATCTCGTTGAAGCACATTCAGATCTACGAATTATCATAAAGAAAATATTTAACGCAGTGGTATTTATTTATTTGTTGTCCGTTTCAATATGAACAGAATTGTCTTGACTGAATTCATTTGTCTTCACTTAAAATTTCAATTTTCGAATAATCGTTCAGCAAATCCTTGTGTTCTTCTGAAAGGTTTCACGAGCCAAGTCTATGGTTTCGCTCCGACGGCTCAATGCGCTCTGTGTTAGATAATAAGGATATTAGCTACATAGCTAAACAAATTAATGAATCATACTCAGACTCACTCATAAATAGAGATTGAAATAAGAATAGAGAGTGGCCATGTTTGTCCATGAATTTCTTAGCTTCGTTCAAAACTCCTTTCCATCAATTTATCAATCCTAGATAAATCCATTCTCGCCTTATAATTGTGTGTTTTTTTCTAAATGGTATAGATCGGTTAAAGTTCTCTTCTTTAGCTCAGAAAATTGATTATTATGATCCAAAGTGAGATATTTGAATTCTGCGAGGAAAAGTTTCTTTGACCTACTATTAAAAGTCAAATATTCATTGAACTTCTTTTTGGTACGTCATTTGTGTAAAGTTTGAGTTGGCTGTCGGACATTTTGGACCATGCTTCTGGAGAGTGTGATACTTTTTTTCTTGATGGGCTTTAGATACAGTAAGTGGGGGGAAAACATTTTCAAGTCTGGGCACTTTGTCCAAATGTCCAAATCAATATATTGCTGTTTAACTTAAGTTCTGGATGTTGAGCTAAAAATTCACCGGAAGATTTGATAATAATCGTTTAGTTTCTTTCCGTCGGTCTTGCTCTATCTTTTCGAAAATCTTGCCGCACACCGTGTCAATGTTGTTTAATCTTGTACGCCACTGTTCGAATTGCTCGATTTGTGCGTCTTCCTCAACCTTGTTCGGAGCTTGTACTTGTTCGTCTTGGAACTCTAGTTTCGGGGAATCCACGGGCAAGGCTTGATTCTGCGCAGAGCGTTTGGAGTCGCTTTCTGAGTTGCCTAAAATCTCAGCACTCTTGCCCGAAGTTTCTAAGAATCCATCTTCGTACTTGAATAACTTCATGTCCCCTCCAGGAAGTTTGAGGAAGTCTTCTAGAATGTCATCAATCATGTTAAGGTTCTTCCGAGTATCTTTGGTGCAGCGATTCCGCTTTAGGTCTATCCAGACTATCTCGAGCAGCTGGTCTATTTTCGGTAAGACCGCTTCGATCCCGGCTTAGGAATGCGCCCAATCACCAAATTACTAATACACCGTCTTGAGACGTCATCTTTCGTGAGATCGAAAACCCAAATTTCGATGAGAGCAGGCTGGTCTTAATTTGAGCTTGTCACTTATCGGTACGGTTTCTGGGTTCTCAAAGGTTAGCTGTGGAAGTCGTCACTACCAAATCAATGCTAATTGAAGGTTCAATTTGTGTAATATATTTTAATGCATAGTGCATTGAAAAGTGCATTTATATTTAAATTATTTTTTATTTTTTTCCGAATTGAAGCCTTCTTTTAAATAGATTTTATTTTTAAAAAAAATTACACCTCTATATACAATATGAGTGGCTATTTTTGAGTTGCAAAATACATTCACTTTATATAATCGGTACAAATTAAAAATTAATTAACTGTCTTTCGGTTCAATTCCTATTTTTTTCAGCAAATCCATCTCCTAATATAATTTTTGCTGTTGGAAATCACCAATTTTGTATTCCATATATATGGAATGATTTAATTTGTCTCTTTGTGCTTTGCCAACCCGTGCTTGGGACAATCTTTAATGGTGGATGTGCATTTGAAGCAAAATTTTAAATCTTCACAACATACGAACCGAAGTAGCCGAGCATTAGACTCTTTTCCGCATAAATCACAATTAGGTTTAATCTCTAAAAAATTATTGAAAAATTGTAAATGAAAAAATCGATTTAATAAAAAAAAAACTTACGAACTATGATATCCAATTCGGAATTTAAAGTGGCGTTGACATTACTTTTACCAAAAATGGTGTTGCTTTGAATGCTAATGTTACTTGTATTGCTCCTAATGGGAAATACTGTTTGTATATTTTGAATTATAATTTCATTGAATCTCATTGAATCTTCATTTTTTGAAGATTAATAAAATGTCTGAATATCTTTAGGAGAGTGCTTAAATGGTGCTTGACCGAAATTGACATAAACATGCTGGTGAAGCGACAGGCTGATTGAAGCTATGTGAGACGTATAGGTAGAATATAACATAAATTTTTCTTTCATTTCCAGAGAAACGCCATTTAAGCTGAAATCAAACTTTCCAGCTGTCAAGTCAATCCAACAGCCTACCACATCTCCCGCCTTCCACTTGGCAATGTCACTGGAAAGTGAATAACTCTTTGAGTCGTGCCACACACAGTGATTGTGTCCATCGAATGCAAAATCGTTGACTACCCTGATAGAATCTTCATTGACAGTTAATAAATTTACTAGACCTCCTTTAAGCTCATTGATTGACCAGCCAATGCGCATTTCACCACTGGTAAAAAGAAAAACTTCATAATAAAACACTCCCTCCCTTGCGCCGCAATTTGAATTCACAATTCCGAATAAATCATCAAATTTTAAATCATCACTACGAGCTGAAAGTTGACAGACGGACAAGTTGATGCCTTTACTGTTGCCATTTTGAATGAGCGTCGGCGAGTGCCCATTGACTCCACCAGCTGCCATAGGACTACGACTCATTGAATGCAAAATCTTGTTACACAGTCGTTGACTGAAAAATACAATCGGATACTTTGTGAGCAAATTTGTACTGTTTAAAGTTAGTAAATCATAAATATTTTCTGTGTCCTTTTCAACAATTTCGGCCAATTTCAAACAATCAAACATTTTGGCGTTTTTGAATAATTTTTCCTTTTCTTCCAAATTCAAAGTCAAACTATCCAGGCACATGAGTGCAAACAACTCTATCCAGTTGTCGTGAGTTTGGGAAAATATTTTAAAAATATATTTGATAATTTCACTGTTAAATAAAATAATTTCTGCTTCATACAAATTGCGATATTTAATGAAGTTGAAGATGAATATGCAAATTTTTCTATGTTTCATAATGTCTCTATTGCTGGTTTTCAGCTGAAAATATTGATAAAATAGTTCGCACAACTTTTCAGGCTTAATTTTGGAAACGATTTTTGCGTAGACTTGTCCAATTGAAACTGCCACTGTTTCGATGTCAATGTTTGTTTGCTCAATTAGTTGTTGTACAATTCGGACACATTCCAACTCTTCAGAATGCCATATTCTAAAATTTAAATTTTCATAAATACGCAACCTCATTGATTGGCAATTTGTGGCTTGCCTTGGATACAGTCGGATTATTTGGTTGTCAACAATTTTATGTTTGTACCAGTATTGTTGACCAAATTTTACTGGACTCATTAGTTCATATTTGAGCTTGTCTTCGGCTGACGAATTGGCAAAATTTGTGTACAATATTTGTTTTGGCGGATACTTGAATTCACTTTGACCAAAATTGAAAATGCAATGTTGCCCTGTAGCAAGACTTGCCGCAGCAAAATATGCTTCTGTACTGAAGTGCACCGCGAATGGACATTCAATTTTGCGTCCATTGACAAAAAAGTGATATTTATGATTTTGTACATCAATGAAGCAGCCAACGATAGCTCCAATGAGACTGCTTCCTATCCACTCAATATCAAAAATGTCATTATTGTGATGGACTCTGTTCTGTGACAAATTCAGTCCAAATGATTGGATGTCGTCTCCGAGTGCACAATCGTCGCACAGACTGCCCTCTCTTGTGGTCCATCCAAAGCGCATTTCTCCGCCAGTGACACAAGTGACTTCGTAAAATTGTGCTCCCGAAGTCACCGGTAATGCACAAAGAATTGTGGGAAACTCTGAGTAATCGTTTCGCACTGACAAGTGATCTGGTGACATTTTTACCAGCGGCTTGTTGGCACTGTCAAGCCCATTCTCCATAAACCAGCGGGCACAAAAACATATTTGATATCTCGAATAATCTTCAATCTTTTGACTATTAATTAAAAATGATATGTCCCAAGGATTTTTTTGTTTATTCAAAAAAAATTTAGCAAAAGTTTTTGATACTAATACGTCCAAGGTTTCACTGTTTTGATCATACAACAAGTTAACAAGTTCTTTCAGTTGGCGTGAATGGTCACTCTCCAATTTGCAATAAATATTAAGATTTTCCACACTCAAAAGTAACATTTGTAGAGTTTGTGGGTGCTTGCATTGAGCCTGTGCATTCTTCATATACTCAATTAGGCATTGAATCATTTTAGTATTCAATTTATGACCTTTCAGTTTTGTCAATGTGTCTATCAAGAGGCAAACATTTTTTCTATTACAATTTGATGAAAAATTGTCCTGCATTGTTGCTACATGGTCAAGCAGTTGTGCAAACTTTCCAGTTGGTAATTTAATTAAAGTTTTCACTGTGATTTGTATCATTTCTTCCTCAGTGCACTTTACCAACAGCTTGTGCATGTAGGCTAAGATCGATTCTGTAATGTCATCATTTAAAAAATCAACATATAAAGTCGTTGTTACTATGTGAATTGGCTCCAGGATACACTGTATCAGAATGCATGGGTTTTGATGTGCTTGCCAATTGTCATCAGATGTCTCAAGCAGATTTGACAGGCTTTCAATAAGTTTTCTCAAAGTGGCTTGAACTTTCACTGATGAAATCGATGTGACCGTGAGAAAATCATTAAATTTCCAAATTACTCGCTCGTCTATTTTGTTTTCGTACTTGATCTCAAAGAAGACCTCTTCCGAGAGCAGCACACACAGGGCCTCCTGGTTGAACCAGTGTTCATTTCTGGCCGTTCTTGGCTTCAATACAGAATTGAAATTTTTATTTCCTGCTATCCAACTTTGAAGCAATTTTTTAAGTCTAAATTCGTCAGTTATCTCACTGAAAGACATCTTTTATTGTGAAGAATCGATTGCACAAATTAAACGATATGACACAACAAGCACACACACACAAATTTGCTAACGTTGACGTGTTCACTTGAGGTTATCATACATGGGTTAATGATTAGCTATTAATCAACTAGTGCAACGTTATCTTAGGTATGCCTTAAATGCCTTTTATGTCATCGTTGTTGTATAGTCGTATAATAGAACAAAACAAATGTATCACTTTTAACAAGTATAATAAGTAACCACAATAAAAAAACAACTATTAAATTGTTTATTACGATTTATTTAGCAATTTTTGATTCCTGTGCTTGCTTTAGAATCAAATACACTTGAACGACACTGTTACTAGGGCTGATCGAAAAGTTTGTAGAACATTTGTGTATCTACAAAGCAGATTAACATTTATAACAAACAAAGTTTATAACCTGAAGCCTAATACTTAACAAAATGAGTGGTCACTCATCGACATCCTCAGTTCCATTTGGAACATATGGCACTTTTACCAAAGTCACCTTTGGTGTCACCGTTCAAGTGAATTTTTGTCTCTGTGTACGAATCTTGTTCTTTGCAACCCAGTTTAATACATAGCCTCATTATCGAGTATTACACTGCAAAAATTTAAGCTCAATTGAGATAAGGCATCGAGATCCAGGATAAAAAAGCACAAAAAGTGCTTATTTTTCAATCAATATCAAAATCAATATTTTCATCTGAAAATTAGTACAACCTGCAATAGAGACATTATGAAACATTCTTCAACATAGCTTCAATCAGCCTGTCGCTTCACCAGCATGTTTATGTCAATTTCGGTCAAGCACCATTTAAGCCAACAGGAGAAGATGAAGAGAAAGCTGAGGTTGAATATTTTTTCTCAGGTACTACCATCTGCTCAATTTCAATTCTCGAATAATCTCCAATCAAATCCTTATTCTTTTGGTGTGTTTCACGAGCTAAAACTGTGGTCTCGTTCCAACCGTTCATTACGCGTTCTGTATTTGGTAATAATAAGGATAAGTACGTTAGATCAACAAATCAATGAATCATACTCACTCATAAATAGAGATTGCCATAAGAAGAGTGGCCATGTTTGTCCATGAATTCGGTCAAAACTCATTTCCATCAATTTATCGATCCTAGATAAATCCATTCTCGCCTTATAATTGTGTGTTCTTTTGGTTCTAAATGGTATAGGTCGGTTCTCATCTTCAGCTCAGAAAATTGATTATTATGATCCAAAGATATTTGAGTTCTGCGAGGAAGAGTTTCTTTGACCAACTATTGATATTAAAAGTCAAATATTCATTCAACTTGTCTTTTTGGTGTCATTTGTGTAAAGTGAGAGTTGTTGGCTGTCGGACATGTTTGGACCACGCTTCTGCGAGAGTATGATAAACCAAGATCTACGTAGGAAATGTAGAATTTATCATTAAGGCAAAAGAAAATATTTTTGTGAAACACCTCCGCAAAAGCACATGGAAAACGAAAACGGAAGAGGAATAACATACTCAGAAAAGAAGATTTTAGAGACTACGTGATGAACGAGTACATCGATGTCCCACAAGGGGACGGTTTGCGGGTTTCGGTTTTTTAGTGAACGAGCCAACTGTCCGTGTCATTGCCTAGAACCAATGGTCGACAGATGGTATTACATAGCCTTTTTGTATGCATCCACTAAGATGATCACCTCCACCGAGGGAAATACGAGCGGAGAGAAGGACTCGAAAAGATTGTGCGATCTTTTCAGAATGATGTTCAACATGAGAATCTTGACTTGTGGCAGTGAGATTCGTGGTCGAGGTTCTTCTTCATCGTCATCTTCAAGTCGATCCACGAGCGCAAATGCATTCTCGGTATGCCATTCCGGGAAAATGGCCAGTCTGAGGCGAGTCAACTGGGTGAGCAGCGCCAAATTCGTAACCCATTGGGTGAAGGTGATGGGAAGTGTCCAGCGGATTTCAACCGAAGTCAAGGTTGGAATTCTCCCAATTGGTCAGCAGTTCCAAAACGCATATTCCAATATATTTGGCGCACATTATTGGCGAATTGGAATTCGGCATTCATCACATCATCCATACGGATGAAATCCTTTCCAAGGGCAATTTGGCCCAATTCGGCATGATCGTACTGGTGCACAGTGTTCCAAATCAAATTGTCATGGTCATAACGACCAAGACAGATTTGAGCACATTGAGTTGGCCAATAAAGAATAGAAGAATCACTACGAGAGTGTCCACGTTCGGGGAATAGATCGGAGAGGTAGGTGCCCAGACGCTTTCCCTGCTATTTCTTATGTGGGTGATGATGGGATCATGGGTATAGGCAAGATTTTGAATTTGAACCTGAAAATTGTGAGCTCTAATAAGTTTTATATATCGCAGAGTGTTGATTGTTGTTGAAACGAGAGAGCAAAAACAACAATCAATGACTGTGAATTTCATTTCATTTCATTATTTCAAGAAATCCAATTAGTGGCTTAGTGGGTTTAAGGCATTTTAATTAAAAGTTAGAGTGTATACAATATATGTATTTTTTAAAAGATTAAATTTAATTATTTTCAAATTAAAATTCATCCAGTATTTGCAACGAATTTCCCAATGTAACATTTTTTCCTATCGGCAAACAGTTTGGTTTTAAATTTCTAATAAATCACAGGAATTGGATAATCTTATTGTTTGAGTGATTTATTTTGAAGCTTATAAACCAGAGAATCTTATCTCGATACTAACAAAACCAAAAGACACCAAAATCTACCAACACAAAGACATTTTATGACCCACTGTGAATGGGAGAGAGAAGAGTGCTAATTAATTTAATTAAATTGAGTACTAGTTTGGTTTGGTTTGCATTTTTGCTGTCCGCGGGCACTTGTGATCAAATAGAATTGAAAAATAATAAAAAATGTGCATATAGCAAAAAGATAATAATTAAACAAAACAAAATTAACACTCGGGAAACTTTCCCAAAAACATTTTTATCAAGTTGAAATGAAAGTTTTTGGGAAAGTTTCTCAAGTTTTTTTTATTAAATGATGTAAATAAAAGTAGAAAATACAAAAGTAAAAATCTGTTAAATATAGATATTAGGTAGATATTAGATATAGGGAATTGAGTTTTATTGTTTGATATTAAAAGTACTGATAATCAAGAAAAGGCATAAAACACAATAGTTCACATCTCATCACGATTAAGGATCAAAGTTTCCTCGTCTGAAACAATAAGAGCAACGGTGTGCAAGTTTGCGCAACGACGAAATGGCATTCTGGTGAGACGGATGCATTCGGCAATTCGACGTCCAAGTTCGGGATTGGTCTCATCTACACGATCAAATCCACCCAAGCCATAATCAGATTCATAATCATCAGGACTTATTTCACAGTCTGAGCATTCAAAAGGGTCTTGCTCCAATTGAAGAACTTGCAGGTTGGGGAAGATCTCAGGAATGAAAAGACGTTCGGTGTCGCGGTGAGATTTGATTGAAAAGGTAGCTTCGAGCAAACGAACAGAAGGGACTTGAGTGATCGCCTGTTGAGCCAGTACTTCTTGAGCTTGCTCCTCGACCTCCATTTCGCCTTCTTCGCCTTCCTCTGGTTGCTCAACTGGCGGAATATGGTCAAAGTATAATACAAGATGAACGAGTTGAGTGAGCGCTGACAGACAACGGGCCAACTTGGTCATTGGAATTGAACTAAAACTTGGCTGTAGCATCAATTTGGTTAGCGAGCTAAAGCGAGCACAAAACAGACGAATGTCTTCATCAATCTGCAGCCTGTCAATCATTATCAATCCAAATTCAACAGATAGAACCTTGAATTTGGCGGCAAGTTGAGCGTCAAGTTGAAGCATCGCTTGCATTTTCACTGGACCGTCGAGTTCGATAGAAGTAACATTTTGGCCATACTGCTTGAATGAAGCAAACAGCCAGTCGTCTCTGGGTTCATAGGTACAAAGATCGATAGTGCCAGCGAATGTAGCCAACCGAGACAGGCACGTCAGTGCTGGTGCCCTGATCGATTCTATCTCCGAATCGGGATTCGACAGCGTCACAGTCAAATTGAGATGTCGAATAGTTTGTAAACGGTTGAGGCAATCAATCACACTGGTCAAGTTGAGAGTTAGTATGGGTCTATCTTCATCTTCATCCCATTCATAGTCGCCAACTTCATCGCCCAGATTGAAATCCAAAATGAGCTTCAACTCGACCAAATGCTGTGAGAAGTGGCCAATAAGTCGAGTGACTGGTGTGAGATCCGTGCTTGTACGATTCAAGCTCAAATAGAGTCGAGTGATGTTGGTAAAGTTGGTGAGCGAGCCGATCAATGGAATAGTCTGCAGGCCTTCAGGTACACGAAGCAGATTAAACTTGAACTGTTCGAGTGATTCGAATGTGTACCAGGGCGAGCCGTCTTCACGACGAACATGTTCGATCAAATGGGTACGGTAGGGACGGTAGCTGGTCACACGATAATAGTCGAGATCTTCTTGGTCAGTAAATTGAATGAGCACCAGACGACGACGTCTCATCAGTTCGGTACGACGTGACTTGTGCCAACTCGAGCACACCAGCCCAACCGAATGAAGCAGATCGGACAGTGGCACGTGCTGGAATATTGCTTCGAGGCAGACCGAGGGCAATTTAGATAAACAAGGAGCCATGGCAGAACGAGTGTTCGGTGAGCAAAATGACGAACAAGAAAATCGAGACGAGCGGAGAGCGGACAACAAACAGAAACGCAATGCTGTCGATGAGGCAACGAACACAGCACACAGCACACACTCACCTCACAGGCTCACACTCGAGTGTGATATCACTCGCCTCAGTATGCGCATGCGCATTACGCAACTGACGACATTTTTTTTTAAACCGCGAAATTTGAACAATCGCGTAACACAACACCAATTTAAATTGTATTCAATTCAATAGCAATTGTCTACTTGCACCATATTATGAGCATCTTTTGTGTGTTCAGAAAAAATATCAACTGTTTAAATTGATTGATGAGGTTTTTTACACTATTTCACATTAGACACATAGTGCCCAATTAAAACACAAACTTTATGTTTAATCATCATAGGTTTATGATTAAAAGAGATATTTATTTAATAAGTAAAATTCAAAGTAAAACAATTCAAGGTTATTTTTTATGTTAGAATGTCCACCAGTCGGCCGATAATAACCAGGCACCTGTACATGCACACTAGGGGGTTCAGACATTAGGATCCAACTTGCCACCAGTGCTTGGGTCCATCTCGAGGTTCGCCTTGAGACTAAGACCCAAGGGTCCGGCCATTTCAAGCCCCATTTTAGACATGGTTGACCAGCCAATGCGAGAGAATTTATCTAGATACTAACAAACAAAGAAAAATAACACTCGAGAAACTTTCCCAAAAACTTTCATTTTTCAAGTTGAAATGAAAGTTTTTGGGAAAGTTTTCTTGTTTTTTTTTAATTAAATGATGGTTATCCTTAATTTATTATCTTGTAACTAACTGCACGTTCAGATCTACGCATGCTAAAGAAAATATTTAACAGCTCAAACAAAGAAATCGATTAGAAATATAAAACCTCTCACACCAAAATGCTTTATTGAGTAATTGTCTAGAGAATAAAAGTACAAAACACTCTCGAAAATCAAAGCTCGTAGGGATTCCACTTTTTGGGGATTTTTGTAGGTATTCCATCGAAATAGTTTTGTAGGCATTCCACCAAAGATACAAAGTGGGCGTGTTAGCCATAATTAGGAGAAATTGTTTTAATAAAATAAATTCAATTACAAAAATACATTCAAAATGAATAAAATAGCTTAAGTTTACAAATTTTCTGCAGACAGAACTTTTAGATGATTTCGTAGAATCACAACTCTACAAAACCATGCTCAATGAGAATAGTCATTGTACTTGGATCATCTGGAGAGATTAAAACCGATGGGATTAATTTGCTTATTCAAAAATTAATCTTGTTTTATTAATTAATTAATTCACTTGATTGAAGAAGCCAGAATCGATGATTGTTTCTCATGCCTTTAAGTTGTTGTTGGTTGTTCATGTCAGGT
This sequence comes from Rhizoglyphus robini, assembly GCA_023373905.1. Classification (NCBI taxonomy): domain Eukaryota; kingdom Metazoa; phylum Arthropoda; class Arachnida; order Sarcoptiformes; family Acaridae; genus Rhizoglyphus; species Rhizoglyphus robini. Next base: position 859,144 of record JAKIJQ010000046.1, read on the forward strand.
CATGAATGAAGATGATGAAAGTGAAAAGTAACAAAAATTGTTCATTCAAATTTTAAATTGAGATGTTGAAGAACAAAACACAGATATTTTAGAGGATTCACTTGTAGAATTTAAACAAATAATTTATTGTGTTTTTGATGACTTGTATGTGTTGTTTCTCTTCTATAGACATATACGAAGACACCACAAAGAATCGTCGATGACACAAAGATACACAGAACAGTCTATATGATGTAAGCCACTAGTCATAATGTGGTGATCTTCACGAAAAGTTTATGTGCACCAAAGGTCGAATAGAAATAATCGGCTCCACACAGAGTTTCTTCTTTTTTGGTGAAATAGTACAAAAACGAAGGTAGAGATGAAATTGAAATTTAGAGAGATTTGATTCGATTTAGGGTCCTTGATTCATTTAAGTTAACTCACTCGTCAATCATCAGTTCATATAAACAATTTGTTCGTTTCTTTTTGGAGGTTCAGTTTGCACTACTGCCTTGTTTAAAAGTAAATCAATTACTGTCGAAATCAAAAATTTACAATTCTCCTTACCAATTGTAGTGACAATCGTGTTCTTTTCAATTGAGAGCATGAAAAATCAATTATAATCAGTGCAATATACAAATATATTAATACAATACTTCAATCCTTCTTTGATTTGCGATTAAACGTATGCACTATCAAGTTTCTTGGTAAAAAATACACATCAAATGACCAGATAATTCTGTGTGATATTTCAGTTGACCACTGGCTGTTGAGGCTCAACTGTTGAGCTTGAATTGAATCAAAACAACACAACCGTCATATATAGTGACAGAGATAGAGGTGGTCAGTACAGCACTCAACGAACGAAGTGTTCTCGTAGCTAAATGAGAGTAACTTTGTTTGTGAATAATCACAATATGGTACTTGAAGGGGCATAGCGCCCATAGTGTAAATTTTCTGAACACGTATGGTCAGTCCACAGAGGAGGGTACTGAATATATTGGTACACTGAAGCTAGTGGTTATGCAATTGAAATTGATAGATTGGTTTGAAATTTTTTGATTTGAAATTTAACCGGAATATTATTATAAGTGATAGGTGTAATCTTGGGGTAAACGAGGTAAATATATAAGAAAGACACTTTTGTACTCGACACAAAATTGAATAAGTGGATTTTGTAGGTATTCCTACAACTTTCAAAAATGCAACTTTCAACATTTTGTGAGGAATCCCCCCAAAACTGAAGGTTTGCTTTTCCTCAATGCCCAAGCCTGCAGAGAATTCACTAACAAATGAGGGAATCCCTACAAAATCAAGCTTTATTTTTCCAGAGTGAAGTAGAATGAGAAAAGTGATCAAGTGTCTATTATAAGACATTGGAAATAAGAGAAAATCTGTTAAATATATAGATAAGATGAAGACGAGGACATTTGGATGGGGGACGGGCCAACAGGAGAAGATGAAGAGAAAGCTGAGGTTGAATATTTTTTCTCAGGTACTACCATCTGCTCAATTTCAATTCTCGAATAATCTCCAATCAAATCCTTATTCTTTTGGTGTGTTTCACGAGCTAAAACTGTGGTCTCGTTCCAACCGTTCATTACGCGTTCTGTATTTGGTAATAATAAGGATAAGTACGTTAGATCAACAAATCAATGAATCATACTCACTCATAAATAGAGATTGCCATAAGAAGAGTGGCCATGTTTGTCCATGAATTCGGTCAAAACTCATTTCCATCAATTTATCGATCCTAGATAAATCCATTCTCGCCTTATAATTGTGTGTTCTTTTGGTTCTAAATGGTATAGGTCGGTTCTCATCTTCAGCTCAGAAAATTGATTATTATGATCCAAAGATATTTGAGTTCTGCGAGGAAGAGTTTCTTTGACCAACTATTGATATTAAAAGTCAAATATTCATTCAACTTGTCTTTTTGGTGTCATTTGTGTAAAGTGAGAGTTGTGTTGGCTGCAGGACATTTTGCGGACCAAGCTTCTGGAATTGAATGAGATTGCACTTATTAATTTCAGTAGTTAGAAAAATGGGTTAAAGCTACGGTAAATAGCTCTGCTACTAAAAGTCTGAAAGAAAGTGAGACTATTTTTTTATATAAATACCTTTAAAGAACGCCTGGTACGGAAAAAGCTTGTTCAAAGCAGAAAGCGGAAAAACACAGTTCACATTGCTCAAAGAAATAAATTCGAATGGTAAACGAAGCTTTTGGTTTATAATTTATATGAGTTTATAATTCGATGATTCGAATTGGGAATTTTCTAGTATCACTAATTAAGGAGAACATAACTCTATAAACTAATTAAGACATGTTCTCCATTGACAATTTGGGAATTATGAAATAACTATGAAACTGTCAATAATGATAGAATTGTAAATTATAGTAACTAAATATGAAATCAATTTTGAGATTTTGACTATTTTGAATTGTTACTGTTGTCGATAAATGAGCAAACACAATTTACAGTTTTCTAGAAGTAGCACTGTCAGACAGACATGATGATGACCAATCAAATTGCCCAATCAAACCGCGCCAAACAAAACAAAAATAAACTAATTCCAATTTCCGCCACCAGATGGCGCACTAGTAAAAATCACATTGGCGCCAATAAAGCATCAATTAATCAAAATCATAATCTCACTCATCAACTCTAATCAACATAATTTTTACTTTACGTACATCACCATCATGTAAAACTATACTACTACTACCATCACTACACCACATCACGTCATCTATGAACGTCTACCTCTACCATCCTTATCTAATCATCTCATCGATTCTATTCGATTTTCTGTTTCGTCTTCGTTCACCTCAACGCACAGCTCAGTTCTACCTTTTTATTTCTACTTTGTCGCTCAACGAAGCCACAACAAATCGAAACGACATCGAACCTTTCAACTTTTGTTTGTCTAACTCGCACTATTTCATCAAAATCTCGACACGAAATATGGATTCTACCGAACCGAAAGTTATCGTTCCGTACCGATGGTCCCGACTCGTGTCCGAGAATGCCTACCCATATCCTGCGTTATCATCTTCACTACAACACGGTCAAGATCAACAGGTGAACCGAAAGCCCGACGCCGTATACTACACAAGCCCGAGCGGTCGGGTCCTGCTATCCCGTAAAGATGTCCGTCGTTATCTACGTGAAGTGCATTCCTGTAAATGCTACATCGATTCGAATGTTCTCGAGGACCAGAACGGGGTGGCCACTTTCGTAAAGGTAGGATATATCGTGACCATTTCGAAAATATTGCGTTTTTCGATTTCTATTTCTATTTCTAACCTTTCATACCTCTAGATATCGGTAATCTTCCTCATGTCTATTTACTACATTCGATTTAATACTATTGATGGTGTCTATCATCGCTATCGTTTTACTATACCATCTGCTTTCTATTTAATTTGGCGCGCAATTTAAAAAATATATGACTTCAGTATTATTATTAACCCGTTCAACCCCCTCCCTCTCTCCCCATTTAGTCTTTCAACTTTGATCCCTCACTTGGCTGTTACCTGATGCCTCCCCCTTCCGTGATTGGTGGCGGCCCCAGCCCCGTCTCGCCCTGTCTCTCCTGGGCGTCTCAATTTCCCGCCAATGTTATCACCCGTGAACTCGAATCTCTGGTTCGTATGCTGCGACGCCAGCTGGTGCACAAGCCTGACGAAGTTCATAGGACCTTGTGTGATAACGATAAAGAGAACAACAATAACAATGGTGAGTGTGGTGCACGTGCCACGCACGTGGTTGATTCTTTGTATTCTAACTTCTAACGTTTACCCTTCATAGATGAAGTCAACCGCGACTGGATGTTTAAAAAGTGGCTCGCACGTATCAACTGGGACGAGGTGGTCATCAGCAACAGTGGTCGCATCTATCTGACCAATCTCTCGAGCACCCAGTTGAAGCACCTACTCTATGAGTGTGTCAGGGAAGGGGTGGTAGAGCCCCCGATGGGCGTTGGTCTTAAATCGCCTCCACAAGTTGATCCGAAAACGGTGGCCGCTAAAGTCAAAGATCAAGGAGTCGATAAGGTCAAGAGTCAAGGATTCAATAATAAGGTCAGGGTTCCAGAAAAGGTGAGTCCAATTGTTTAACCCTTTCTAACTGTTCCTGTGCCCTAATCCCTACCCTTTCATCTAGCCACGTGCCCCAACTCCACCAATCGAACCCTCTTCAACCCAGAAAATGGTCTCCCCATCACCACCAGCCTCACCTCCAGTCCCAGCAAGTGTCAAAGGTCGTGGCCGACCCTCCAAAGATAGTGGTCCTGGCAAGTCGTCCCACCGTCGTCGTCGCAAGTCCCTCGACTATCAGTCCCAACTGTCACGTGATCGGGTGGCACGTGCCCGTCGACAGGCAAATGAGACGCCCGAACAGACCAAGAAACGTCTCGCAACACAACGAGAACGAGAGGCGCGTCAACTTGAGGAGAAGCGTCAAAAGGCACTGGAACGTACTGCTACGGTTGTTTATCGTCATGAACCGAAAATGGATTCTGTTATTGTTTCGCCCCCTGAAGTTGATGATCACAACCACCACCACCACCATCAACAAGAAGTGGTCAACTATGCGAGCAGTGTGGTGAGCAGCAGCGCCGCCACTGAACTGACCGAAAATGGCGGACACAAGGTGTACTACGAGATCCAACCAGTGGTGAGCAATCAGGGTCTGCTCAAGTCTATCATTCGTAAAGAGGTAATCTATATATTAATATCTATAATCTTAATCTAATATATTCTCATTATACAGACTCGATCCATCCACCCAGTAGTCCGAACTTTGGCCCCACGACCTCAACCATCAAACCCAGTCCGTCCAGTGCCTCTCGAGCCACAAGCTATTCAAGACTTCAAGCATGCAATGGATCGTCTCATTCGTTCTAAATCCAAGAATCCCGTTTCGGTGGTGCCCCTTGATCTGTCACCTAAGGTCAAACCAGAATCCAAAGATCATGAATCCAAAGCTTCAAAATCCAAAGCTTCTGAATACAAAGTTCGTGAACCCAAAGTTTCAAACTCCAAAGTTCGTGAATCCAAAGCTTCAAAACCCAAAGCTCCTGAATCCAAAGCGTCAGAACCCAAAGCTTCAGAACCCAAAGCTCGTGAACCCAAAGTTCCAAAGTCTAAAGCTTCAAAATCTAAACTTTCAAAATCCAAAGTTCAAGTACCAAAAGTTCCCGTACGACGAGCATCACTTTCCAAGATGGTTGAAGCGCCACGAACTTTGAAGACCAGTGCCGAACCGGAAGTAGAAGTGAAGAAGGCTGCCCGTCGGGAGCGTCGCAACAGTCAAAGTCGCATTAAACGAGCCAGTGAGACCCCAGAGCAGCGGGAAGTTCGTCTCGAGAAGAAGCGAGAATACAACAAACGGTACAGGATCAAACGACGGCTGAGTCAAATGCAGGAAGAAGACGACAAATTGGCCAAGATGAACCAGAATCCGAAAGTGGGTAGAGGCGCCCCCGATAATGAGGACGACAATCATAAAGTGGCAAAACCAAAGAAGCTCAAAGAATCGTTCGCTGATGAGGTGGTGGGCGCTGCTGACCACCAGCAGTATGACCCCTTCGACTTTGAGAACCCTTATTCGTCTCATTACAATTAGATTAGTGTGTACCGGAAGTAGGTAGGGTCGTAGCGCGGGGGTCGCACACCACCTTTATAGATTTACAATCTTCCGGTTTTTTACTTTTTTTAATGCTTTATATGTTATCTATTTTTTTGTATCTACACACTATCTTCAAGTTGTCTGTGCGTTATCTGCACGTTAACTACAGTGTTATCTACACACGTTATCTAAAACGTTATCTAAATGTTACCTCAATGTTAACTTAGCTTATATCTTAGAATATTATCAATAAAAAACAATGTAACATTGTTCTTTTATGTACTTCATTGTGTTCATCTTGTAGAGTCGTTGTGAGTGTATTTCGATCCAGCACATGTGCGCATGCGTGTACTTTCTTATCAGATTTCCCGAATAATCACCTTGGTTGTGTTATTATCTCTATGAACCACCCCCATGGAATCGACAACTACTATACGCATTCATAAAGTAGGAACGAGAGTAAATTAAGTGCACTAAATTTAGTGCGCATGCGTGTACGATCTCTAATCAGATGTTTCAATAAAGTACGTTATCTATGAAGTGGCCCCTGATTGTTAATAATTGCATCAATAAGATAAAAACTTATTACTATACAGATAAGAGCAATAATCAAAGTAGAATTTCGTTTCGGTGATTTGGTTTCTGTTTCATGAACCCAAAGTGAACGTAAAAGTTTTCTAATATACAAACAACAGATAGTCACGGATTGAATAAGAGGATCTGTTGTCTATCCAACTCTTCCATTTCCATTTCGTTCTGAAAGGCCGAAATCATGGATTCGTGCATGCGCAAACCACCAAAGGTAATCATATTTTGTTTAAAATCCTAAATAATTTTCATCCAAACCTAATCCCCTTAATCATCAACCCCTTCCATGCAGATGACCCTCGAAGAGCAAATGGACCTAGAAGACATGCGCACTCAACTCCAACTCGACTATCTAACTAACCAAGGCTGTCACTGTGGGGATGATGCGTTTCCGGGTCGACCCTTCATTACTACACTCTCGTCAATTGGTCAACCCATCGAGCCATCATCGTCTTTTGTTTATTATTATCAGCACGAAACAATGACTGAAGATCAATTGTTTAAAACAGTAGAGCGAATGCTACTCGAACCTATGTATCAAGATCAGTTAGATAACGAAGATGATGTCAAAGGTCTGAACGAGGATCACGACGAAGTTCACGACAATATTCAGGACAAAGATCACGGCGAGGGTCACGATGAGATTCACGATAATGGTCACAATGAAGGTTACCACAAAGATCACGACAAAGATCACGACAATGACTCCGACAATTCAGACGAAGAGGTGGAAATAGTCGCGGAGATAATCTACGATCATGGCTACAAATATTTCGTGGATAAGAATGATAACATAATCGGGGCGGAAATGGTCAAAGATGATGATGATGAAGATGACCTCACTGACTACGCTCCTGTACCAAATACATCTTCTACGAGAGGCCCCATGAAGCTGGGCCCCTGGGATGAGCAACTGCGCCAATATGCACGTGTGGAGGAAGGTATGAACTATGAGGAGGTGCTCGAAACAATTGAGACAGTACTCGATGAGAAGAAGAAGAAGAATAAGAAGAATACAACCAAGAAACGGGGCTCAATTGCTACTGCGCATGCGGACATTTCAAGTAAGAAGATAAAGAAACAATGAAGACAATAACAATTAGACAATTGATCAAATGAATCAATTCTTATCTTAGATTCTTAAATCTTATATATCATGTATTCCTTAAATAATAAACTAACTTCGTAACGTCATCTATGAAAGATCATCATAACCCTTTTGACTACTGGTTACGTAATCTATGAATAACCAATTCAAACATTCTGTAATATAACGGTTATATTATAACCATACATGTAGTTACGTCATCTATGAACGGTTCACTAATTGTTGCTCTTATCTTACTGATAAGGTAGCTTGTGAGCGCTTTCGAAATAGAAATTCTGTTCATTTGAGAGTTCGACCTCAAAGTGTAAGAACCTCTCTCTCATCGTTCTGACCAACCAATTCAGAAATAGAAAACAAAGAATATTTCAAGAATATTGCTTTGTTCTTTTTACTCCGTCTCAGAACAATTATCCACGAATCGCAGAATATTACGTACTTAATGGATCGCCCACTTGGAAAACCGTTGGTTCGAGCCCAAAGGGTGAGTGTTTTTATTGTATATTTATCTATTTATGTAACGTCATATATGAACGAACCGCAAGATGAGCTAATCATTACTCATAATCTAATGTTTTATCATCATATAGCCTAAACCCATCCGCCCACCAACGATGCCAAGATTTGAAAGAACTCGTCTTGTGCCCAAACTATATCCAGTTTGTGATTCTACTACTGAACTGGAAGGCCAGGTAAATATATTTTGAGAATCTATCGCGCATGCGCAATGCGCTTCTTATCTAATCTATTTTTTAAAATTACATTTCAGAAAGTAAAAGAAGAACCCAAACATAGTTACAATCTCCGAAGTTGTATCACTTCACAGCCATCACAATCATCATCATCGATAGATCGATCCAAAATGGTTCCATCATCGAAAATGACCATCAAAGGAAGGTACATGCAGGTGACCTTCAAACCCAAGGACAACAAGCCCACCGTACATCTACTGTCCCAACTGTGGGCTGATGAAGTGAAAGAAAAAGGATATGCGAACAATTCCAATACGGTTCCCAAAATTCCCGGAAAGACTTCCGCACGAGTAGGAAAACGTGCACGGGAAAGTTTGTCAGATAGTCCGTCACGAGATGCAGCCAAGCGAAAAAGTCTGATGAATCGAGAGTTGGATGCGGAGAGCAGACTGCTGATTCACCAACTGATTGGAATTAAAGAACAAATCGAGAACGAAGAGGATGAGAAGAAGAAGAAGGTCAATTGAAAAAGGTCAAGAGGGTGCCAAATGTCAAAAGAAGGTCAGAAGAAAGTCAAAGGCCTAGAGGACATAATAATATATTAGGTCAAAATTCTCCTTTATTTTATCTTAATCTTTAATCTCATATAATCTAATCTAATATATGATATATGTCATGTGTGTGCGTGTGTGTGTGTGTGTCTGCAAATTAACCAATAAATGTAACGTCATATATGAACAAACCACTTATCGTTACTCACATAATCGAAAATAAATCGATTGAAATTACACAACGAAAATCGAGATAGGTTTAAAATGTTCAATAATTAATCAAAAAATGTAACGTCATATATGAGCGAACTACTTATTACATAATCGAATTTAAATTTTCGATTTGAATTTTTTTTTTTTTGGAAATCGATTTTTATTGAATTCGAATTCGAATCATAGTTTGGATTTCGATTTTCTAAACAGTAAATTGATTAGGTAGAACGACCCATACACTTGTGCTCTAACTTTACGCATCTCGAATCTGTTTGTTCGCTCCTCTAATTAGCCAATAATAAATGTAACGTCATATATGAACGAACACGGCAGATGAGTTTATCATTACTCATAATCAAATTCTATTCTACTTGGCGATTAGCGCGCGAGCAGAAGAATTTATTATTTCGATTTCTCTTTCTTATTCATTTTGTTTCTGCCTTCTACCTATTTCAAGGTCACACGCGTACCTATCTTTCCAAGCGAAAATTAAGGAAGACAATATTGTTTCCATTTTCCTCGTAAGATCATCATCACCATCGAAACAATGGACCGTGAAGCACTGCGTCAGCAGAAGGAACTCGAAAAGGCACGAGTGAAGCGCAACGAACGAGCCCGACTTTTACAGCGTCGGAGACTGGACAACGAAACGGTGCAACAGCGCGAGGAGAGGCTGGTGAAGCGACGAGCTTATATCAAACAGTGGAGAATGCAGAGACAGTTGGCAGCAAATGGCGCCCAACAACCGCAACCGCATCAACAGGTGGTGGTGGAGGAGACTCCTTTGGATATGCTCATCAGAGCACTGATTCTATTGATGCCCGAAGAGATCAGAGAGAATAACGGGGGCGCTGCCGACCGAAACGACCCTCAACAGAAAATGCAACCACCACAACAACAGCAACAGAATGGACCACAACAGCGGAACAATGTACCACAACGCCCCCGTCGTCGTCGTAAGGAGACACCAGCACAGCGAAAGACCCGACTAGAGCGTCAACGAGCCTACAATCGGCTGCACTATCGACGAAAGAGGGAGGAAGCCATGAAGGCCCGAAACGGGAATTGAGTTCCCAGTAGTGGTGGTGGGACCCAAGAATAGTTCCCAATAGAACCCACACACCCACTTTTTGTACATATATTATATAATCCTAAGTTAAGGATTCCTAACCATATTTTTCATTAATTCATTTATGTTATCTAACCCTAGCTTTTAGTTTAATAATAATCTAATGTAATAAAAGAAAGTTCCACTTACGTGTAAGAGGAAGAGTTGAGTGTTGCGTAAAAGATTTGAGTAGACCAGAATATTCAGAAAGTGTTAAGTAAGAATTTAGAGATGCGCGGAAGAATGTAGAGATGCGCAAAAGGATTTTGAAATGCACAAGAATATAAAGATGCGCGTGAGAATTTTAATATGCAGAAGAATGTTGAGATTTATAGGAATGTAGAGATGCGCACAAGAATATAAAGATGCGCAGAAGAATGTTAAGACGTACAATAATGTAGAGATGTTCTAAGATGAAGAGATGCGTGGAAGGTTGTAGTGATGCGCCGAAGAATGTAGAGATGCGCACAAGAATTTAAAGAAGCACAAAAGAATGTTAAGACGTACAATAATGAAGAGATGCGCGGAAGTTTGTAAAGATGCGCAGAAGGATGTTGAACGATAATGCCGAATAGTAGAATATAGCAAGAATACGCACGCGCAAGAATCTTCCCCAGAAGATTCCCAATACATCCCCCCAAAACAAACCATTACAGAATCCTCTGCATGACCCACAAATTCACAGTCGTACAGTTGAAACGTGTGATATTTAATTTGTAGATAATTAGATAATGACTAAAATGTAAATTAAAATAGAATGGTAGTGTGTACGATCGTGTGTAAAATCCTAAATGTGTTCTATGACTAAATAAGTGAATGAATAAGTAACATTAAGTAACATTAGTTAAAGTGTTAAGTAAAGTAGATAACAGTAAAATAGATAACAGCGATATAAAATGAATTCATCGACTAATGTTGTGTAAAATGTGTAGATTGTGGTTAGGGAATGTACGATCCTGGTTCGATCCAAATATCCTATATATAAACAAATGAATATACACGAATTAGTAGTAATTCTAGTAGATCAAACCCGAATTAACCTACCTAATGATGGGTGGCAACGCCCCTCTCCTCTGCCACACAAGCTCTACTGAAGATTCTCCACATAATTCTCATCCACGGCGACGTAGTCCTTTGGATTAATTGACGCCCGCTCCTGTCCCTCTTCGATCTTGATTGCAGCCGCCTGTAGATGCTTAGTGCGAATGTGCCTGAGCACATAGCTCCGAACAGTAGCGGCAAAGTCACAGCCCTGCCAGGTACAGCGAAACGGCTTCACGCCCAAATGAGTGAGATTGTGATTGCGCCAGGAGGTGCGAGTCTTGAAGCGCTTGCTACAGGTGGTGCATACAAAGTCGGCCGGGGGCGTCACTTGCTTTTTGGTTGGTGATTGAGCAGATGGACGGGCACGAAACGGTGAGATAGGTGCTGATGGAGCAGCAGGCGAAATTATACGACGATTGACTCGAGGTGAATTTCGTTGTACAGAAAGTGAAGATGGGGACGAATGTGGCGGAGTTCCTGAAAGACCCTCAATTGACTGTTCAGTTAATGGAGCAGTGGAAAATATTGGAACCTCATCTATGAAAAGCAAAGAAATTAGTGATAAAAACTAGTCGAGAATAGATTACCTTCATATTTGTTGTACTTCATCTTTTTCGATTGTATCGAATTAGCAGGCGGGAAATCCTCAAAATCAGAATCCTCGATCATTATTACTTTCTTCTCCAGGAGACGCTTCCCTTTGGAATTCTTCACAATATCCTTCTCGGAAACTTCTTCTTCCTGCTCCTCATCCTTCAGCTTTTCGGAAACTTTACTATCGAGATAAGCCTCATCCGCCATCAAGACAGACTCTTCGTCTTCAGAACGCAATAGTACTTCTGATGGCTGTTTATCATCCATCTCCTCCTTCTTCTCGGAAACCTTGAACATTGTTTCATTCACCTTCTGCTTGGGATACTCATCATCCTTATCAGCAACATCTTTCGCGGAAATTTCCTCCTCCTTCACCTTTTCGGGAACTTCACTATCGAGATGATCCTCCGCCTTCATAAGACATTCTTCGTCAGAACGCAGAACTTCTTTTGGTATTGGCTGTTCAGAATCCACGAGCATTGCTTCTTCCTCTTCTTTCTGCTGGGAACCCACCTTATCAGCAACATCTTTCGTGGGAACTACCTTCACATGACAGTGCTCCTCTTCTTCCTTAACCTTTTCTGGAATTTTCTTATCGAGATTAGCCTTAGCCATCATAAGACTCTCTTCGTCAGAACGCACAACTTCCGAACTTGGTTGTTCATCCTTCTCATTCACGAAATCTTCGAGCAATGTTTCGTTATCCTTCTGCTTCCGAAGATACTCATCGTTGTCCTTCTGGGAAACATCCTCCTCCTCTTCAATAACATCATCGGCAACTTTCTTATCGAGATAAGCCTGTGCCATACAGAAAAACTCTTCATCAGAAGGCATAGGTTGTTGACTAGCTACAGGTAATGATGATGATCGTTGTTCGGTGCCATTTTCAAGGTCACTTTCCTCGTCCTCTCCCTCATAGGAACTAGACTCGGGAGTTTGGGATGTTGAACCAGAACTCGTAGTAGTAGTAGTGTCCATCAAGTCCTCCTCCTCATCATCTTCATTATCGGTAAGTTCATATTCCACCAAAAGGCTCACTTGTGGAGTGAGCTCGCGTTCGGTTGGACCAACCCGGTGCGATCCAGTTTGACTTTGAGAACCTTGACCACCACTACCCTCAGCACTAGAAGAAGACGAAGGAAAGCCAAGAAAGTCAAAGGGCGAAAGGGCGCCCGACTGTCGTAGCAATTCGCGCACAATAGCATCATCAGAAATGTGATCCACCTGGGAACTAGTGAGCTGTGTGGCTTCTGTAACGAAAGGGGAAAATAGGATTAGTCAAAAGAGATAGGCAATAGATAGTATATAGATAGCAGGTAGGTAATCGATAGTAGATAGACAATCGATAGTAACGATAATATAAAACAAAAGAAGAAGCCATACCTCGCCCATCACTCAAAATGTCATCCAAATCGAACGCGGACAAATCGATACAGAGTGGCGCGGGACTTTTGGTCAGCGAGTCCTCGTCATCACCAAGATTACCATCAGTGTCGACATTGTCCTGTTCCATCATTTCGTTACCATCGCGAGACTGTTGTTGACCATACTGATGATCGTGAACGGCATTGTCCTTTATGAACATCCTCAGCATAGAACCATCGTTTTCAGTAGTAATAGAAGCAGTATCAGCATTCTCCCGTAAATCTGAAGGCGGTTCTGCCGCTTCAGGATCTATATGTAGGAAATATAACAGAAATTAAAACATTAAAAAAATAGAAAGACAAACATACCTGCTTCCTGTATTTGATGATCCTCTTCCATAATAATTTCCTGCTCCTTTTCCTCCTCATCCTCGACCACCGATTCAGAACCAGAACAATCATCAACTCCATCCTCCTGGTCGTCGGGCGTAGTAATCAAATCGCGAATCTCCTCGCCCACCTCGGCCGCATAGTTCAGTCCCATTTCTTCGAAAATCGTCTCCACACCAATGCTGGCCACCTGTCTGTCACTCTCATCCATCGGTTGGCTGTTACGGTCGCGAGTTCCAACACAAATAGAAAGTAGATCCACTGTTTGCTGTTGAGCGGATTCTTTGTGACGCTTGAAGCGAGTGATCAGCGAGTAGAACAGACCGAATGGCTTGAAGGTCTTTGAGCTCGACATATTTATGTGTAGTGACGATCGACCGACCGTCGACGGCCGTGATTGATAGAATAGAAAAAGGTGCGGCACCGCGGTTTATCTAAATTAGAAAATGATGATTAAAAGAGAGATAAGAGGTAAGTATAAGGTAGTTAGGTAGGTAAGTTAGTCGTACCTATAATAAATAGAAATAAAAATAGATAAAAGACCTAATTTCTAAATGAACAGAACGGACAGAGTAAGTGATATATCTGTCTATTTAATCTGGGGATTAATTATAGAAATATACGGGGATTAAAATATAAATAAAAGGGATAAATTATATAATTAACTAATTAAAATTAATAAATCCAAATCTGATAACAAAAATATGAGTTATATATTATGCTATACCAAAGGATTTTCGAAAGCGTAAATAAATAGGATTAATTAATTAAATAAAATAGCGTGAATTAAAATATAAATAAAAGGGACAAATTATAATTAATTAGTTAATTAAAATTAAAACAAATAATTAAAATAGGGAAATTCAAATAGACGATAAAAGGGATTGTAAATTAGAAAATAGAACAAAGACCAAATAGAAAAATCATATCTAATCACAGGTACCGTAATAATCTTACCTTTTCGTTATCGCGGAGTAAAAAGGCCAAAATAGAATCGGAATTTTCTGTTAATAGACGCACCAAATTGGTCCTAAAATAACGATAAAAAATCGATAAATAAGGGAGCGAAATTAATAGACAAAAACATACCTTCTGGGGGGAGAGAAAATGGACCAAAAATCGCCCAAAATCTTCTTTTTTTCTCGTAATAATCAAAAGATGACAGAACAGAAGTGACACGTCAGCGAACAACAAACAAAAGTGATAACTAAATTCTATTTGATCCTACTGCGCATGCTCATTCCCACACACAAAACAAAACAAAGCCAAACCAATTCGGTTAAAAGGGGGTAGTGGTACAGCTGGAAAGTAGAGGCGCTCAACACACCCCAGCGTGTACACACAGTATACAGTCAGTACTACACACCAACACAAAATAGTGCTACTAGCAATCAGCAAACAAATCGAATATTAACGCCATCTAGTGAGCGGAACGACAAACATTCGATTTAAAAATTCAAAAAATTGCGTAAAAAACGAAAAGGTATTTTATATTATATTATCATTATTACATTTTATAATAAAAAAGTCCCTAAATATAATAGTTATGTCTCAGATATTGTCCTATATATTATATATTAAATCAGTTATATATAAGTAAATTATTAAAAAATGAATAAAAGCTTAAAAGTAAAAGTGAAGATAAAAGAGGGAGAGAGAGGGAGGACAATATCAGAAGCGGGACGAGAATGAGTAGGACTTTTGATTAAAATATTAAAAGATGAAATAAAGTACTGATGTAATTATAATAAAAATAAAAAATCCTGAATAATGAAATAAAATAACCAAATTATAAATTAGATAAATTAAATAGATAAACTAAAATAATTACCGTATAATTTAGAGTAATTCTTGCTTAACGCTCAGATATTTCTGGATCTTCCGGTCCGCATCGGCCATATCATCAAATACAGTGCCTACAGCCTATATTAGGATGACAAAAGCATTAGCAATAGAGTTCCCTGGGGGCGTGCCGCCCCCGCACACTACTCTTACCTTAAGATGAGCCTTAATATGACTCATTATATTGGATCGACAAGCGCACCAATAGTCACAGCCGCGCCATTTACAGCCAAAGGGCTTCTTGCCCTGGTGCACCGAGTTGATGTGCTTGTGCAGCTGTATCTCGGTGCCATAGCTGCTGGTGGTGGTGCACTGGGAGCACTTGAACGGACGGGAACGGGGCGTGGTCATGGGCTGTTTACCACCGGTGCGGGGACGTTTAATTCCACTTTTGTACAACTCAGAAACGTGACGAAACTCAATTTCGGGCAACTGCTCCTCCTCTTCCGACTCATCCGAATCCTCATCATCATTGAACGGACGTACGGCAGCGCCAGCAGCAACAATTCCGGTGCTGGGAAGTTTACCACCAGAGCTGGGACGTTTACCACCGGTGCTAGGGGTCCCAGCAGACTTGTTCAACTTGGAAATGTGACGAAACTCAATGTCGGGCAGTACCTCAACCGATTGTTCCTCCTCATCATTCATGAAGGGATGACGTACAGCGGCAGCAGCAACACTTCCAGAAGTGTTGTTCATCTCGGCAATAGAGCGAAACACCACTTCGGGCAGACTCTCCTCCTTGATGATCGGAAAGGGACGATATGGATTCGGTTGCTGATTCTTCTCGTTACCACCATTCAACGGTCCATTACCATCCTCCACCAGCGCTACCGAATTACTACCACTAGCACGTCCCAACGGCTTCTTCATCGCCACTTTACCAGAAATAATCGGCTTCACATCCAGATCGTCCTTATCTTCCAGAAACGAAACCGCACGTACAGTACTACTTTGGACAGTAGCTGCAGTCTCACGTGGATCATCCAACAGTGCCAGTACACAGGCAGAAATGCCCCGCTCACGCTCGGTCAAGTGACGAGTCTTGATGTGCCGAGTAGCGGAATAGTGGGTATACGTCATGAAGCCACAGTTCTCCTTCTTGCAACGGAAAACTGGCTTGTCTCCGGATTCTTGTTGATCGCCAGCTCTGGATCTGGGTCGCGCCGCCCCCAAATCCTCCTCCTCTTCCTCATCATTCACACCATTCGAGGCCTCAACGTGCAGTTGAACGGCCCGACGAGTTACGCCTTCAAACTCACAGTGAGGGTGAGCACCGCACAGGAATCTGCCCAGCTGGTGATGGTGGGTGTGATGCCACTCGAGTAGATTGTGATTCCGAAAATAGTCCGCACAGTAGCCACAGTTGAAGCGGCTGAGACGGGCATGGGCCTCGATCAAGTGAATGTTGAGATCGGTTCTGTAGAATAAAAGGGAGAACGGAATTAGATATTAGACACACAATCCATAGTAGATAAATAGAGAATCGATAGGTAGATGGTAACAATCCATAGTAGATAGATATAGAATCGATTCTATATAAGTAGAGGATCGATACAATCGATGGTATCGATAACTGCGACTTACTTTGCCTTAAAGGACTGTCCACAGTCGGGTACCAGACACACGAACTCGTGTATGCCATGCTTCCGCTCAAGATGGGCCACCAGCTCGCCAGGCTGGATAAAGTTCCAGTCACACAAGCCCACCTTGGGACAGTCGAACACAATCGGAATCGAGTTTGAGTACTCCTGCACGTCGAAATCAATTCGGCACGAGCCGTAGCCCGAGTCTTGGGATGGTGGTCGGGAAGCGAAGGATGTACTGGGTCGTGTGGAAGTACTGGGTCTCGAAGTACTGGGTCTCGAAGTGCTGGGTCTCGAAGTAATAGGAGTCGGAGCTGAAGTTGGTTTACGAGTGGTACGAGCGGGAGTAGTTCCAGAAGGAGTGACAATAGAATCCTCAAATCGTAACTTCTTTGGCTTGGGAACCGAATGCTGACCACCACGGCCACCGGTTTGGCCAACACTTCCCGACGGGCCAGCAGCCGCCTGGTCACCATCACCATCGCCACGGGTCTGGTCAATTCCCGACGGGCCTGCAGCCGCCTGGTCACCATCATGATCAACAGCCGAACGGCGCTTCTTATAACTTCGTTTACCGGATGAGAAAGTGAAAGAAGCACGTCGGGGTCGAAGGCTCATACTGAATCTTGAAGTACTAGGACTCTGAGGAACCACCGCCGACTGGTCAGAAGCGGTGGCCACAGCCTCGGCAACTACGGGAACATTAGGAGCTTCGGAAATTACGGGAACATCGGGAATTATGGGAACTTCGATAGCCGAATTCGATTCTTGTCCACTAATAGCCGGAATAGTAATATCTTCCTCCTCCTCGACCTTAAGTTTAGGAACATCATCCAAAGCAAAAGTAACAGTAGTGGACAGTTTAGATTTAGATCGGCGACTTGAAGCACTACGACCACCATCAGGACTCTGAAGAACCTTATTCTTCTGGTCAGAACCTTCATCATCGGGAACATCACGGGAAGTCTGTCCACAGTCACCACCACCACCCGAAGTAGTCTCAGTAGTAGATAGTTTAGATCGGCGATTTGAAGCACTACGACCACGGGAACTCTGACGAACCTTCTTCTGGCCAGAACCTTCATCATCGAGAACATCGAAAGCCTGTCCACCACAGTCACCACCACCATCCGAAGTAATAGTATCAGTAGTAGATGGTTTAGATCGGCGACTTGAAGCACTACGGCCAGGACTCTGAACTGCCTTCTTTTTATTATTCTTCTTGTTCTGGCCAGAAAGACCACCACCTTCGGGAACATCGAGTTTCGGTGACTGTCCACTGCCGTCACCCGAAGAAGTACCGCCACCAGCAACGCCATCATTCGTAGTAATAGTCGGAACGTTAATCTTCTTTTCTTCTACAACAACCACGGGTTTTTGTTTTCCTTCGTGAGCGGCCGCTTCAAGATGATGTCCCCCACCGTTACGATCATCATCAACCTTAACCTTAGCCTTAACCATCACCTCCTCCTCTTCCTCCCCATCATCACCAATAGTGATAATAATATCTTGAGACCGCTTCTTGGCCTGCTCTAGACCAATCTCCCGAATTACCGAAGTCATATCTTTCACAGTCTCACTGAACAGATCGTCCAGGATGCGGCACCAAAAGTCCTCTTCGTGGCCATCACCACCGTTACGGTTACCATTACCACTAGAAGCAGCAGCAACAGCAGCAGCAATAGCAGCAGACCAAGAATTCCTATAACGATTCTTGGCCTCCTCGATACGGAGATCGAAAGTGGGCAAAAACTTGCGGATAAAGACATTTGACCGGACAAATTTCGGTTCTAATGGCGATGATGATGATGATAGTTCGGCCATCGTGTGATGTTGTTGATAATGATGACAATGAATAGATAGGATGATAAACAAAAGGCGATAAGCGAAAATGCAAAAGGCGAGAGAAAATAACGAGAAACGAGAAAACAACGTGGCTGGCTCGGCTGGCTACTCACACAGACAGACAGAGGACAGAGGAGCAGACAAAGGAAGAGGAGGGAAACTCTCTCAACGCTCGCTCAACGTTCGTGTGGTGCGGTGCGATGATGCAAACTTTAGTTGCAACTTCCCTCACCAGATGGCATCACTAGAATTATTCAAATTATTTTACACGAAAGGCATTAAACGTATGAAGAGAGATAAAGATCGGAATTTCATTATCTATTCTTTATTATATTTATTATTAACGAATGTAAAATATTAATAGATGACATATATCTGATAAATGAAAGAATTGTTCATATTTAATGTTTAGTCTAATTGCTCATTGTGGGGTCCTCTTTCCACATTTGAGTCATTCATAGATGACGTAAGTAGGATATTTTCCCAAGTGTTTAGTAATAAGGAATATATATTATTATGATTACATCTGATAATAAATTAAAGAAACGTTCGTAGAGGACGTATTTAATTTAGTCTAATTCTGAATTCAAAATTCAGAATTGCGTCATCTCATTCCGAATATGAGTCGTTCTTAGATGACGTACGTTGGATACTTTTAGAGGATTTAATAAGGAATATATAATGTCCAGATTAACCATTTTAAGAGGATGACATATTACATCTGATAAATGAAAATATCGTTCATAAATGAAGTATCGTAATTCACATTAAGTAGGTTCCATTTTCCGAATTTGAGTCATTCATAGATGAAGTACGTAGAATCATTTTCTGGGTTTAGTAAAGAAAATATATAATGTTAAGATATTGCATGTTACATCTGATAAATAAAAAGATTGTTCACAGAGGACGTATCAGTTATATTCTAATTCACATTATGTGGGGGTAATCATACAGAATTTGAGTCATTCCTAGATGAGGGATACTTTTCTGAATTTAG
Organism: Rhizoglyphus robini; assembly: GCA_023373905.1. Lineage (NCBI taxonomy): Eukaryota > Metazoa > Arthropoda > Arachnida > Sarcoptiformes > Acaridae > Rhizoglyphus > Rhizoglyphus robini. The sequence continues at coordinate 878,678 of JAKIJQ010000046.1, forward strand.
TAAGGAATGTATAATGTTAAGATATTGCATATTACATCTGATGATAAATGAAAGAATCGTTCATAAAAAACGTATCAATTAGTCCAATTCACATCAAGTCACTTCGGAATATGAGTCATTCGTAGATAACGTATGTAGGAACCTTTTCAATAATAAAACTCGACTACATTTTCATTTTTTTCGGGTTCAGTTTGAGCTTCTTCTTGTCCGGTGGCTTCATTTTGGGAAATTGCCTGAGAATCCATTTGCGAGCCTTCCAATAACGGATATTCCTCCCGTAAACGTTCCTGTGAATCCACATCAATAGAATCTTCCTGGGAATTTCCACCTCCATCTGCACCACCACCACTTGCAACATTCTTGACCACACGTAATTTGCGGATCTGTTCGATGTGAGTGCGCACCTTGGACCGACTCGTAGAAATAAAGTCACAGTCCGGGTGGCTGTCACACTGGAAGATGCCCACCTGGTGGACGGATTGATGGGTACGCAGCAAGTGGTAGGACTTGAAAGTCTTGGAACAGCGATAACATGGCCACTGGTGCAGTTGGGAGTGGTCAACACGAATGTGCTTGGACATGTCCGATCTGTGGAACGGCGGGAGAGAGAAAGAGACATTATACATTATTCGGGGGAAATGACAATAGAATCTAGGTAAGGGAAAGATCCCGTGTGGGGGTCCACTTCACCTATGCAGTTACGCGGATTTGGGGGTGGCGGCGACCACATTAAGTCCTAGTCTACGTAACTGTACAGATAAAGTAACTGCATACATTAGGAACCAGTGAAAACCTACTTGACCTAAAATATTTTCACGCAACATTGACTAATAGTTAAGTTTTCATATAGAAATTAATATTCCAAAATCTCAGGGTCCTAGGATAGTGGCTTGATACCTACAATAGATGCACTGATTTGAGTTAAAGCTTTAAAGTTGCTACCTTTGGCCATGCATCTTTGGTAGGTATCAAGCCGTTATCCTAGGACCCTGAGCTTTTGGAATATTAATTTCTATATGAAAACTTAACTATTAGTCGATGTTGCGTAAAAATATACGAACCAAATACTTATTCGCTGGCTCCTAGCATAGATGAAGTGGCCACCCAAACGGGATTATCTTCTCCCGCAAACTACAATAGATAACAAACAGACTTACTTTGACTCGAAGGACACTCCACAACCCTCAACATAGCATCGATGAAGCTCAATACGGTGAGCTTTAAGCAAATGATCCTTAAAAGCAGCTAAACTGGTCACCGTGATCTGACAGTTGTCCTCCGAACAGGCGAGCACCACAATATTGATCTTCACCTTATCAGCAGCGCCATCATCATCACGGGGAGCGGTCCTCTTCGTTGGACCTTTAGAAGTACCTTCTTCAGCATCCTCTTCGTCCATAACCTCAACATCATCCACAACAACTCGAGGTGTCTTCTTTGCGTGACCCTCGACCTTCTTGGGAACCAACTTTTCGATGATCGATTCGTCAACATGTCCACCAACTTGTCCACCAACTTTTCCACCATTATCAACAGATTTGCTATTAATATTCTCATCATCCTGAACCGAACAGTCCCGAATCCAGCCGACCATATTAGGCACAAGCTCGCTCAGCAGATTGTCCATAATTTGGGCTGATGCATTGTAGTGATCAGTAGCAGTACCACCGCCAGCAGCAACAGCCTTAGTCGAAGAATCTATTTGCCGTTTGACATTGTCGAATCGGACCAAAAGAGTGGGCATCAAGTGGGAGAGCATCTTTGAGGTGCAAAGGTACTCGGGCAGAGGTGGTGATGGTGGTGGTGGTGGTGGTGGTGGTTGAGGATCCATGATGATGCTTTAAATGAAGATGGTGATGATAATATAAAAAAATACCAAAAAACAACGAAAATCTTAAAAGCTCTCGTAAATCAAACAATACACTAAGCTGACAAAAATATCTCTAACTACAACACAAGTTACACAACGTACTCAAACATAAACAAAAATAGTTCCGCCGTTACTCACCAGATGGCACCACTAAAACTTTTCAAATATTTTTGGCACGAAAACTTAACAAAGTGATGACAAATACAATTTGGAAGAATATAATATAGATTCGATCGATATCGATATCGTATAGACAGTACATAAAAATTTATATATTACTATTAATTATACTAATATATTAATTATTTAATGTTAATGAATTATAATGTAATCATAATATACAGTGAATATATAGGGAATATGTGTAAGGAATAAGATGTACTAACATATGATACGAATAATATAAAAGGATCCTTTCGTAAATGTCGTTACTCGTAGGTTAATCTAATCTAATTGATGCAACACACATCTAATGTTGATATAAGGGTTGGCTAATATAATGTAATGTACGACTAACTACTAATCTTCACCTTCACACCTCCAACTTCACATCCGATCCATTCTGTTCGCTGGCACGTGCCGCAGCTTCACCTCCTTCCTTCATTCCGATTCGTTCATCTTCTTGCACAGTGGCACGTGCACCTCTTCGTCCTCGACGGTGCACCTTTTCGTAATGCCAATAGACTTGCATTCGAGTAGTGGCCACAAACGAGCAAACACTTCGGCAGGCACCTCCACCACAACCACCTGCACGACGACCACATTGGAACCGGCCAGTCTGGTGGTGAAAGATCACGTGACGCTTCAGACCGTCGTGGGATTGATACACTCGGAGGCAGTAATTGCAGATCATTCGCGCATCTTTGAGGTGCTTGTCACTGGTCAAAAAGTGCTCGTCCATGTCCTTCCTGCGGGGGAGATTGGGATAAAAATAAAAGTTAATTAGAGAATTAACAAAAGAAGACAATCGATAGTAGATCACAATCGATACTTACTTTTTGTAGAAAGTCCTGCCGCATCCCTTCACAAAGCATGGATAAGGACCAATATTATGATTGTCCCACAGGTGAGCGGTCAAATCACGCGCATCTAGGCTCATAAGATCACAACCCTTCTTCATACAATCCAAAGTTAGGGTGATCACCCGTTTGTTGTTCCTCTTTTTCATATTCTTCTTCTTGGATGCTCCAAGCGATGCTGATGATGATGGCAGAGGAAGAAGCGATTCGGGCAAGTCAAATTGGGACAAAAATTGAGGGGATCCTTTGATAGAAGAGAAAGCATCATCATCCAACTGGGCAACGGATCGAGATGCTTCGAAATGATTGGGAGATGGAGTAGGAGAAACGGGTTCGTTTGAATGATTCAAGGCCGTAGCCGAATAAGAAGCAGAAGTGGCAGCGGTGGTCACTTCTCGGGAAGCTCCACATTTTTTACCGAAAGAGTCATCGAGAGTCTGTGGCCAGGACTGATAATTTGAGGGTGATGATGAGCCAACTGAGGTGGTATCAACGCGCAGTTGATCATCGTCAACAATCTCCTCTTCTTCGGAAGCTTCCGAGTTGTTGTGGTCGTTGTTGCCATCGTTGTTGTTGTTCGATCCACCAGGACTGACCAAAAGTTCGGCTGCCGAAGAGCCATCCTGACCACCACCATTACCATCACCGTGCTTCGAGTGGCCCGAGGAATCGAATACACCAAAGCCGTGCTGGTGGCCATCTCCAAATCGCTGACTCAATTTCGCCATACGATCGCACACTTGAACATCGCCAACATGTCCTTGGCCAGTCTGTCCGCTAACATCATCACCGAAACTGATACCATCGGGAGAAATCGTGAAAACATCTTCGGATGCTGCTCGATCAGATGCGGATCCTCCCTGAGCATCATGATAACCATAACCGTGCTTCGAGTGGTCAGACGAACAGTAATACGCATCGCCACCGTCACCATCACAGCCGCCGCAGTAGTAGCTACCATCCAGACGGGGCTTCTTCGAACCACCAGGACTCTGAAGATCATCGCCGTCTTCGGGCATCAAATCATAACCATCTCCGTGTCCACCAGTGGTCAGAGCCGTAGCATGAAAGTGGCCACCACCGCTACCGTCACCACCGAGATCATTACAAAGGTATTCGCCGAGCGATCGCTTCCGAACACAATCATCAGTCGTCTGACTCACACCGCTTCGTGTAGAGATAGTCTGTGGGGTAGAAATAGCCGGATCGGTAGAATTCGCTGAAGGGGTAGAAATAGCCGAAGGGGTAGTCAAAACCGGAGTAATAGAATTATCAGTAGTCTCATCGAAATAGACCGCTTCAGCGCCCGGAATTACACCGACAAAGTCCTGGACCGTGTTGACAAATAGATTATTTACAATAGCATCCGACTGGTCACCCGTGGATGATGATCCCAATCGCCGGAGAGCGTCCTTTGCGGCTTCAAAGCGCACAAGCATCCGGGGCAAAATCACCGTACCGAAATCCGCCATCCTGGTGCGCGGTTCGATTTCGAAAGTCAGACACCTAAAAGATAGAGCACATTTATGAACATTCCTTTTATCAGATTATTTACCTCTGTTTTCGTTTGGTTTCGAGTGAGGGTCTTCAATGTAGGACAGAATACAGGACACTCTTCTTGGGAAGAGGATACGACCACGAATGGACTTCGAATAAGTTAGCGTTCGGTTGAGTGAGTCAGTTCGAGTTTCGACTTTTTGATCGTTGCGATGTGATCTGTACGAGAACAAAAAGCAGAATGAGAGAAAGAACGAGAAGAAGAACCCGAGCTCAACTCGGTGAGCGCCAAAGTAGAAATCGAAATTAATCATCAGAATAGATAGACTCATCAGGGGAAGAGACGATAGGTGGCACTAGTGGTTGAATAGTAGATAGTTGCGGGCTGTATAGAATGACTATTTTGAATGTAGAGAATTTTGAATAGAAACTATGGATACCATAATAGATATTATAAGAATAATCTAAAATAATCTAAATTAACCTAAAATAATTTTAAATATAGATAATCAATAAAGAAATCAATAGGAAAAGGTTAATGAATAAAATATACGACAGAGACATTTTAGAGACCTTAGAGAATAATATAAAATAGGAATAATTTAAACAGTATACAAATTAAATTAAAATTCCAAATCACAATTCCAAAAAGAACTTACCCAATTACCCAAAAATCAAAACGAAAAATCAGAACGAGAAAAGGTAAATTCCTGCAAAAAGAAACCGTTCACATTCCCATTCACAGAGAAATCGAAAAGAACCGAATCGAACCACGTTCCACCTCATATACTACTCATATTCTATTCATCTCAACGGTATTGATGAACGATGAACGAATGTATCGACAACACAATTTATGATTATTTAATTTAATCTTAAATAAAAGGAATATAAACTACATGAAACTACTCATACTAAACCACAAATTTTGCGCACAAGAATATTATATGTTGTGTAGCCAATATTAAAATGATAATAAAAATCAATATAATCAATCAATCAAATAGATAATAGTGTGTCGCATATGATAAGAGCTATTAAATGATAATAAAAAATAAAGTAATGAACGAATCGATATCGAAATCTAGACTCTACTCGAAAAAAGAGACTCAACTTACGTAAAATATGTAAAAAAGTATACATGTGCGGTGGTTTAAGCAAGCAATATGATTCTTCTATAGATTATGGATATATATTGTAAATAAACACATAAATAGGATGTATAAAAACAGATAGATGATGATGCTGAAGTGGATAGGTGTTGTCATGGAATCTAAAGTAAAATCAAAAGAATGTTAGTTGCAATAAAAGCAATAGATACATTCTATATACCTCTCTCCTCTATCGCTTCACTCCAGTGTCCGCAACATAGGTCATCACATCCTCTGTGACCTTGTGTATAGCAGCCACGTGCCGTGTGGCACTGGTCTTGTACAGAGTGGCAAAGGGACAGCCGGACCAGAGGCAACGATATCGCTTCGGTCCCGTTTTGACCACTCGCCGTGGTGGTGCTTTCGGTGGTGCTGCGGCCACCACTTCTGCCGGTGGTGGTTCTACTTCTTCTTCAGCAGCAGCGGCGGCCACTGCCACGGATGATGCTTCAAGGCCTGAAGACTTTCGAGGCTTCTTGTAGGAAGACCACGACTTGTGGCTTCGCTTACGCTTCTCTGGTCGAGGATGCTGTTGAGTAGCGGCGATAGTGGTCTCGGTGGTCACGGTGGTGGCGTCCTCGGTGGTGGTCACGGACAGAGTCGAGGTCGTGGTCAATGATGCTTCAAGAGTATCACCAGTGATCAATGCTTTCTCTTCCTCCTTCTTCTCCGAACAACAAAGATGAACCTGACAAGCAAAGTCACGCATTTCGGGCGCCGGTTCTTTTGTTTCCTTACTTTCGACATTGATTACCTCGGGGGGAATGACGTCGACATAGGCAGCTACGGTGGCCACTACTTCAGCCGCTTCTTGAAAAACTGAAAATCTGGTTCGATGCTTCTTGGTGGTGGTGGTGGTTGTGGTTTCGGTTGTCCACTCGTGTCCACCAGATTTGCGCTTACGTTTCAATGTTTGTTGTGACTGTTGTTCAGTGTCGTCGGTGATGGTGGCCTCGGAGATGGTCTCGGTGGACACGCTGGTCACGGTGGGGCTCGATGGTACTTCTTGTGATGATGACTGACTATCGCTCAAAGAACGATGCAACGAAACAATAAGTGGTGCAATGGAAGATGTGATTGGTGGTTGAGACTGTTCTTCGGCTTCAACGTTCGATGATGGTTCATTACCGTCCATGTCCATTTGTCCGTGTGGTTTCATGTTCTCGGGAACATCTTCGGCCTTTTGACCAACATCATCACACAATATACAATCATATTCGGTCGTGCGTTGATCATCCTCAATGTTGTCCCCCACCTTTTGATTGTCGGCCTTTAGTTCAACATTCGATGATGGTTCATCTTCGTTGTCGGCCTTTAGTTCAACTTCCGAAGATCCTTCATTACAGGTGGTATCCACTGTCAACTGTCCGTCGGCCTTTAGTTCAACATTCGTCGGCTCATTACAAGTGTCCGCCATCAGTAGCTCATCATCCACCGGCTGATATTTGTCCATTTGTTCATCACAACAAATCAACCACTTTGTTAGTTGTTCAACATCCTTCAACTCATCTTGTTGTTCATTACTGCAAGTGGCCACAACCATCTGCGGTTCCTTGTCCACTGGTGGACCATCTTCGGACTTTTGTCCTTCCACATCATCACACAATATACAATCATATTCGGTCGTGCGTTCATCAGCGTCGTGATTGTCCTCCGCTATTTTATCGTCGGCCTTTTGCTCATCACGGCTATCAGTGGTCAGTTCAGTGTCGGTGATGGTCTCAGAGATAGCCTCGGTGGACACGGTGGTCACAGTCGGGATCGATGATTCATCTTCTGGTGGTGAACTATCGGCCAAAGAAGAATGCAACGAAACAATCGGCGCTTCAAGAGAAGAAGCAGATGTAACTGGAGGTTGAGACTGTTCTTCGGTCTTTAGTTCAACATTCGTCGGTTCATTACATGCGATGTCCTTCAACTGTACTTCATTGTCCAGTTCTTCATCCTTTAGTTCATCATCGCTTATTTGTTCATACTGTTCAGAACCATAAACCTCCTCGTCGGCCTTTAGTACAAAGTTCGCCGACTGCCATTGGTCAGAATTGTTATCCTCCACCTTTTGTACTTCTTCTTCTTCTTCGGCCATCTTTTGACCATCATAAACATTCTCTGGTTGATCAACAACCTCATCATCATCGTCATCCTTTAGTTCATCATCGCTAATCTGTTCATACAGTTCATCGGCCTTTGGTTTGTCATCATCTTCCTTTAGTATTAGTTCGGCAGCCTTTGATTCAGATTGATCATTACAAGTGTCCACCATCATCTGTTCTTCGGCCTTTTGTTCCAATTGTTGTTCACTACCACCAGCGCTGCTCTCCTCCGTCAGTTCAGATTGTTCATCATCGGCCGTTGTTGATTCATCATCGTTGTACGACATTTGCACGTCGGCCTTTTGCAGTATGTCAAATAGTTCAGAATAAATTCTGTCAAGGAGTACAAGTGATATATTGGTGAGAATGTTTTCTATTTTTACAAGTTCATCATAAAAAACATACCTTTGTTCATATTGTTCATAAGCTTCGGCCTTTTGTTGATCTTCATCGTTTTGTTCAGTACCGCCACTTTCTGCTTCAAGTCGGTCGGCCTTGAGTTCAACATTCACCGGTTCACATTCACCAGCACTGTCATCCACCGCTGGTTCATCGGCATTTTGTTGATCTTGTTGACCTTCAGCCATAAGTTCTTCGGCCTTGAGTTCAACCTTCACTGGCTCACATACTTCATCACATCTGTCGGCCATAAGTTGAACATCCTCGGCCTCCTGCTGTTCACAACCATCGGCCTTTTGAACATCAACTTTGGTTGGTTCATTACGACTGTCCAACACAACCGTCTGAAGTTCGTTATCCACTGGCTCTTCGGCCATTAGTTCGTCATTATCATCTTTCTTCAGAAGTTCAGAAGCATCGGCTTTTAGTTCAACGTTCAATGATGGTTCATTACAAATGTCCGCTATTTGTTCGTCGACCACAAGTTCAACCTTCGTTGATTCATTACTATTTTCCATCTGTAGTTCCATCGTGTCCTCTGGTGGTGGTCCATCTTCGGCCTTTTGACCATTATCATCATTACACAATATACAATCGTAGTCGGTCGTGCGTTCATCGTTTACGACCTTTTGATCGTCGGTCTTTAGTTCAACGTTCGCTGGTTCATCTGTGGCAATTGGCTCAACATCCTTCGGCTCATAATCGTCGGCCTTTTGTTTGCCATCAGCCTTCAACTCAAGTTCCTCATTACGTCCGCAGTCGGCCTTTTGATCATCATCACCACACAATATACATTCATAATCGGTGGTACGTTTATCTTCATTGTTGTCTTCCACCTTTTGATCATCACAACTGTTGGTGTCCATTAGTTGAACATCCTTTAGATCATCTTGTTCAATACCAACTTTGGCCATAAGTTGATCATCAACCTTTTGTACTTCTTCTTCATTTTCCTTTTGTTGATAGTCAACCTTCAGTTCATCATGAATGCTATCAAAGAAAGGTGAGATTCTTTTTATGGGTAAAAGGATAAACGTACCTTTGTTCAAGCTGTTCATCGACGTTGTTGCCTTCTGCCTTTTGATGATCAACTTTGGTGTCCATTGGTGGCGGTACTTCTTCGGCCATTTGATGATCAACATCCTTTTGTTCACACAAAATACAGTCATAATCGGTGGTTCGTCCATCATCGCTGTCCTCCACCTTTTGTTCATCAACAACTTCGACCTTTTGCCCAAGATTTTCATCAACATTGATACCTTCTGTCTTTTGTTGATCAACTTTCGTGTCCTTTGGCACTTCTTCTTCGGCAATTTGTTCATCAACATCCTTTTGTTCACACCAAAGACAATCATAGTCGGCCAATCGTTCATCTAGATTCTGATCGTCGGCCTTTTGCTGACCATCGTGGCCCGCCATCTTTTGTTCATAACCACTAGTGTCTATGTCCATTAGTTCAACATTCTTCAGCTCATCCTGTTCATCGCCAACTTCAGCCATTTGCTGATCAACATCCTTTTGTTCACACCATAGACAATCATAATCGGTGGTTCGTTCATCGTCATTCTTCACCTTTTGATTATCGGCCTTTTGTTGTTCACCATCAGCCTTCAACACAAGTTCATCATCATAATTTTGCCCGTTGTCGGCCATTTGTTCAAAATGTTCTTCCTCGAACTTTAGTTGTTGATCATCCTCAGATTTTTCGTCCTTTAGTTTGTCATCGTTATCATCATCAAGAACTGAAGCAATGGTTCGATGCTTCTTGGTGGAATCGGTTATCAACTCGTGACCAGAATTGCGTTTACGTTTCAATGTTCGTTGCGGCTGTTCGGTGTCGGTGATGGCTTCGGTGGCCTCAGTGGTCACGGTCGGGCTCGATGGTACTTCTTGTGGTGGTGGACTATCGGTCAAAGAAGAATGCAACGAAAGAATAGGAGGCGAAAAGGAAGATGTGACTGGAGATTGAGACTGTTCTTCGGCTTTTAGTTCCACGTTCGCTGATGATTCATTACGACTGTAGACCATCGGTTGTTGATTATCCTCTGCTTCGCCATCCATCTGCAAATCACCAACTTCGGCTTTTTGTCCATCAACATCCTTCTGTTCACACAAAATACAGTCGTAGTCGGTTGTGCGTTCATCGTCAACGCTGTCCACCACCAACTTTTGTTCATCGTCGGCCTTTTGCTCAAGACGTTCATCAAAGATGGTGTCTTTTTGTTGAAGAACTTCCTTTGGTTCGTGTTGTTGCTGTTCATCACCACGGTCGATGTCGGCCATTTGTCCGTCCGCGGTTGGTTCATCAAAGTTGTCCTCTACCTTTTGTTCATCACTAACTTCGACAATCAGTTGATCAACTTCTTTCAGTTCATATTGTGAATCACGGCTAGTGGTCATCGGTGGTTCCTTATCTTCGGATACTTCTTCGGCCTTTAATCCTTCAATATCATCGCACAATATACAGCCATAGTCGGTGATGGTTCGTTCATCCTCACTGTTATCTTCCACCTTTTGATCATCGGTCTTTTGTTGATCATCAGCCTTTAGGCCTTCAATGTAACTTCTGTCAAAGGAGAAAAGATTGAGCGTCAGTTTTGTAGGGATAAAGAGATGGTCATATTATTACCTTTGCACAGCACCACATTCGGCCATTAGTTGATCAAAAGTCTTTTGTTCATATTTGCCATTACCGCAACTATCGCCTGCAATCTCAAGTTGTTCATTATCCACTGGTTCTTCTTCGACCTTTTGTTGATTAACATCCTTTGGTTCTTTACCGATGTCGGTCACCATCTTCGATTCCGTGTCTTCTGGTCCATCTTCGGCCTTTTGTTCATCACACCAGAGACAATCATAGTCGGTCGTGCGTTCGTCATCGTTGTCCATCACATTTTGATTGTCGGTCTTTTGTTCATAACTTCTTTCGGCCAGCAGTTGATCATCCACTTTTTGTTCAAAGTTCGGTGATTCACATTGTTGTTGTCCATCAACGCTGTCCTCCACCATTTGTTCATCACCATTCTCGGCCATTTGCTGATCAACTTCCTTTTGTTCACACAAAATACAGTCATAATCGGTCGTGTGTCCATCATCGCAGTCCACCGCAACCTTTTGTTCATTGTCGGCCTTTAGTCGATCCTCACCAAGTTGGCCATCACCGTACATTTGCTTGTACTGTTCGTATTCGGCCTTTAGTTGATCAACGTCCTTCGGTTCATATTGTTCATCATCATCGCGACAGTCCACAACCTTTTGTCGGTCGGCCTCGAGTGGATCATCAACATTCTTTGATTCACCCGAAATGTCCTCCATACCAAAATCCTCTAGTTCCTCAAAGTCAATCTGTCCATACTGCTCGTAGCCATCTAAATCGGCCTTTAGCGCTTCGTCCTTTAGCTGCTGGTACTTGAGGCCTTCATTGTAGATCCTGCACAAAGGGATAAGGGTAAGTGATCTGTTGTTTAGAGTTAAAGTTATGATCTTACCATAGTTCATATTGTTCATAATCGTAATCGGCCTTTTGCGAGTCAATTTCCTTGAAATCATAGGCCACATCGTCGGCCTTTTGATCGACATTCGATGGTGATTCAGGCTGTTCATCATCGTTATCCACTATATTCGGTTCATCATCATCACTGTCGGAGATGTCCATTGGTTCAACGTTCTTAAAGTCATCATCATCACAAACTTCGGCCTTGAGTTGATCATCTTCCATTTGTTCATTTCGGCTTTCGGCAACAACCACCATCATCTGTAGTTCCTTGTCCTCTTCGGGTTCGGCCTTTTGTCCTTCATCACCATCACCACACCAGAGACAATCATAGTCGGTGGTTCGTTCCTCATCGTCATCCACAATCTTTTGTTTGTCGTCGGCTTTTTGTTCTTCATTACCAGCAACAACTTCGACCATTAATTGATCATCATCGACAACAGACTTTTGTTCACACAAAATACAGTCGTAGTCGGTCGTGCGTTCATCTTCAACATTGTCCACCAACACCTTTTGTTGATCGTCGGCATTTTGTTCAACATTCTTCAGATCATCGTTGATGCTGTCAATGATAGAGATAGGTGAGTTATATGATTTTTATGGGTAAACGGATAAACATACCTTTGTTGTTCATTAACCTTTTCTTCGGCATTTAGTTGATCGTCAACATCCTTTGGTTGTTCATTACCAATGTCGGACACAATCATCTGTGTTTCGGTGATCACCGGTACTTTTTCGACCGTTTGAACATCAACATCCTTCTGTTCACACCAAAGGCAATCATAATCGGTGGTTCGCTCATCGTAATCCTTCACCATTTGATCGTCGGCATTTTGTTCTTCATCACCACCACCGTCGGTGTCCATAAGTTCAGCGTCCTTTTGGCCGTTGTTGGCAGCAATCTGCGGTTCCGTGTCCACTGGTACTTCTTCGGACTTTTGTCCAACATCAACATCCTTTTGTTCATCACACCAGAGACAATCATAGTCGGTCGTGCGTTCGTCATCGTTGTCCACGGCTATTCGATCGTCGGCCTTCGGTCCCTCAAAGTTATCCCCCACCTTTTGTACTTTATCTTCTTCATCTTTTTCCTTCAGTTGATTATCCTTCAGTTCGTCGGCCTTTTGTTCATCATCACCACCACCGTCGGTGTCCATAAGTTCAACATCTTTTCGGCGATCATCACCGATGTTGGCCACAATCTGCGGTTCAGAGGCCACCGGTTCTCCGGACTTTTGTTCACACAAAATACAGTCGTAGTCGGTGGTGCGTTCGTCGTGCCAATCCACCTGTTGATCGTTGTCGGCCTTCGGTTCTTCAACGTAGTCCTCCACCATTTGTACATCTTCTTCGGTTTGTTGATTATCCTTAAGTTCGTCGGCCTTTTGTTCATCAACGCTGTCCACCATCTTCTGTTGAACATCCTTTAGTTCATCTTTTAGTTCATCATCGCAGATGCTGTTTTATGAAGAGAAAGGTGAGAAATACTTTTTAAAGATATTAAAGAAAATCATATTACCTTTGTTGTTCATCAACTTTTTCATCGGAATTTAGTGGATCGATATCCTTTAGTTCGGATTGTTCATTACGGTTGTCGGCCTTTTGATCATCACCGCCGAGGTCAGCCACTTGTTGACCACAACCGTCTGCGTCCACAACAACGTCCTTCAGCTCGAACTGTATATCGCCGTATTCGGATACTTTTGGTGGATCAACATTCTCAGGCCGTTCGGCCTTTTGTCCACAACCACCACCACCACTACCACCACCATCATCATCATCCTTATGATCGTCGGCCACTTCCTGAATCAAATCATCGAGATACAGACTCATATCAAAGCTGTGCCACTTGTCCGCGGCCTCCTCATTCGGCGCCCGATCGTTCGGTGGCCGTTCGGCGGACATGTTCACTGTCCTGTAAAATAAAATAGATAAAAATGCAAACAACAGGTAGGGTAATAAACAATATAGACTTACCTTTAGCAGGTGATAATAATAATAAACAACAAAATAGGGAGAGAACGCGTAATAATTTGCACGTGACAAAACGACACAAAAGCGACAGCCAAAAAAGCTCGCGTGCGGAGAGAGCGGCGTGGAGAGCGAGCCACCAAATGCGCACACATTCGGTGAAGACGCATGCGCACTTTGCACTCCTCCATTAAACTCTTCACTTTACTCTTAAAATGGGCTGTACCGCCCACACATAAACACCATTCATAAAGGACATAACTCTATATAACTTTACATGAAAAAAGTATAAACAAAAGATGGCGGTAAAAAGAGGGGCGCTACAACCCACAAAAATATATTTAAAATTTAAATTAATATAATTAAAATTTAAATTAATATAATTAAAATTAATTAATTAAATTAAATTAAAACATTAATATTTGAAATTAATCGTTTTTTTATTCATTAAAGTTAAAACAAAGTATATGAACAATATGAAGTAGAGTAAAGTACATGTAGAGATGAGAAAAAAACAGATAGATAAACAAACTATAAAATATATCAATCTATTCTTATAAAATGTCTAATTGTTCTGGGAAATCTTCCTGACTGACTGTTGTGAGTGAAATATATTGAGAACGTAACCCAAAGCTTAAAGTTTCCAAAATTCTAAAAAAAACTTGGTTGGCAAAATATAGCCCATCTTCGTAGAGAAAGAATTAATCATCTTGAGAATCTCATTGGGAAACTTGTTGAGAATATTTCTTGGAACCCCCTTGAGAATTTTGTTGTTTGGAAACCACTTGAGAATCCTCCCGCGAAACATCTTCCTAATCATCCAACGGAAAGTCCTCCAGTAAAGCGGAATCTTGAGAATCCACAAAAGAATCTATCTGGGAACCACCTTCTCCAGCAGCAGCAACATTCCCAGAAGCAGCAGCCACCTTCGCGGCTCGTTTTCGGGCCAACCGAATATGACCGTAAACCTTCATACGATTCGATGCGGTATAGCCACACTCCTCGGCACACGTTTCACACTGAAAGACGCCAGCCTGGTGAGAGAGTTGATGGGTACGAAGGGTTGGGTAGGAGAGAAAGTGCTTCGAACAGCGGCAACATGGCCACTGGCGCAGTCGGGCGTGGGCAACACGAATGTGCTCGGACATGTCCGATCTGTAAAAAAGAGAAGAAGGGAGTGAAAAAGAGGATCACAAAAGAATGTAGATGTAAGGGAACATCGATAGTAGACGATAACTTACTTCGACTCATAGGACGCACCACAACCCTCGACATAACATCGACACGAACGAATGCCATGAGCTACAAGCAAATGATGATTGAAAGCGGCCAAACTGGGCACCGTGACCTCACAGTTGTCCTCCGAACAGTTGAGTTCCACAATTTTGACCTTCATCTTATCGTTACCACCACCACCAGCACGGGGAGAGGTCACATTCCTCTTCTTCGAACCACCAGGAGTACCACTACCAGCTTCATCCAACTCTTCTTCATCCTGTTCACCACTCTCAGCATTCACAACTCGAGGTCTTTTGTTCGCCTGACCCTTGGCCAACACCCGCGATGTCCTCGGACCCAGCTTCTTGCCCCTCGAGGGTCGATAGTCGGGATCGGCGCGTACATTCTCGGGCGCCAGTTCATCATCACTACGCCACAGACGTTCAAACTCGTGGTCCGAGTCCAGTGGACAGGGACTGGGCTCCCGCCTTCGATAGTGCTCAATGGGTGGAAATTCGGGCAAATTCGGGTCGCGACCCTGCTCTTCTTGACCCTCCTGCACATCAAAGTCATCATCGTACAGGTCCAAATTGGGATGGGGCGCATAGGTGAACGAGAGATGGGGCTCGGGTAGGGTGACCACCATTGGGGGTTGTGAGACAACGTTTCGGGCAAGGACATTGGCACGGGCACGTATCCAGGCACGGCTGGTTGAGGGTTCACTATTGGGATAAACATCTTGACCGGGGGTTGAGGGCTTTGGGTTGAAGTCATTTGTACCGGCACCGGCATTGTTTAGCATTTGATCACACATTGAAGAAGAGGTTCCAGCACTGGTAGAAGGTTGTTGAGCATTTGCTAGAGCATTTCGAAGTAACGGCATTGGAGGAACAATATTTCGAACAGTTCCAGTGCGAGTTGAAGCATTTTCTTGAGCATTTACTCGAGAATGCACTCGAGCATCGTATGATGATGCTCCAGTACTAGGCGAAGCATCGTTCGGTGCATTGGCACGGGCATTTTGTTGGGCATTCTGTTGAACATTTTGTAGAGCATTCTTTGGAGCATTTTCTCGATCCTTCTTCCGAACATATTCCTGTCTGGCCGCTGCCAATGCTTCAGCACTCACCGACACAGCATTGAGTGCACTTCTGGTTTGCGGCATTCTTCTCTGGAAATTGTTTCGCTCAACAGTTCCAGCACGTGCCTTTAACCTCGCATTGTCCTGTAGCATCTGGGCGCAGGCTAAAGCTTCGGCATTTTTCAAAGTTGATGATGCGGCTGGGGATTCATCGTCCGTCTCTACTTCTTCCTTAACAACTACTTTACTAACAGAATTGACAGAATCGCTATTTTTGGTGGTGGTAGTGGAGGGCGCATTGTGGGAAGCATTGTTCGGGGCTCGGACATTTTCAGAAGAACCATTTTCGTGGCCATTAGTCAACTGGTCCTGTTGATTAGCCTTGGAATAAATAGAATTTCGCCAATAGGACACATTCGAGGACGCCGCATTGTTGTTCGGTGGAGCATTACAAATGATAACTTTCAGATTGGACAGCACAGACTGGTACTGAGCAGAATGATGATGACCACTGTCCAGAATTTGACCATTTTCTGCACGTTGACCATTTTCCTGAGTCGTAGTAGGGGTAACAGTAGTGGAAACGCCGCTGGCTAGAGCATTCTTCTGCATCATCATAATACGATGCTTGTGCGCATTAGTAGAAGAAAAGGGAGATAAAGAATCGAGATCGACCGGGACATTGTCCCGAACTTCATCAACTTCATCCTTGATAATAACATCTATTTGCAATAAGAATAAAGGAAAATTAAAATATAGGACAGGGCGCATTGTACCTTGAGCATTCGCTAAATTAGCGTTAGGTAACGAACTAGAGGAAGCGTTCGTAATAATATTCTTAGTAACCGAGTCATTCTTAGTAGCAGCATTCTTCGGTGCAGCGGCGGCATTCGATCGGTCATAGGTTCGGGCATTTGATCGTGAATAGTTACGGCAATTCTGGGCAACAGTAGAGGGAGTAGAAATAGTCGCGGCATCGTCACGAATTTGAATATTCCCCAAACCAACTAGAAAATATTGAAAATTAAATTTAAAAAAAACAGATAGAAAAAGAAAAGGCATTTTTACCTGAAGAATTAGATTCCGCATCGGCCCGAGCATCCAACATACGAGAATTCGGAATATAAGAATAAAATAAAATATTAATATACTCAGAATCAGCTAGTAAAAATAAAGTCAAAATTAAATTATAAATTAAAATTAAAACAAAATATAGAGAAACACAAGGAATATATTTACCTGGCGCATTTAATTGAGCATTTGCAACGGCATTTGCTCGAGCATCCCGCACACGAGAATGCGAATGATTATTCAAAAGTGTAGATGCGATCACGGAATTCTCTTCCACAATTTGAACATTCTTCAATTCGGCTTTAAAAAATGTCATAATTTTAAAAAATAAAATAATTAAATTAAAATTAAAAATTACCTGATAAAATAGATTCCGCATTTTCACGAGAATCCAACGTACGAGAATTCTGATTATTATTAGAAAGAGTAGCTGCGATCACGGCGTGCTCACGAGTTTGCGAATACTTTAATTCGTCTATAAATAAAAATAAAAACAATTAAAATTAGATTAATTTATTAAATTAAAATTAAAAATACGAAAGGCAAATTTACCTGAAGAATTAGAATCCACATAGGCTCGAGCATCCAACGTACGAGAATTCGGAATAAAAAAAGAAGGAGAACCTACGGGCACGGCATCGTCCCGAGTCTGGACATTTTTCGAATCCTCTACTAAATAAAAATAATTTAAAAATATATTTTAAAAAATACAATAAAATAGGCATTGTATTTACCATTTGTTTGAGCATTTGTTCGGTACTTTTTGTGTTGGTAGACATTTTCGATGTTATTTGTAGATGAAGAGTACGAAATTTGAGAACCAGGAATGTTAGGCTTAGTATCGTTCGGATCCCCACCACCAAAATCGCCGACCTGTGCGTGAATGTATGCCTTCAGCCTCGAGTGCAGGTCTGTCATCGAGCTCACAAAGAATTCGTTCAAAATGGGTCTACAGTTGGCCTCTGGCCGGGCCGATTCACGGAAGCGCTGCTTGGCAGCCTCCTTGTAGCCGAGAAAGGTGCCCACAAAGCCAGTGAAGACCGAGGACAAGTGATTCGTTGACATTCTTCTTCAGATGATGATGATGATAAAGGTCAAAGGTGAAATGTTGTTCTTCAGGTGGTGGTCGAGGTAACTATATCATTTAAAAAAAACAAAACAAAAAGGCGAAATAACACAAAAAAATAGTATTTTCTCTTTTCGGTTGAGGACAACGAGAGGAGGACGGTGTGATTGTACGTGTGATGACAGGCTGTCTGTGAGAAGGGGAAAGGCGCACACGCATTGGTTAGGTGGAAATAGCCGCCCATCAATATAAAGTGACCGAAAGGTGGAAATAGTCGTTTGAATTTGTAATATACAATGTATATTCGATGATTTGTGAATCTAATTTTGTTATGAAAAATATGAAAAAATCAGATTAAAAAATGATAAAAATCATAAACAATCTTTATTATTATTATTAAAATATAAAAGCCACAAGTGGTATGATATGCTCAAACAAATAAACAATATGTAGAAAGATGTGCTCGTGTGTGTTTCTCAATAAAAAGATAAACATAAAGCAAAGGAAATATATAAGAGAATGCGAACTAAATTTCAAATGAATATATCAGACTAAACTAATATAGATAATAGAGATCATGCACGCACACACACACACACACAGAATACCTATCTCTCTATCGATAAATCACATTACAATACTCCAACACCTCCTCCTTACTGACATCCTTGGCAGGCATCCTGTGCTTGAGTCGAATGTGCCGAATCATGGAACCCAGAACGCGATGTATGTAGCCACAGTCTTCATACTGACAAACAAAGGTCTTCTCGCCAATGTCTGAATCGGAATCGGAATCGACGACAATAGCTTCATTCATCATCTGCTTCTTCTGCGGCGGCGGCTTGGAAACCGAAGACGATCGTGATGATGATGATGATGCGCCCGAGGATCGCCTGGAACTTTGTCGAGGAACAGCTCCCACTGATGATGATCGCTTTGAGAGAGAAGCAGTAGATTTGCGAATAATGGAAAGCCCAAATGCGCGCACAGAATGAGGAACAGATGATGAGCGCATATTCTTTTCTTTGATGGGCGAAGCAATTTCTGTAGCATCAGAATCCTGCTGCGGTTCTTCAGGAACGATTCGAGCCTTCTTTGCAGGCAATTCATCGGCCTCTTCTTCCTTTCCCGAATCGTCGGACATATCAACGTCCGAAGTCTCATCTTTTTCGTCTTCCTTCTCGAGAATAGAAACCTCATCATTGACATCCATCATATCGGCAGCGTCATCAACCTTCTTCCCCTCAATATTGTCAACATCTTCAGCTGCATCAGCAGTATCATCCTCCTTCGCTTCAGTAATGTCCTGATCGGTCACTTCGGCAATATCAACTCGGTGGTTCATCATATCCTGATTCGGGTCGACCAGTCCAATGATAACACCAAGCTGTCCACTGGCCACCGAGGACAACAACGAACCCACAAGACCAAATCCAAAATTCTGTGGCTCCGGTGGTTGAATCTCCGGAACTTCTTCGGCCGATTCTTCCGATTCCATACGATCTATATAATAAAATAGGTAATTGGTTTCTAATAGTAAAAGCAAAATATAAATTACGTTGCTGTTGTCGTGGTCGTCGTGGACCATTTACGGGTTCAAGAGAAAGTGAGGGCTGAAGATCTTGTTCAGAAATAGCCGTGAAATATGAATCATCAGATTTGTCGGAATCGACTTCGATCACCTCCTGATCGTCATTAGTCATAGTCGACGAGGGCTAAATGATAAAAAAAGTTATTATCAAGGCACCGGACCAGAATTTCCGACTTACCAGAGTACGGAATCTGTGATTCCTTCCCGAAACAGAACTTTGAATAATCGATTCGCGACGTTCAGTCGAACCAGAAGCCATAGGTTGATCGTCATCGTCCGAAGCCGGATTTTCGGGCTGCTTTGGTACATCAGGAATCATTTCCTGGTTGTGGATGGGGTTGACCTCAACGGGATCAGAATTAGCGCCCACGGGAACAGTAGCTTCGACCGTGGAACCCGAGTGGACCGCTTCGGCATAATCTTTGCCCTTTTGGTGACCAGAATTATCACCCTCGGGAGCGGTAGCCTCTGCCGACGAATCAGATATGGCCTCTACGGCATTCTCGTTGATCTTCACA
Source organism: Rhizoglyphus robini (assembly GCA_023373905.1). Lineage (NCBI taxonomy): Eukaryota > Metazoa > Arthropoda > Arachnida > Sarcoptiformes > Acaridae > Rhizoglyphus > Rhizoglyphus robini. The sequence continues at coordinate 898,716 of JAKIJQ010000046.1, forward strand.
AGAACCGAATAACCACCCTCGGGAATAATAGCATCGACCAATGTACTATCGTGACCTTTAAAAATATTATTATATTAATTATTAATATTTAAAAACGAAAAAGGTTAAATAAAAGGGCAAATAGAGGGGAAAAATATATCATAAATACACTCACCTTTTTGGTCAGAAAAATCCACCTCCATATTGACGGAATTCTTTCGAATTTCCACGGGAACATCGGACACATTATTACCGCTACTTTCTGGGAGCTTCTCAGGGACAGTGTCCTCGGACACCAGACTAGTATTTTCGAGAATGTCCATGGTGGAATCGGGAGCGGTGGCGGACACGAGAATATCGTCGACCTTTTCGACAGAAGTAGAAGCCACAGCATTTTGGGAACTATTAACCGGATTCGCGGGAATATTCGGTTCTTGTCCTTCGCGGCCAGACGGAATCACCTCACGGTTCGGCGCGGGAACTTTGATTATTTCGGGATCATCCTCATCCATATCCACGCGTTCAACCTCGTTCTCCATTTCGGCCGCGTCAGCCTGGCAGCCCATTTCCCGACCACCAGTACACTGAACCTCCTTCGCCTTCATCCGTGGAATCTGAGCCACAATGTTGGCGGCCATTTTGAGGGTCGCATTCTTGAGTAGGGCGGCCACCTGTGGCTTCACACGCTCGAGTACAGCCGGGTCGAGTCTGGCCAAAGCACTGTTGATACCTTGGTGCACTTCCTCATGAAACGGCTTCAGTTCCGCACAAACGTTGAGATACGTCTCGAAAGAATCGGGTGGAGAATTTGTGTGCGTATGTGAAAACATTTTTGATTTGTTTATCTATTTTGTAATCACGAAAATTAAAAAAATAGATAAAAAACGGTCGAGATAATTAAAAAATAGGCGAGCGAAACTAATCTAAGTCGAGACGATGACGAAAATGACGAAACAGACACCGAAGACAAGGCTCGAGTGGTGCGGTGGAAGCTGCGAAAGAGGGACAAGTCGATCGTGTTCGCACGCGTGCTAGTGCGCATGCGCTGTAACCAAACAACCACCTACTACCACCTATTTCGGAAACATTCTTGTGAAAGACGCGCGAATTGCCGTGAAAGTTTCCCAAATTATGAAAAATATCATAATTTTGATAAATAAAAATTGAATTAAATAAATACACCAAAAAATAACCAAATAAACAACAAAAACAAAAATAAAACAAAACATTCATATTTTTATTATTATTAATATTCATATATAATAAAACGGAGAAATGCGTGACAATATATCATATCATAAAAAAGTCACATGACCAGAATCGAACGCGAATGATAATAAGCTCAGACTTACATGAATAGTGTGCTACGTAATGATAATAAAAAGAGATAGATGGAAACGAAATGATAGGAATAAAAGTAAAAGGATAATGCACACACACACACACACGTCATGCGAGTTTTCATAATAAAAACAAAATAGTGAGAAAGAGTGTCACGTGACCAGAATCAGAGAATCACATAAATGAATAATGAAATGAAACTAAATTAAGGAAATAAAAAGGAATGTGAGAGAGAATATAGTAAGTAAAAGCATTAAAAACGATAGATCCGTTGAGAAAAAAGATCCGTGAACAAAAGGTACCAATCATAAATGACCCTCCATCATTTACTTTCCATAGGCAAACTGGACAAACTTCTGCGCGTCCTCCTCGGTAGCACGTGGCCGCTTATTCTTGAGATGAACCCGCATCACGTGGGACAGAGTTTTCTGTTCGAAGCGATTCTTGAAGCCACGGGCACAGCCTGTCCAGGTGCAGCAATAAATGCGATGAATGGCCGGACCAGAATTGCCCTCACACAGGCCCGACGGTCCCGATCTATTCCGGACTGCATCCGTATCGGAACCCGACGAGTCAAGCCCAAAGTAATAAGTCTTGACTTTATTACGGGCACGTAGCTGACGTTTGGGTGCGGGCACAGAGACTACAGTCTCATCGGATGATGATGATGATGGAGCGCGGGGGCGATTGATGATTCTGTTCTTTGAGGCGGGAGTTGGTCGTCTGGGCGTGGACGAATAGATAACCTTAGTAGCCGTAGGCTTTGATGATGATCGCTTTGATCGATTCTGGACCGAATTAGTAGTGGTAGTATTAACAGTAGAAGCCGTTCCTGAACCAGAAACCAAAGTTGCCGACGACGATAAAGATGAAGAATCCGAAGCTCCACTTGAAGTGGAAATAGTCGCGGTAGTGATAGTAGTGAATGCACTAATAGCAGTAATAGGCGCCAAAACAGGAGAAGGAACACCAGGAGCAGTAATAAAAACATTTCCCGCAGTGAAAGTCAAAGAACCGGCCGAAAAACCAGAAGTTGCCGCAGACGAAATTAGATCATCTATAGATTATATATTATAATAAAAACAAAGATACAGTCAATACAATGTAGAAATAGTCGAATCGAAGATAATACCCGAAATAGTAGCACTGGTAGTGAGTGTAGCATCGGTAAAAGCATCAACCGAAGTCATAATAGCATCATCACCATCAGAAGGAGCGGCGGAATCCAATATAGTACCAGAAGCAGGCTCAGAAGCAGCAGCAGCATCACAACTCATAATATCATCATCACAGGAAAGATTGGCGACGTCCAATGGAGCAGTACCCGAATTACTACCCAAAGTAGTAGTTCCAGAATCGAATATAGCATCTAAAAAAAGAAATCGATAATGTAGAAATAGTCGAACAGCGCGATAAGAATATATATTACCTGAAGCGAGAGTAATTGTAGTCGTAATACCTGAAGCACCGGATGAACTATCGTTAATGATAATACTAGAACTAGCAGAAATGGTTCGATCCTTCTTCTTGATGGGAATCAAAGTTGAAGTGGCCAAATTAAGCGCCCGAGCCATAGAAATTGCCGTGGTCATTCCTCCTTTATTGTCCTTCTGCTTCTGCTTCTTCATCTTGGCGGGTGGAGTAGTGCCCGAAAAGTCCGATCCAGCCGACCAGTAACCGCCCGACTTTCGTGGAGTGCCCCTCTTGCCCTGATCCTTACGATCCGAAGTGACCGGCGAAGCACGCGAAGAATGATAAAGTTGATGAGTCTTTTTGGCGTGATAGTAAATCTCGTTTCGGGTGCGCTCCACCGTGTCACATTTCGCACACTTGAATCGACCTCTCTCGTGGTGCATGCCGTAGTGCGAGAGAGAGGTGGCCTCAGTACCAAATGTCCTGTCACAGCGGGCGAGGGCACAGGCCCATATTCGAGGTTTCGGGTGAGTCGCGTCTTGGTGAGCGGTGAGATCGATTCTGTATAGGATGGGAAAAGATGAATGAGATTACGGGATACAGCAAACAGAAAACCTACTTTCGCGCGAACACATCTCCACAATCCAAAACCAAGCAGCGGTAACGCTCGATCTGGTGATCCATTTGTCGGTGTGCCTTCAGTGCAAACAGTGAAGGAAACTCTCGTCTACACTCAGCTACCATGCAATCGAACGCGATCGGAATCACCACTTTCTTGTTGACCGACTCAAATAGATCACCCAAAGAACCTTTCGGAATCGCATCACCCGAATTGAGTCGCTTCTTCTTATTCGGTGGCTGCGCACCCTCGTCCTCATCATCATCCTCGAGCAGAATCACCTCTTGATCGGTTATCGGTCCTGATTGGTCATAATCGGTATCGTCGATTTCAGTTTCATCTCCATCTCCATCAGCAACTCCTCCTCCATTCAATCCCAAGTCATCCACATCCATATTATCCATAGAAACGTAATCGTGATCGTTCGCGCCATTCTGTGACCAGTAAGGAAAGTGACCACCCAAACTGTGCGACTCATCATCACCACGTGTGAAAGACAATTCATTATCATCGTCTTCTAGTGGGATAGTGTCACCAAAAATGCTCGACACAGCCGCCGACTCCATCTCATCTTCATCATCCGCCTCAGAAACTAGTCGATTCAGGGTGGCTTCGTGTGGGGATTGGGATGCATGTTGATCTATAGGATAAGAAAATAGAACGATAAAAAAAATAGGCACAATAAACGATAGACAAATACCTGGAACATTATAAAAATCGTCATCGAATAAGATATCAAAATTCTCGCAGGATTCAAACACGGGAGCCGATACAGTCGAAACTTCCAACTTCTCCATCACTTTCTCCTCATCCTTCTTCCCATCCTCCTCATCATCAGAATCCTCAACTGTGATCACTTCCTTTTCGGTAGAAGTAGTGATAGTAGTAATCGATTTGACCTTCAGTTTTCGGCCCTAGAAGACAAAATATATAAATAATGAGATCATAATTCATAAATAGAACTTACAGGTTCAGTTTTGATAACGGGCTGATCAATAATAGGTTCGGGAACATTCTCATTTGGGACATCGAAATCTTCGGTTTCATTAGATTCTTTAAGAATAGTCTCGTCGAGCATCACATCGTGATTCACAGCTTTGGGAGCAGACTTTTCGGTTGGAATTGGCACAGTCGAAACTGGAACAACAGGCTCGGCCAGAACGGGAATGGCCAAATCAGGAATCTGGCAAGCAGCCACCGAATCTAAAGCTTCCGACTGTTGAGATACTGCATCATCAGCATCATCTTCGTTCATAATTTCCGTACTAGACGATGTAGCCATGTAGTCATCAGGATTATCATCGGATTCGGCAGAAGAGCTCGATTCAATATTAGAAGCCACAGCCGACTCGGAAATCGAGTTGCCCACCAAATTTTCGGATTCTTCAGTAACCGAGAATTTTTCCTTAACGGGACTGTCCTGAGAGCTATCCGTAGAAGTACTACTTTCGGTAATAGGGACAACAGGCTCGGCCAAAGTGGTCCCAGTCTGGCCAGAGGCATCAACGAGAGCGGCGGAAGGACTTTGGCGGTTCGAAGCCTCGTCGTTCGAGTCGGCGGGTGTCGATGATTCGATGGTACGGGCATGTTCGTGATTGAAACCGCCGTCGGTAGCGGCCTCATCCACCATCTGACCATCAACGAGAGTAGTAACATCCACGAGAGCGACGTTACTTTGGCGATTCGAAGGCTCATCGTTCGAGTCGGCCGGTTTCGATGATTCGGGACGGGAATTCTCGTGTTCTTCCAAAACCACTTGTTGCTGATTATTATGATCGATAATGGGAACTGTAGAGTCACGGGCATTAGGGGGCTGGACAATCATCACCGCAGCAGAAGCCTGATTAATAAAAATAAAGAGAGGAATTAGTATGGACAAAATAAGAATTAGAGAGGTAGGTAGAATAGATAAAAATAAATTAATTAAAAATAGATGGAAAATATATAATTGAAAAATAGACCAAAAGAAAATATAAAAAATAGATATTAAAATGCATAATAATCATATTTACCGAATCTACCGAACGGACAACAGGAGGAATCGAATTCGCGCACAAAATAGCGCCCAGTTTAATTAGATTTTGGCCCAATTCCTCCTGTAAAAAAATTAAAAAATATAATTAAAATAAATTAAATTAAATTAAAATAGATAATTATTTTTTCTATATGAATGGGTGATAAATAATCAAATAAAAAAAATAAAAAATATATAATTACCGAATTTATCACTAAACCGGGCCCGACAGGATTCCCGTGCAAAACAGTATCCAGTTTAGTCAGAATTTGTCGCAGTTCCTCCTGTAATGAATAATTCAAAAATAGAAATTAAAAATTAAATCAAAAATATTAGTGAATATAAAAATCATATTTACCGAATTGACACCACCCACAATCGGACTCGAATTACCGCGTAGAGCCGCCTTCAGTTTAAACAGAATTTTCTGCAGCTCCTCCGCCGCTGCTCGGGCCGCATCCACCACACCATCGCCGGCCTGGGTCTCCATCTCGGTCCTCACCGGGTAGGCGTCCAAAATCCTCGCGACCATACGCAGAAAGATATCCACCATTTTACCATCAAATCGCGCCAGTAACTGCTGCACCAGGGCGAGACGGCCTTCAGGCGGTAGGGCACTACGGAGAACCTTTTCCAATTCGGTACGGATGTCATTATGATAGGGCAAGAGATCCGACAGAGCAGCGTGGTAGTTGGGAAGGGAATGATTCGAGGAGGGATGCGCGGCCGAATGCAGTGAGGCCATTCTTGATGATGATGGTGGTGGCCAGTGGCCGGTCGGTCATCGGGCGCCCGATGATCGCGGTAATGATGGTGATAACGAATAGAAATGATGTAACGATGACGGTAATAGTAGGGTTCGGTAATAGCTTCGACAATAGGTTCGGCACAATAGGCCCGATAACGAAAAATAGAAAGTATGAGGACGAGATCACAAGTTCGGTTGTCGTCTGCGTCCACTTACAAAGACAAAGTCGCAAGTGAAACAGAAAGAGGAGAGAAAGAGGAGAGAGTGAGTTGCACACACAAAGGCAAAGAGGCAGACAACGTCGCCTTCAAGTCTAGACAACGCACTCAAAGGCGCGCACAGACAAAGAAAAGCGCGCGCGGTGCGTTCTGCACCTGATGATGAAATATTCTGTAAGGGGAGGGTGCATTGCTGGAAACATTCTCCTTGCGAAATGAAAGTTGACGCGAAAGTTTCCCAAACTCACAAATCACATCAAAACAAAACAAACAAACAAAACAAAACATTGTGTGTAAATGACATATTTATCATAATTTCATAACATAAAATAAAATTATGAATAATGAAATATTTAAAACACAAATAGACATAATAAACAAGGTATAAACAGGTAAATAGACATAGGTGTAAACTAAAAGGAGGAGGTATAAAATAAGCTAAAACGTAATATAAAATGAGGAATATAAAATAGCCGCGTTTCTGATAAACAGAATAGAACCGTCCGAGGATATGATAATAAATAGATAGTTCGGAAATATAAAATCTATATATTAAACAAAAGAAAGGTGAATTATTATTAGTATTATGTAAAATAAAACAATATGAAGAGGTTATCTTACCTTTAAAATGAGAATGTAAAATGTATAAAATAGACCACATAAAAACAGATAAATAGACGTTCCGTGGCAATCCTATTGTTCTCGGTAGAATCCGCAAACAACTCTTCAACGCTTTCCATGAACGGCTCTAGGTTCAACAAAAAGATAATTACAATTATGATCATATGACTATCGATTGTCTAGATACATCTACATTCGATTGTATCCTCTCGTACCTTTTGTGCAGAATCACCATTTTGGCCGAGGCAAAGCTCAGAGCACACAGGCCACAATTGATCTTGTGGGATGAAGTAGCCGCAGCAGTCCTGCCCATTATCTTCTTCCTTTTCCTGGTCTTCTTGATGACCTTGTTCTTGCCCTTCTTGTTGGAATGATCGCGCATCTGATGCAAATAGACCCGAGTGCGGTGGTTGCCCTCAAAGGCGCCACACTGGCCACAGCGGAACACGCCCAACTGGTGATACATTGACACGTGATGGCGCAAATTGGGATGGGAAGTGTACCAGCGGTCACACGAGCCACAGGCCCATCTGGTCTCAAAGGAGTGATCGGTCCGGTGATGGTGGGACAGTTCAAACCTAATGAGTGTAAAGGAAATTAGTTTGGTAATCAAAAGGTTACCACGAAAAGGTAAACTCACTTGGACGCAAAGGATTTGCGACAACCATTCTGTTCACATCGAAATGGCTGCACCAAATGGACAGAAGCCGCGTGAACATCCAACAGATCCTTATCGGCAAACTCGAGTCCACAGTCACGACAGGACAAACTTATGGCCATGATACTACGGGCCCCACGGGTACCGGTTGGGACTACTTTCTTCTGTCGACGTACAACTACGGGCTTATTGATAATTGACCGCGATGGCAACTGTACACGATACTCGGGATCATGCCGATCGAATACTTCATCACCATCCTCTTCTTCTTCATCCTCCGAACCCAACAGATCCTTAGGAGACAGAGCCTTAGGAGACAGAGCCTTAGGAGACAGAGCCTTAGGAAGCCCATCCTTAGCAACTCCCCCTGAATCACGATTATCGCCATTCTCAGGCAGAAATTCCACATCCGAATCCTCCTCAACCGGGGCTGCATCATCATCCTTGATCATCATCTTTTCGGGAATGTTTCGTTCGACCCTGCCACCGCCATCATCAGTACAGCCATCCCGGCCAATATGCATAATACCAGCCAAATCAAACACAACCGCACCAAAAAAGTCATCCATCAGTTGTGTCTGTTGCGCGGCCGCAAGTGGTGGACCTTCGAGTAAAAGGCGTTTCGTTTCATTTGTATGTTCCAATAGGCGAGGAATAAAGGCGGACAACATTGAGGTAAAGGATGGCAATGATGAGACCGGGGACGGGAACATGGTCGCGCGATCCATGATGATGCTGATGGTAAGGCTGAAGAGATTCTAAAGAGATACAAAAACAAAATTAGTACAGAGAAATCCACAAAAGAAGAGACTGCAAACAAAATGAAATAAAAGAAAGAACGGATTACTAAAGAGAATTTAATAAAGAGATAACCAAAAGAATCATAAAAAAATATCGAATCTGCAGAATCAGAACGAATCCAGAACAGCTTCATATTGAAGAGATTATATATTCTCTTAATAAAAAAGATCACAAAATAAAGAGACAAACAACTATCCAAAGAATCTAATAAATAGAGATAACAAAATCGATTTCAAATACAAAAATCGAACGAATCTAGAACGACCGTTCCTGAAAAGAAATATTCCTCACAGATATACCAAAGAGATCCTAAAGAGAAACGAGTTTACGTAAGAAAGTAACTCTAATAAAGCGAATCTAATAAAGAGATAACCAAAAGGTCCTTTTTGAAAAGGATTTCGAATACAAAAACAGAGGAAATATTTTTTAGAGGCTATAAGGGCATTTAAATCCTAAATTCTTGAATTATAAAATGCCGAGACTCCAAAAGCTCCTAAAAAGATAACAGAACATTTGATGTATTACTAAAGAGAATTACAAAAGAGAATAAAGTGATAACTGACCGATTTCAAATGCAAAAATAAATCAAATAAATCAAAAACAAAATCAAAAATTCCTGAAATTCTCTAAAAATAACGAGACTAAATAGAACCTCCAAAATAGATTAAAAAACACAACGAGAGATTTCCTCTAAATCGTAACATACTAAAGAGAATTACACTAAAGAGATAACAGATGAATTTCAAATTATATAAATATATAAATCAAAATCAAAATCAAAAATCCTGAATTATCTAAAATAACGAAAATAATTAAAAGGAACGTTCCTAAAAAGATTTTTAAAAAATTACGATATTACCTAAACTACTACGGATTAATTACACTAACGAGATACTAAAGAGATAACCGAAAAAGAGATTAATTAAACAAACAAATCAAAAACTTACTTTCGAAATCAACCAAAAAACCTCGAAAAAGAACGACCAAACCAAACCAGAACGGGAAAATCGATTCGAAAAATTATAAAAATGATATTTTTATCGCTAAAGAGATAAAAGAGATTATTAATATTAAATAAAGCGATAAGATAAAATCAAAGACAAACCTCCTCCAAAAATAGAAACGAAAAATGACGTCGAACGATGACGAAGAGAAGAAGCCGGCGGGAGACAACCGTTGTCGCGCTGTGATGGTGAACGGGCCGACCATTTACACCCAACCAAAACAAACACATCGTAAAAGTTTACCACTTAGGTAGAAATAGCAGCTTTAAATTAGATTAATAAATAGATAATTATACACAAATTAATTATAAAAATAGAAAACTAATTAAAAAATTAATTAATTAAAAAGATAACCAAAATTCAAATCAAAACATTAATATACATAGTACAAAGTGGGAGTCCCCAAGTTCTTTCTCACGTGATCGCGATCAAAAGTACAACCAAAACAACTGTGTGTGGAGTGCAACTCACACTGTGTATACTCCACCTAAATAGCCTAGTGGCGTATTCAGAAAATTTATATTTATGGGCAGTAGCGCCCGTTTTAGAGTAATTCTTAAATGTGGTTACTATATGTTTTAATGTTTGGTTGAATTATTAATTGTGGGTAGGAGCGCACCAAAGTTGGGGGTGCTGCCGACCAAACGCCACTGAATCTACTGTGTTTCTCCCGTTAAACTACGCTCTCACCTCGGCACTCGGTTGTTTATGTTTTGAGTTTGCTTTTGAGTTTTGGTGTTTTGGTTTTTGATTTTTCTTCTGTTGTTTGTGTGTTCCAACTGGATCGACCTTTAACCCTACCTTTCTACCTCGATGACCTCTTCTTCTTGTTGATGATCTGAAGATTCTCTATATTCCTGGATACTTTTCTTCTTGGAAGAATATTAATAATATGAGTAATATTGAGGATTCGGGAGGTGGAGGCGGCGGTGGAGGTGTTGTCCGCGGTCTTTTGGATTCTACCGATTCTAATATTCTTGGAACTATCATCAATGCTCATCATGTTCATCATCATCCGCATCATTTGATCATGTCCACGGATGGAGGCGGAGGCGTTGATGGTTCGAGTCCTGATGGTTCTTCTGCCGCGGCCACCGAACTACATCATCATCTGATCATGTCCACTGCGGGAGCCTCGGGAAGTCCTGATGATGGTTCGCCGGACGGCGGTACAACCACCACGGAACTTCATCTCAATCAGAACGAACTACGTGAGTTGATTGCCTCGGGTCAGACGATACAGGTCTTGGCGGTGCAGCAGCCCGACGGGAACATTATTCATCACGGGCTGGTGGCCACTAGTTCGGGCGGTCTGACTACTACGGGTCCACTGGGTCTCACTACTACATCTACGCCTATTATCTCAGTGTCGGGTGGTGTGACGGGTGTGGAGGACATGCTCACGGTGGCCACTACTTCTTCGGCTGTGCAGCATCATCATCAACCGCATCAACATCAACTTCATCAAGTTCAACTGACCAGTGACCATTCTCCCGCGACCACGACCACCGCCACGGCCATTACCGTACTTCCAGGCGTACAGTCGGGTGTTCAGAATCTATTTTTGCTTACCACGGGCGTTAAGGATGGTAAGTTAGGATTCTTTTCGAGGGACAACATCCCAACATTCGGGATAACATTCGTTTCTAGTCACGCGTGATATACACGCGGTTATAACGTTAGCCAATCAGAAACAACCGAATTCTCAAACAGCCAATAAGAATGCCGTTTGAAGCACACGTGACAAACTGATCCACCAATCAGAATTCTCGAGATAATTTTTCTCGAGAATGTTTCGTTGTTTTTTTTCTGTGCACATCTATATATTGTCATTATTTTTTCTAAAATATAAATCTAGAATATTCTGTAGCCAATGTCTCATTGTAAATTGTTTTCGTTGTGGTAGAGAACTCTTCCATAATTATTCTCTAGATTATTTTCAATTTTAAATTGTTTTCTTGAATATATTTGAATATTTTGTTTTTTATAGTCAATTTCCTGGCTCTCTTTTTGTCAATTCTTTTTTGTCTAGAATATTCTCTAAAGTCTTGGCAATGTCTTTTATTATCCATTGTGTGGTAATTGCCATAATTGTTATTATATTTGTTCGTTTTTTTATAGGACAGAATGATGTATTAGATTTTGTCTTATGTAGCAGGTGTCCATAGTTTTATTGTTTTTTTTATTGAAGACAGTCGGCCAATGAGAATCGAGTTTGCATTCGAATGCAGACAAACTGACCAATCAGTGTAGACATCACTTTTGAATCGACCAATGAGAATGCACCAATTCTATCCATCCCATATTCTTTATCCTTCAATATATGAATAATCGATATAATTTTTATTGTCTTTTCGTTATTATTTGAATCAAATCTAATTCCTATATTTTCTATTTTTAGAGGACAATTCAATGGACGATGAATTATTCCTGAACAATGCAACCCTCACACTAGCCGCCGCACCATCCCCCACTATTATTCCGACCACAAGTCCATCTTCCATTGCACAACTACAAGTTGAAGTCAACAACAATTCCAACAACACAACGTCCACTTCTGGTGAGGGGACGGCGTCTTCACTGCTGGCCCAACAACTGCTTCCGTCCACAAACGCCGTTACTGTCACTTCGTCCGATCCAATTGTAATAGCAACGACAGCCGCACCATCTACTTCATCCTCTTCTACAACGCGAAAATCCTCACGTTTGAGTACAAAAGTCAGCCCTGGAGTTGCCACAAAGTCTTTTGGAGCTCAGGAGGAGCTGCTGGTGGATGTTGATCCAAATTCGGTCCATCAGGAGGGTCAGGCAGGTCCGCAGGGTCATGTATTCCCGAATGATCTTGAGGATATGATCGATTACGAAGATGGTGAGGAACTCGAGGAGGATTTGGACGAATTGGACGATGAGGACGACCTCGATGATCCGTTGAATCATTTTGATGACCTTGAGGAGGAGGATTTTGATTTTGAGGAGGATCTTGATGGTGAGGAGGAGGACGAAGATGAGCTCGATGACCTTGACGACGATGATGACGAGTATAGGCCACTGAAGAAGAGACGATTAAATCGTACTGTTTCTGGGACGGCTACTTCAAGTAATACTAAGGTGAAAGGCCGTAGTCGGAAGTCTACCCCGAGATCTACTCGCGCAGTCGCAGCTGCACCGATCCGAGTTACTCTACCAGTGAGCACGCCCTATGGGGCTACATCTACGCGTGCGCGGAATCGTCAAATGGAACAGCAAGCTGAAACGAACAGGTTGCAGTCAAGGGTTGATCAGTTGAGGCGACATCGTGCGGCTTCGGGCAAGGTGATCCAAGTGCTCGAACGGTTGAATCAATACTTGTTGAGTAAAATTTTGGTTACGACGACGAGTACGACAACCACGACAGGGGCAGCAGCGCCCACCGATGGAACTAGTACCACTACTGATGGCGATGTCGAGAATCAACCAGAAAATCAACCCCCAACTGGAAATGGCTCCGAAATTGGTACTCTACTCGAGATGATTCGTACTAGTAATAGTATTGGTACTAATTCTACCACTACCTCTGGGGATGCTGAAGGAGGAGGAGGAAGTTCCGAAGAAGTATTCCCACCCGAACTGCGACAACTTTCCCAGGAGTACAAATTTGCCGCCGCGGAAAAGGTCAAACTGGACATTGAGATGGCGGAGGAAGATGAGGCGGAGGAGGCTGAAGCTGAAGTTGTGGAAGCTAGGATCAAATTGGAATTTGATGCATCTCATCATGGAACGCATGCGCTGTCGAGTTCTGTGAGAAATGGTTCGATTGTGAGGAATGGTACTGCTTCTGGGGTCACTGGTACCAGCACTCCGAAGGGAAGGGGTCGTAAGCCAAAAGTAACGGCCGCATCAACCACAGCGAAGGTTACGAAAGCGAAAGCGAGCACAACAAAGAGAAAAAGAAGACGGAAGACTACTGGTGGGATGATGAGTAAGGCTGCGAGGGATCGTGAGGCTGCGGGTCTTGAAGGTGAGTTGGATCGGGGTCATTCATAAATTACGTGATAAGAAATATTGGTGCTAACCTCCTAGATGATCATGTGATTTATGAATTCCTCCTAGTACCCCCAGTTCTTTTTATCTAATCTATACCCTCAATAGGTGAGAACGACGAGGGCGATGGCACCGGTTCCAAGAATTCGTACCATCCCTGTCCCTGGCCCAACTGTACGTACGAGTCAAAGCGCGAATGGGCACTGAACGAACATATCAACCTGACGCACACGGGACTGAAACAGTTTGGCTGTAAGGTGGACGGCTGTCCGGCGACGTTCTTTGGTTCCGCTGAGTTGGACAATCACATGAAGAAGTATCATGCAGAGTTGGCATCGAAGGAATTTATGGGATGCAGCTGGCCGGGCTGTAATGCTCTGTTCAAGTCGAAGCTGGGTTTGAGGGCTCATTTACAGGTAAGAATTGGCAGGCGACCATTTATAATCGAGTTTCAAACTACCCCAAATCTCATTAGCCAATAGGGTGCGAGTATTTAGTCCCTCTCTTTTCACTCAGCCAATAAGATTCAATCAATATACCCCAAATCTCATTAGCCTATAATATTCTAGTATTCAGTCCCCTCTTTTAAATTACTGAGTTTTTATTAGTCAATTACAATCGAGCAGAAATCTACTCCCAATCTCATTAGCCAATTGGTTTCTAGTATTCATTCCCCCTCTTTTAAATTGACCAATCACATATTAATATCAATCTACCCTAAATCTAAATAACCAACAGGATTCTAGTATTCAGTACCCCTCTTTTAAATTGACCAATTACAAAAGTATAAATAAACCCCTAAATCTCATTAGAGTAGCTGTTGGTTGAATGGTTAGGTTTATCAGTGAGAAATGATTTATATACAGTCGATCACAGATGAACATACACATAGTCGAGAGTCATAGCCACAGAGTTAACAGCAGTGAGCTCATCTGCTACATTAGCCAATAGGGTTCGAGTAATTCAGTCCCCCTTTTTTAAATTGACCAATTACAATCGAGAATAAATCTACCCCCAATCTCATTAGCCAATAGGGTTCGAGTAATTCAGTTCCTTTCTTTTTAATTGATCAATTAAAATCGTTTATCAATCTAAATATTCTTTTTCTCATTCTTTCAGGTACACAAGGGCGAGAATCTAATCCCGTGCGACTGGCCAGGCTGTAACTACTACGCCAAGAACAAGCGTCAATCTGAGAATCATCTACGGAAGCACACGGGCGATCGGCCCTTCTCCTGTGACTACCCAGGCTGTGACTCGAAATTCCGCACCAACGACTCACTGCGCCATCACAAAAAGTCCCACTCTGAGTATCGACCCTTCCGCTGTGACTGGCCTGGCTGTGACGCCAACTTCAAAACGAACCGAGGCCTCACAATCCATCGGGCGCTGCACACGGGCGAGAAGCTGTTCAAGTGCGACTGGGCCGAGTGCGAGTACGCCAGTGAGCGCAAGTATCACGTGGATCTGCACATTTTCCAGGAGCACACACACGTCAAGCCGTACCAGTGCAATTGGGCGGGCTGTGATGCGAGCTTCCTGCGCAATGATAAACTGCAGAATCATTTGAAGATTCACCGACAGGAGAAGCCGTTCAAGTGTATCCATCCGGCGTGTGACAAACACTTTGTCGAGAAGGGCAATATGATGAAGCATTATAATAATGTGCACAAACGGTAGAGGGAGAGGGGGCGGTGCTCCCCCGGTTTAAACGTAATTCAAGAATCCAGTTCATCATCATACAATCCTTCTACTTTCTGCTCTACTTTTCACGTACAAATTGAAGCTAATCAACAGATATTACGCTTTCAAACGTTCCAAAACCGTAAGGTAATATGCGCGGCCCCCCTTTTTCGCTTCCTATCTTTCAACTTTCCTTCCACAAATAACGTTACATCAGGTACACCTGCGCTTCTATTATACATTCATGAGTCAGTCACGCCCCCCCCCCCTCTTATTGTTTAACCATCATATTACCATTATCTTCATAATTATCATCTTCATCATTACCTACTTTGTTCCTCATCATTTTATTTTATATACGAACTTAGTATACAAAATATATACCGCACACACGCCCCCTACAAAAGAATATATGTACAAAACAAGTGTCTAGTGATATAGTAATATATATTTTCTAATATATTTATACAAATACAAACAATAGGTATTGTCTATTGTTTTATTATATACATTCATATACCATTCACACAAGTCTATATTTTATGTTTTAGTTGGTATTATGTCTTTCTTTTGTATTGTATCTATTGTATTTTACACAATACCCGGAAGTACCTATTGTATATTTGAGTTTGGTTAATGGGCGGACTTGTAAAGTTGCGCCCTATTTCTCTTTCTCTACTTTCTGTTTTACTGTTTTATTTCCGGTATTAATTGAACCCAACACTTCTATTTCGCTCTCTATGATGTTTTTGTATTGTTCCATTTGGGATGTATATGTTTCCCAGTATCTTCCATTTTATATAATAAAATATATTTACATTTAGACTGAATTGTGCGCATGCGTTTTGTTTGACCAATCAGGAGTGATTGTGAGTTTCTCAGTAGCCAATCAGGATTGAGAATGTGAATGTATACAGAACTGGCCAATCAGAATGTAGTTTTAAGCACGTGATAAACTGTTAGACCAATTAGGAGTGATTGTGAGTTTGTCAGTAGCAAATCAGAATCAAGAACTTATTCGAACGCACTAACTATCCAACCAATTGACATTTTTCATTACAAAGGCCATAAACAATCCACAAACAGCGTAATATAATATATTTATTTCAATAATAATTCAACAACAAATAAGGGTTATTCGTAATATTCGTACACTTTTAACTTTGTGTTCAACTCTTTTTCGCCCTCTTCCTCGGTCCCTTCTGTTTGCCATCATCCCCATCCCCATCAGGTCTCTCCTTTGCATACCAAAACAGCTTCCGACTAATCTTGCCCTTTAAATCAGGCTCCTGACCCAGAAAAGCGGGGAAAGTCTCAAAGAACAAGGTCTTCCAGGTAGCGCACTCTAGTCCACCCTTTGCCTCCCTCATCAGAATCCAATTCTTCATCTTCCACAGCAGCGACAATAACTGCGCATGCTTGCCCCCATCGATACACATCGAAAAGTACTTCAACAGATAGGTCAAATCGTCGTCCATCAAATCCGGCTCCGTCAGAATCCACTGTCTCACAATGCCCAACACCTTCACGGGTTCAGTTTGACCGCACAGGTTCGGACCCAACTGCTCATCTTTACGGCCAAAGTAAATCGCCATGGCGAGCTCATCGGGCGTTTGCGCCAATAACTTCGCTTTTATATTCGCTCTCATGAACATTGTGTCCAGTCGGAGCTGATTGGGACCCGCTACACGGGGACTAGCAAATATAGGATGTTTCGATGTTTTGGAAGGAGGGGGTGGGGGAGGGTCGGGTGGACGTTTTCGGGTATTCTTGCGGGTTGTGGTCGTTTTCGGTTTTGTTGTTGCAGGTTTTGAAGTTACGGTTTTCGATGTTCCTTGTTTTTGAGTTACTTTCGGTCTAGTCTTAAAAATCTCAAATATTCCTGGTCCTGTTCTTTTAGTTGTTTCTGGTTTAGACGCTCCTGGTTTAGATGATCCTGTAACAGTCGTTCCCGTTCTAGACGTTCCAGTTTTCGATGTTCCTGGTTTAGTTGCTTCTGGTCTAGATGTTCCCGTTCTAGACGTTCCAGTTTTCGATGTTCCTGGTTTAGTTGCTTCTGGTCTAGATGTTCCCGTTCTTGACGTTCCCGTTCTGGACGTTCCCGCGTTCCTATCAATCGGAATATTACTCCCAGCTGTAGGATCCCCCGCTTTCACAATCATAATATTCCCGGGAATTGTTCTGCCCGGCGCCTTCCCAACATTACCCGCTTTCTGTCGTATATACCCGGTAATCTCCCTCCGTATATCATCGGGCAGTTCGGCCAACATTGCCTCATCCAGTTCGGTCATGGTCGAGGGAATGTAGCTCTCCACTTCGACATAGTGACGATCGTCGGGTAGCTTCTTCTGGAAGTTACGTTTTCGTGCAGGTTCGGGATTCGTGGTTATGGTGGTTGTTGTGGAAGTGGTCGTGGAAGTAGTATTCCTGGTAGGGAACCTCGTCGTAATCGGCCTTACGGGATTTGTAGTGGTAATTGGCCTCGTAATGGTCGAATTCGGGAGAATCCTATTCATACCAGGCACAGTAGTCCTGGTCAAAGTTGATGTTGATCTGGTCAGATTCGAAGTTGTCATCAAGTTTGTCCTCAAGGTAGTCCGCGGGGTGGTTATCGGCTTCAAAGGATTCGTGTTGGTAATTGTCCTGGTGGTCGAGGTAGTTGCTGGTCTGGTCAAATTGGTCGAAGTTGTTCTTGATGTGGCCGTCGGCTTCAAGGGATCCGTGGTAGTTGTCCTGGTGATGTTCGAGGTTGTAACCGTGGGAAGAATCCTAGTTCCTGCTTTCGATGTTCCCGTTTTAGTTGCTTCGGGTCTGGATGCTCCCGTTTTAGCGGCTTCGGGTCTGGATGTTCCCGTTCTAGATGTTCCTGGTTTAGTTACTCCCGGTCCACTAGTTCCCGCAGTGGTGGTGGTTGAAGTAGTTGCAGTTGGTCTGGTCACAGTCGAAGTTGTTCTTGAGGTGACCGTCGGGGGAACCCGCTTCAATGGTTCCGTCCTGGTGATAGTCAAAGAAGCCATCGTCAACGGAAGATCCCAAGGATTCGTTGTCCTGGTTGTGGTGATCATTTCGGAAACGACCTTCGGCTTTTTCACCGGAATTTGATAGCAACGATCATCGAAAGAATATTCATCATCGAAAAGATCTGGTGATGGAATCAACTCTTCCCGTGGAGAATCGTAGCCCAGCAGAACAGGATCTAAATCCATTTCGGGAGTGAGGTTACCCGAAGGAGGTGGTTCACGAGGTGGAGAAGGATCCCGATTAGGAGGCGGTGGATTTGCTTGAATTGGAGAATAATCATCAAATAGAAATAGCAGTTCGGGACTGTGAGGACAGGATGGACGTGGAGGTGTTGAAGGTGGAGGCGGACTTGGAGGTGGATCTGGTGGAACTTTCACTTTACGTGGTGGAGGCGTGGGTGGTTTCATTGAAACCCTCGGTACCCGTGTGGGCGTGGAAGTCTTCGGTTCTGCGCCCTGAGCTAGACCTTTGCCTTTCTTGTTGAAGGGCGCAAACAGTTCTTCCAACTCTGAATCCGTGTACAGTGACATCAGTTGGGGACAGGGATAGTACTGGGATTCGGGTGTGGGGGAAGAAGTGGGTGAGGGGGTGCAGAGCGGGTTACAGGGTGAGGGTGGTGATGAGGATGAAGATGAGGATGAAGATGAAAATCCATAACTTGCTCGTATTATAGGTTTGACCACAGGAATAGGTTTTGGGACTGGTTCGGGTGCGGGTTCCGGCTCGGGTGATGGTTCACCACGTGCCCGTCGGGCTGCTCGCTTTCGTTCCTCTTCCTGGCGGGCAAAGATCCGCTGGAACATCTTCTTGATGTCATTCTTCGGTTTGATCACTTTGTATTCGTGTACCTAAAATGAGGGTGGAAAATAATAATCATTAGACCAATCAGCAAAGAGTATCAATCTACCCCAAATCTCATCAGCCAATATGGTTCGAGAATATTCAGAACCCCTCTTCAAACAGCCAATCACATTTGAGTAATAATCTACCCCAATCTCATCAGCCAATAGGGTTCGAGAATATTCAGCCCCCCTCTTTTCACTCAACCAATCATATTTGACTATCAATCTACCCCAATCTCAACAGCCAATAGAATTTGAGAATATTCAGCCCCCCTCTTCAAACAGGCAATCATAATCGAGCTTTCAAAATCACCAGAATTATAACGTAAGAATTAACTTACCGGTTGTAACTTCTTCATCTTCAACGAATCTAGTATCCAATCAGGCCTCACGGTGGTCAGCCTCGCCTTTTCCCTCTTCTTCTGTGCCTGCGACAGTACAGTGGCAATCGTGTGAGTGGTCTTCTTCGGTTGGAACGACCACGTGAACTCTCCACCCGAAAGTTGCATCAACTCCTGCAGTTCCCCAGCCGTTGGATAGGTGTAACCGTTCACGTAGATGCACACGCCCTTGAAGAGGCTCTTCAGTGGATCATCCGGCGGGCCAAACATTAGTTGATCCATCAGATCGCCCACCTCTTCTTCGATAATTTGGAATGGATCCTTCTCGGGAAAGGGCTGACCAAAGGAGCCGCCAGGTTCGGGCGCCTTTTCGGTTAATATAGAACGGAATTCCATCATTTGGTAGGGATGTCTAAATAGGGATAAAGAAGATTGGGGTTAGAATAGGTATTAAGAGATTAGTGCATTCTGATTGGTTGGTTTTGTGCGTTCGAATGTGTAATCGATTATCATTGGCGGATTCAAAAATAAGGTCTACACTGATTGGTTAGTTTTGCACGTTCGAATGTTTAGTGGAATCTCATTGGCCGATTCAAAAATAAAGTCTACACTGATTGGAAAATCCCGCCAACATATCTATCGAAAGGATGCGAAAATGGCTGCAAAGTTGATGCAGGTATGTGCATTTTGACATTACTTTTGAATCAGCCAATCACAGTCAAGTACTAAACTACCCCCATCGGAACAGCCAATAGGAATTGAGAATTCGAGTCCCCTCTTTTCAATTGACCAATCCTGAACGGGCATCGATCTATCCCAATATAAACAGCCAATAAGACACTCACCTTCTACACAGCTCCACCACGAACTTGTGGAACTCCACATTGTCCTTATAAGCTTCCTGGAACTTGTTCCTCTTAGTCTGGCCATAACCTCTCCATTCGGCCAACATGTTCGCATCACCATCACCGCCCGGTCCCTGACCAAAGTCCATATCTTCGTTATAATCCTCGTCCTCATCGCATCCACCGAACGCCTCATGTAGGGCATCCGCCTGTAGTTCATCGTTGGTGCGCTGACGCCCACCAGCACCCCAACGTTGACCCGCCATTGGCCTCTGTTGACCTGCTTGTTGACCTCGACCACGGCCACCGCGTCCACCACGACTCCAACGGGTCCATGGCTGTTGTTGTTGCTTCTGGGCGGCTTTTACCCACCAAGGCTGTTGATCTTTCGGTTGTTGGGGTTGACCTTTCGATGTCCCAGGCTGTTGATAGTTGTTATTCCATTGACCTTTACAACTCCACAGAGCATTCGATTGACCCTGTCTCGAGGTACCGGGTTGTTGAAACCGTGGACCGTTGAAGCCACCAGGTCGGGCTTGAAATTGATTGACCCTCGGCGGTCCACCAATGATTGCCTCAAGTTGACCCGGGTACTGACCCGGTCGTAGGCGGGGAAAGACCGTGGGCCTTGACCTGCTGCCCTGCCACTCTTCCAAAGTCCACACTCGATCGATATCTACAGGTAAAAAGGTTTAATTAATAAAAAATATCAAAATAAAATCACAAAATCCTACTAGGCACGGGTTTGTTGTCTTGGTACATTGTTGTGTGTGTCGAATCACGTGATCATCGTCACGTGTCAATGTGGGGATTCAAAGGTAAAAGGGTCAAAATCAAAATTCGCAAACATTCAAATCAAATCGGTCAGGTACACAAAACGTAAACAAAACGAACATCCAACGCATGCACTGTATATAGAAAGTAGTGCTATCAATGTATTCAGAATATTAACTATTGGGCGGCACTACCCATAAAATTATCTATTCACAAAGTACGTAATATATTAAAATGTATTGTAAATTTTATTCAACAGGGGCAGTACCGCCCAAATTTATCAAAAACGTCACTGCACACTGTTTTGATTACTATATACTAAACAGCTGATTATGTTGTTGACTTTTCTGGAAAGGTCATTTTAGAGACAACTACGACGACGATTGCCTCTGTTCACGGACGTGAAATCCCAAATCCCTTTTGGACTTTGTATCCCCTCTCTCTCCTCTTCCTCATCTTTTCGACCAATCAGAGAAGACTTTTGTGACAACAACAACAACAATCAACTCGGCGACAGACGTACGAACGATGATATGATGTGAACTCAAACTGAAATCAAAAGGACTCAAGTACACAAGTGTGTGAGTATGTTCGTCTAAACTATCAATTCTGATTGGTTGCTAATTCTCCTCTTTCTTTCTCTTGCAGTGTGCAATTGACCAATCAGCGCGCAGTATTGATGTGATTTGAATTTGCGTCCAGCCAATCAGAATGCAGAATTATCTCTTTTCTACCTCGTGGAGGTTTGTTAGTAAAATTTCCACCTCCAGCAGAACATCTTTACGAAGTATCTCTTCGGCTGCTACTTCTTCTGCACCACAGTCACCATGTCTTAGTGCAATGAGGTGAGTGTATTTGAATTAGCCAATCAGAATGCAGAATCGCTT
This sequence comes from Rhizoglyphus robini, assembly GCA_023373905.1. Taxonomy (NCBI): domain Eukaryota; kingdom Metazoa; phylum Arthropoda; class Arachnida; order Sarcoptiformes; family Acaridae; genus Rhizoglyphus; species Rhizoglyphus robini. The sequence goes on from JAKIJQ010000046.1 coordinate 920,545, forward strand.
TCTACTAGTTACGTGATGTATTGATTAGCCGAATTCAAATTCCACCGAATTCTTAATCTGCCAATCAGAATGCATTATGAAGTACACGTGACAAACTGTTCCACCAATGAGAATCGAGATAATTTTTCTAATCCGTTTCTTTTTATATACTTTCAGAAATCGTTCTCCAAGTCTCACCCTTAACCCTTTCAACCCCATCTCTGCCCACCGCTTTCTCTCGACCTCAACCAACTCGAAGTCATCCTCGAATGCCGACAATGCAATTCCAAACAACAACGAAATAACCGGTCATACGATGATGATCGATGGCCGTCCAATTCACTACGAACGGGCTGGCCACGGACCCCACGTACTGCTCCTACTGCCCGGTGCAATTGGATCGGGCAAAACGGACTTTTTACCACAATTGACGGGACTAAATCCTGAACTGTTCACATTGATCGCTTGGGATCCGCCTGGTTATGGCCAGAGTCGGCCGCCCGATCGGGATTATGAGGACTTCTATCGGAAGGATGCGAAAATGGCTGCAAAGTTAATGCAGGTACGTTGATTTTGAACTCTTTTTTGATTCGACCAATCAGAAATTAATATAAATCTACCCTCCATCTGAACAGCCAATAGGAATTGAGTATTCGAGTCCCCCTCTTTTTAATTGACCAATCAGGAAAGGGTATCGATCTACCCCCATTTTGTACAGCCAATCAGTAATGAGTAGAGTATTCGAGTCCCCTCTTTTTAATTGACCAATCAGATTCGATCTTTCTAATCTTTTAACCCCCCAACAGACCCTCCACTGTTACCGTTACTCGGTCCTAGGCTGGTCGGACGGCGGCATCACCGGACTCATCCTTGCGGCCAACCAAGGCCGCACCTGTGTCTCGAAGCTCATCATCTGGGGCTCGAATGCATACGTCACCCAGGAGGATCGGGCCGCTGTCTTGAAGGTCCGCGACCCCCGAACCGACTGGTCACCCGTCTTCCGGCAGACCTTCATTGATCTCTACGGCGAGGAGTACTTTTACCGACTGTGGGACCGCTTTGTGGCCCACTACATCACCCTGAACGACATTTGTCGGGACGATCTGAAGCACATCAAGGCGCCCGTCTTGATTCTGCACGGTGACCAGGATCCAATGCTCGCACCCGAACATCCCGTCTATTTGGTCAACAATCTCGACAATGCCACTCTGTATCGCTTTCCCAAGGGCAAACACAATATACATCAAAAGTATGCACAGGAGTTCAACAAACTGGTCGAAGATTTTGTTACTACCAAGTAAGTGGGTGAGGGGGCGGAGATGGGTGCTGGGTCACCCCCACTGGGTTCCTTAGAATCCCCCCTCATCAACACACGAAATCAATGGACCACCCTTAATAGTACATAATAGTTCATAATATATTTTGTTGCATAATGTTGCTGTTGTTGTTGTTGAATAAAGTCACAAGTTGGTCACACGCCCTTCCTTTTCACATAGAATCCCTAGGTTTCCTTTTTGGTTATTCAAGTTCCATAGAACCTAAATCCCTAAAACCCGAATTTCTAGAACCTAGATCCTTAGAATTTGGCTCTTTGGGACATAGATCCCTAGAACCTGGATCCTTATTACCTGCAACCCTTGAACCTGGATCCTAATAACATAGATCCCTAGAATCTGGATTCCTAGAACCTTTGTCCTTAAAATCCGAATCTATAGAACCTGAATCTTTTAAACCTGAATACCTTGAACTTACTTTGAACGTTCATAGAACATGGAACTACCTTTGATTTTTTAATCTGAAACCCTAGAACCTTGAAATCACTGAAATCTTGATCTAAAAAAACCTGATTACATTAGGCATAGTTCCATTGAACCTGGATTCCTAGACTTCCCTTCCAATAGAGTTTGAACACCAGGCCCTACAGATCGACTGAATGTAGATGGATTCGTAAATCAAATTGAACCTGGATTCCTTAGAACCTAGAGCCACTAAACTTGAATTATCTGAACCCATAAAACCCCTCGAAACCCATGACTATCAAATTACCCTTCAAGAATCCAATGGATCACACACTTTTGCATATAGTTCAAAGTTTATTTATTCTCAATGTTATTGCTGTTATTGTTAATTTCGTCTTTTGTTATTGAATAAAGTTCACACACAAATGTGGGTGTCGTACGCCCCCTCTTCCTCTTACAGAATATTCTTTATGCTTGCGACATGTGAACTTTGCCTCCATCCACAACCAAATTTGCGCCATTTAGGAAAGCGGACCTTGGAGAGAGAAGGTATAGTACAGCAGAAGCGACATCCTCAGAGCGCAGGCGCCGTTGACCCACATGATCCTTCTCAATCTGTTGCAAGTACTGATCCACCATTGACTGGTTCACTTCGAGTCCATTCGCTAGGGCCGCAGATTGAGGGCTGGATCCTGCTGATAGTACGTGACTGTAAAAGAAGAAGAATAACGTTATTTATGAATGATCCAAATGGAACGTTATTTAAGAATGATTCAAATGGAACGTTATTTATGAATGGTTCAAATGGAACGTTATTTATGAATGATGCAAATTGAACGTTATTTATGGGCTATCCAAAGGGAACGTTATTTATGAATGATCCAAATGGAACGTTATTTAAGAATGATTCAAATGGAACGTTATTTATGAATGGTTCAAATGGAACGTTATTTATGAATGGCGTACACTTACTTGACCGAATTGACCCGAATCTTCTTGGGACCCAGTTCCAAGGAGATACACTTGATCAACATGTCGATTGCGGTACGGGTCATGGCCGAGGCCAGTTGAGCCGGATCGGGAACCATCGCCACCGTAGTGGACACATTCACAATCTGTCCACCGCCAGACTGTTCCAAATGGGGCACGACCAGTTGGATCAGTCGTACCAGCAGAAGCAGCTCCCCTTCAATGGAACGATCAAACTGACCCATCAATGCACCATCACGAATAGATCCATTGCTCGGTCCACCGCCGAAAGATGGCGCCACTGTCGGATTTGGTGATTTAAAAACAAGACCATCGATTCTTCCAAAAGTATCCACGATGTTATCGAGAATCGCCTTAAGGTCAGAGGTGGACTCGAGTGGGGTCACGTGAGCCTTCTGCACCCGTTGCCATTTGTTGGCACGAAATTGCCACTTGTTCCCGTGTAGCGCTGCAGCGTCACATTGAGCGGCCAAACTGTTGAGACGATCACGATTCTTGGCCGCATCCAACAGAATCAACTGGGCGCCATGTTTTGAAAGGCGTACTGCGGTGGCTGCTGCCACGTCCACAGTGGCGCCCACAACCAAAATGATTCGATCACTCAGGTCCGAATTGGACAGTTCCTTGTATTCCTGTTCGGCTGCGTAGGCCGCAAGGGCTGCGTATGCTGAGGCGGGTGAGGGGGCGGCGGAGGTTCCATTGGGAATCGATCCAAAGGTGTTGGAGCCTTGAGGACTGCGGCTACGGGTGAAGGCAGACATGGCGTTGATGATGTGAACGCGGTTGAGGCTCGAACGCAACTGAAGATGAAAATTTCGTAAAGAGAAATTTCAAATGAGAGAAATTTTGAGTGAAAAGTATGGTCATCGCGATAATCTTAATGTGCCATCAAAAGAAAGGCAACTTTTATGAAGGACGCCCAATTCAGTCGCCTTGATGGCGCCCAATCGTTCATCGATTGTAGTGGTTGAGGTGAAATTGAAATTTCATATTCTTCTTCTTTTTCGAATACAGAGTGAGTCGAAATTGATGATCTAGACAATAACGTTCATCAAATTATTGTTTAGTTGGTTTTTTATGGCTCGCTCGATACGATCCATCGTAGCAAACCTTACCAGGTAGGATTGCACATACATACACTCCTGCATGGATACGATCGATTACAGAATTGTCCTCAGAAGTGTGTTCGTTTGTGATCACGTGATCAGTTGAAAAAAGTATATGTTCAATGTAGTGCAATGCAATACAACATACACTCCTTGATGAATCACTGATGATGCGCATGCGTAAAGATGTGAGGATTCTCATTCTCATGTACAATAATTTGGGCTGTTTTTAACATGGCAACTTAGCAAAAGAATTGCCTTGTAAAAAATGTTTTTATTTTATTTCTTTTAATTTAAGGTAGGACGCAAAACTTCAAACATATGTGAATGGCCCCTTCACATATTAGTGCAAAATATGTGGTTTTCGTAATCTTCCTTTTTCTCCGGAACCTATTGACCGATTTTTGTCTATTATAGCTTAAATTAAAGGTAAATGTATGATCTTAAAAATTGACAATCTGAATTTTTTTTATTTGGAACTAACTAAGAAAATCTATCCATAAAAGTAAATGTAAACAACGTTTTTTTGCTATTCGAGGCTGTTTGAATCACTCTCATTATTTAATGTGATAAAATATAAAAAAATTCAGATCGTCAATTTTTAAGATCATTCATTAAGGATAACCATCATTTAATTAAAAAAAACATGAGAAACTTTCCCAAAACTTTCATTTTAATTTGTAAAAAATGAAAGTTTTGGGAAAGTTTCTCATGTTTTTTATATTATTATCTTTGTGCACATGCGTACATATTATTTTTCAATTATATCACAGATAGACATCTAAATTGAGATTAGAGTAACTCACATTTGCAAATAATTGAATGCTTTAATTTATAATTTAAATTTTTGTGTTGGTTTTAACATGGCAACTTAACAAAAGATTTGGGTATTGGATTGGGATTGAGTTTGTACTCATATGTCTATTATTATTGTATTTGAAAGAATCCCTATTTGAGCATGTAGATCTGATCCAAAAAGAAGAAGAAAATCAATAGTTTCCCAAATAAGTTGAAGAATGTTATTCCAAAATTAGGTGGACTGGCAAGAGTATCTAATTGAGTTTTGTGGTATGCATTTTGGTGCCTCAAGGTATGCGTCATAAAAGTGTCTGGTTGATAAAAAAAAAATGTCAAGCTCAAATTATGCCTTTTTACTGGTTTCATAAATTATAATTACGAATCATAATATACAGTAAAGTCTCGATAATTGGTGCCTGGCTTAATTCGAAAGTCTCTTTAATTGGTAATTCGAATGCAAATTTTGAAAATTTGGTATAATTCGCTAACTGTCACTGTACAAATGTTCTTTATAATTCGAAAATCACTCGTTAATTGGTAATTGGAAAGCAAAATTGATGCTAATTCGAACAGTTTTTATCGCTTTTTGGAGCAAAACCTGATCCAAATTTCGAAATTGACCATCAAAAGACAGTAAACAATTTTTTTAACAAAATTCAGTTGATTGTTTAAGTCAGACAAATAGTTTTCAATTCAGTAACGTTATTCATTAATAGCCCATTTTACCAAATTTTGGAACCTCATGTACCTAAAATCTGTATTCTGAATACGCAGGTTTTTGTCTAAATCATAATTAACGCAAGATTTTCGAATTTTTCACATTTTAGCACGTTGAAACATTCAAATTGTTTAAATTATTTAGCAATTAACGATTTTCAGATTCCATTTTGATCTAATTCAATCAAATATATACATTTTCAAATAGTCTCGATAAATGGTAATTCGAAAATTTTTTAGGAATTGGGGTCCCAAAAATTTCGAATTAACGAGACTTTACTGTACCTACATTTAGCAACTGTTCCACTATTTATCGCTTCCAAATCCTCACCTCTGATCACCATTATGACGTCTCGTGACTCTTATCAAGCAAACATTAATGCCAATCAAATAATGTCTTTCTCTTTTGTTTTGCGATCAAATAATATTTTTGACAAATACTAGTTACAAGTACAAAATTGTATATCCACTATAGACAAGACAGTAAATCATGCTCAAATGCAGCTTTCCATTTGATGATTTGAAGCAATTTACGCACAACGTTACCATCATTGTGCTTTCTGCTTCTGTTGTGTGCGCACCTTTACCTGTAGAAATATCTGGAGAAACTTTTTTTTTGCTTTCCATTCGCAGAAACATGACTTCATCTCGTAGTCGTGAATCGCCCAATTCCCCACGGGTGATATCACAGGTAAAGTTACATAAACATTTTATATAACTTATAAATGTCACCGGATATTTGTGAATTAGTCATTTCGAGGTTTGACGGACTTTGTAGCTTGTCAAACATCGAAATGCTATATTTTTGGAGAATGTCGGTATTTGTCTAGTCAATTTGAGATCTGACAAAATGCACTCAGGCAAAACAAATTAAAGAAACAATGGAAAATTTTCTATTTACATTTTATGCACAAAAATATATATGTCACCGAATATTTGCGAAACCAGTCATTTCGCACAATGTCAGCTAAATCTCCCCGTCAAACTGCGAAATTGTTTAATTTAAGACAATTTCGGTATTTGCCTAGTCAATTCGCAATTTGACAAGTTATTTTGAGATCTGGCAAAATGCACCCCGGCAGAGTACATTTTGGATAGAAAGTTTCGTGATTTGTCAAGGAAATTAGCAATATGACTAATCATTTCGGGAAATTGTAAATGCAATCTGTCAAAGTGAATTAATTTGAAATTCAAATTCCCGAAGAAGTTAATAAAAGATAGTTTGTTTAATTTGAATAAAATCATTCAATAATCTAATAAACTTTAATTAAAACAACGAAAAATGTAACTTGACATATATATATATATTTTGTGCATAAAATGTAAATAGAAAATTTCCCATTGTTTCTTTAATTTACTTTGCCGGAGTGCATTTTGCCAGGTCTCGAATTGACTAGTCAAATACAGAAATTGTCTAAAAATATTGCATTTCGAGGTTCGACAAGCTACAATGTCCGTCAATCCTCGAAATGCCGAATTCGCATATATCCGGTGACAGACAAATCACGAAACTTATTATCCAAAATGTACTCTGCACCGGGATGCATTTTGCCATATCTCGAAATGACTAGTCAAATTGGGAATTGACTAGGCAAATACCGAAATTGTCTTAAATTAAACAATTTCGCAGTTTGAGGGAAGATTTGCCTGACATTTTGCGAAATGACTAGTCATAATGCGAATTTTCTAGACACATTACGAAATTATATTTTGCGCATTAAATAAGAACAGGAAAGAGGATTACCCAATTCTGCATTCATCATACATCATTTCTTTAATTTACTTTGCCGGAGTGCATTTTGCCAGGTCTCGAATTGACTAGGCAAATTGCGAATTGACTAGACAAATACCGAAATTTTCCAAAAATATATATCATTTCAAAGTTTGACAAGCTACAAAGTCCGTCAAACCTCGAAATGACTAATTCGCAAATATCCGGTGACATATATACTAACACTTCACTTTCACCTAGCCTACAGCAAGCAATGAAATTAAAATCTACTGTTGGAACTTTCGTGGAATTAAGGCAGTGGGACACATTTCGATGCTCCTGTCGGACGGCACCTACATTAGCCACTGGCCAGACAAAGTTCTCAAGTCACTGCTCAAGAGACCAGCGACACAGATGACCTTCATAGATGATATCAAACTGGAAGGCCGCGTGCCTGAACAAGTCAAGTCAATTCAGGCGACCAACCTTGATGAAGATGCAATCAAACGGTGGTGGGCTAAATTCATGTCTGACAATGGCAGTAAGTACAATTTGATTAGCCAAAATTGTGCTCACATTGTAAGTAAAGCTATTCAAGTTGGCATTGTGCAGCAATTTCATGCCAAAGGAAAACGCCTGAGAAAGAATGCATTAAAAATTCTTGGTCTGTTTAAGGAATGACCAAAAGAAAATTACTCTAAATTAGCATTCAATAAACGTTTTGCAACATCTTTTGAGGAACTTTGCCTAGCAGCGGAGCATTTTTGTGCAGAAATTAATGTTTGTTTCAATGACAATGCTGAAGGGAAATCTTATTTGGACACATTTGGCGTTGTTACGTTATTTGTGAATGATCCAAATGGAACGTTATTTATGAATGGCGTGACTATTACAATTACAAAACTATGCAAAAATATTGACAATTTCACCCAGGAAGTGACTGAAGCTTACGAAGAGATGTTCAATGATCAAAAACCAACACAGAAAAATGTTTTAAAGTGCCTCAAGTCGGCGAATGAGAAAATACAAAAGAATTTACAACATTTCCTGGAACTAGAGGTTTCGCTTGCTGAAGCGCTGGATAAAAGTCATTGTTCGGAAGGTATCAGTTTTCTAGGTGCTTTCAAGCAGGACATTGGTGATTTTATTGAAAAATTTAACGAAATAATGTTAAAATAATGAACAAATTCCTCCTCTGGAATTAGATTTAAATATCAGTCCACTGCTGTTGTTATCGAAAATGATTACACAGTACAATAATTTGGGTTGGTTTTAACATGGCAACTTTGTAAAAGATTTTCCTTGTAAAAAATTGTTTTTATTAAATTAAATTAAATCAATGTTTATTATGGTTTGCTTACAAATATTCTTTAACAAGAGATTTCTATCAGTTCTTATCATTTCAATGATATTCACAATAAATATTTATACGAAACACTATTTCTACCCAAGTGGCGCACTTTTCTGTGTTTGCTATTTGCACACACACATGTGAGCGAGCACATTGCTGCCTGTGTGTCTGTTGTGTTGTGCTCGCTCGTTCTGTTGCTCTCTCGTTTCTTTTTGTTCACCTCGGCCCGAGTTGATTTTTGTTTGATTTTCCCGAACCCAAATTGCGTTCCATTTGTGTTCCACGATGTGTGTGCACGTGAACACTCTACCCGACGACTGTCTGCTGTGCATCTTTGATCGCATCCCACTGTTGGATCTACTCACCCTGAATCGCGTCTGTAAACGGTGGAAGTGCCTTCTCCCGAGTGCCTGTGCCCGACGGCACACTTTGGTGCTGATTGGTGGTGAAGACATTGAATTGAACAGAATGAAATTCCACATTCCCTTCAACAACTCCTTTGATGTGTCCTTCGACGGTGGACGACCATATTTTGGCCTTCCAGCGGTGGAACGGGACAATGCTTTGACATTGCCCTACCGAGATTACCTTGATTATCTTGATGATCGACGCACAGATGATGATGATGATTTGACCGAACTGGATCGACTCCACCGTGCTCATCACTCAGGTCAACTGGCCACCTACCTCACCGCTCTCTTGCCGAATATTGACAAACTCGTGGTGATTTATCCAGAAAATGCAACAGGATTTGACCAACACGAACTACACTCGGTTATACAACTTGTTGGATCGACCTGGTCATTAAAGATTCTCAAGATATGGATTGGAGCTATTTACTTTGGCAGGGTATCTCAATATCGTACTGAGCAGGACGCTGTGCGCACTCTACTTCAGACCATCCCTCGACAGTCATCATCACTACAAAAGCTAACTCTCGACATTGATGGTGGCGAAATCTTTGATGGTGACGAAGAAGACGATTATGGCGAAGTCGTTGATGAGGAAGCAAACAATGCAAACGATGCTCCAAATCCCTATCCCCTCGAACTGTATTCCTTCATTTCGCAACTCAAAGAGGTGAAAATCTACTTTTGCGATGCCCACTACTCGATTTGTGACATTATGCACCAATTTGGTAGTGCACAATTGATGCAGAATATTGGCCTGGGAAATGATGACGACTTTGGTTCGCTCGCCACTGTTCTCGATCCCAAATTTGAATTCACTACTAAAGTGAGTCAACTTTATGTTGACATGGAATTTGAAAGTGTTGGTCTGTTTTCCCAATTCTGTGGACGCTTTCCCGCGTTGACTTCACTTTGGATTGTCTGGTCGCCTGACATCATCACCTTCACTCAGTTGGTGGCTAATTTGGCCTCGCTCAGTCAGTTGACTCATCTCTACTTGGACATTGACTTTGTGGATCAGCCCGAGAATGTGTTTGCACTTGTCGATCGAGTTAATGATGATGGTGAAGAGCTGCAAATCTCAGTACTTCCCAGCGTCAAAGTACTCCAATTGGCCATCGAGAAGCGTTCTCATGATGATTTCGAGTCCCTCTCCCCGTTGGTTTTTCCCTCAGTGGAAGTGGTCATCTTGGATTACATTACCCACCACTACTCGACTCAATGTATCATCTGTCGGCCATACGAAGATCGTTACGTCGACGGTGACGTTGACCCGACCGACCGCTGTCACCGACTGATGATTCTGTCACTGAAGAGCAAGTTTGCCAACAATCCACGACTCTACGCGCAGCGTGGCTATGGCCGGGATTACGAGGACTGGACCGATTATGTGCGAACCGAGGAGGATGCTCTGCCCGTGATTGGCGATGATGATGGTCAAGTTGATGAACAACCAAAAGTGGTCGAAGCCTGAACACCATTCTCCATCCTCAAATCTTTTAGTCTACAAGTCTACTTTTGTCTCTATATAATTTTGTTGACTTGATCACTATTTTGTAAGACACATTCACACACATTCACACCTTTATTTAGCTCATTAGACAGAATCCATATACTCAATTTTACAATTACTCGATATACTCTCATTTTTGTTCATGAACATACACATTCACATTTCAATATTTCTAATGTAATACAAAAATGATCAATACACATATACAAATAATAATAAGAATATTCCTGTAGAAAACAGATTCCCAATTACCAATTTACAATTATCAAATCTCCTAATATGACTTTACATTTATACATATTGCGTTCCATTTGCATCAGAGCAAAAATGTCCAATTATTGGACAAGTATTGTGAAATGTAAAAGTAAAATATAAGAATGAATGTGATTTATATGTGGGTGAAAATGTGTGTGTATGTGTGTGTGGAGAAATGTGAGTTTGACGAAACATTACAAACAAACTCACCAACTGGCAAAAATTGATTTGTTGATCGATGAAAGTGAAAAAAAGAGTTGGTTGAAAGATTTGAGTGATTGAGGCAGCAATGTGAGTCAATATATCGTACTAGTGATGCAAACCGATGAAATTTTGTTTTGCTGAGGTTTAGTCGACCAAAAGTAGTGATGACAGATCCATAACTAGACATAGACGTGAGCATGAACATATTAGACAAAAATATGGTGAGAAAATATGTTATATTTATTCTGATTAAAAACTTCTAATAAATATTATATAAATATTTAAATATATAATATATAAATATTTTTTAAAGAAAATATACACAAATGATTATTTTACAGTATACAATAATTTGGGTTGGTTTTAATATGGCAACTTGGTAAAAGATTTTCCTTGTAAAAAAATTGTTTTTATTAAATTAAATTAAATCAATGTTTATTATCGTTTGCTTACAAATATTCTTTAACAAGAGCTTTCTATCAGTTCAATGATATTCACAATAAATATAAATACGAAACACTATTTCTACCCAAGTGGCGCGCACATTTCTATTGTGTTCTATTTGCACACTCACAAGTGAGAGAGCACATTGCTGGCTGTGCCTATGTTGTGTTGTGCTGCTGCTGCTCTTTCTGTTTCTGTTGCTCTCTCTCGTTTCTATTTGTTCACCTCGGCTCGAGTTGATTTTTGTTTGATTTTCCCTCACCCAAATTGCGTTCCATTTGTGTTCCACGATGTGTGTGCACGTGAACACTCTACCCGACGACTGTCTGCTGTGCATCTTTGATCGCATCCCACCGGTGGACCTACTCACCCTGAATCGCGTCTGTAAACGGTGGAAGTGTCTTCTCCCGAGTGCCTGTGCCCGACGCCACACTTTGGTGCTGATTGGCGGTGAAGACATTGAATTGAACAGAATGAAATTCCACATTCCCTTCAACGACTCCTTTGATGTGTCCTTCGACGGTGGACGACCATATTTTGGCCTTCCAGGGGTGGAACTGGACAATGCTTTGACATTGCCCTACCGAGATTACCTTGATGATCGACGCACAGATGATGATGATGAACTGACCGAACTGGATCGACTCCACCGTGCTCATCACTCGGGTCAACTGGCCCCCTACCTCACCGTTCTCTTTCCGAATATTGACTATCTCGTGGTGATTTATCCAGAAAATGA